>CM077190.1:235000-295000 GCA_039654105.1 Coreius guichenoti | reverse complement strand
GACACGTCCGGAGAGAGCGAGAACGTGCCCAAGACCTGCATCTATGACGGGTGCACGGAGACCACGACTCAGGTGGCCAAGGCCAGGAAACCCTGGATGTGCAAAAAACATCGAAACAAGATGTACAAGGACAAGTATAAGAAGAAGAAAAGCGACCAGGCCATGTCATCGGGGAAACTAGACGTAAGAACCCTCAGTCTCAGTTTAACCTTTAACTTCAGCTTTACCGGCTTCATCTCGAACTGTTCTGTGTTTGGTGATGTAGGAGAGCTCGGAGGAGAGGCCTGTATCCGTTACTAAGCAACGGCTGGGTACCATTGGAGACAGACCAGCGCGACCCTCCCTCATCGAGCAGGTGCTGAACCAGAAGAGGCTGGTGAGAGCATTCACACACACTTTATTGGGCTAGAGTGTTTACTCCTAATGCAGTGTGTGTGTGGGCATTAGAGCAGATGATGCAGAGTTCATGTAGTCATGCAAAAAGCTGGAAAATGAAAGTGTTCATGTTAAATTATATGCAATACAAAATAAAAACTATATATATATATATATATATATACACCGATCAGGCATAACATTATGACCACCTTCCTAATATTGCACTGTTGGGGCTTTCAGCGGTGGACAGGGGTCAGCATGGGCACCCTGACTGATCTGCGGCTATGCAGCCCCATACGCAACAAACTGCGATGCACTGTGTATTCTGACACCTTTCTATCAGAACCAGCATTAACTTCTTGAGCAATTTGAGCTCCAGTAGCTCGTCTGTTTGATCGGACCACACGGGCCAGCCTTCGCTCCCCACGTGCATCAATGAGCCTTGGCCGCCCATGACCCTGTCTCCGGTTCACCACTGTTCCTTCCTTGGAGCACTTTTGATAGATACTGACCACTGCAGACCGGGAACACCCCACAAGAGCTGCAGTTTTGGAGATGCTCTGACCCAGTCGTCTAGCCATCACAATTTGGCCCTTGTCAAACTCGCTCAAATCCTTACGCTTGCACATTTTTCCTGCTTCTAACACATCAACTTTGAGGACAAAATGTTCACTTGCTGCCTAATATATCCCACCCACTAACAGGTGATGAAGAGATAATCAGTGTTATTCACTTCACCTGAAGCTCTAAAGGTCATAATGTTATGCCTTATTGGTGTGTGTGTATATATATATATATATAATTCAACTGTTTTTTGAACCTCCTACCTGCCATAAAAATAAAATACTTTTAATTGACTGATTTGTATATCAATTATTCTTTGTTTCATTAATATTTATATGACGTGAGTATTCTCTCCATTGGCTGATGTTTGTGTTTCAGTCTCTGCTCAGGAGTCCAGAGGTCATCAGCTTCCTCCAGCAGCAGCAGCGTTTACTGACCACACAGAATCGGCCTCAATCACAGCACAACTACTGACCGCTGAAGGTGCTTTACTCGTCCTGTGGAGCGTTTGTGTCAGTTTCACAGAATTATTCTATTCATGTGGGAACTGTGAGCGTCTGATGGTGTGAAGACGATCAACACCGCATTCTGAAAACGGATGGATTCGATTGATCTGAAGTACTGCTGTCATCATCATCATCATCATCATCATCATCATCAAGCTCGCTGACATCATGACTGAACGGGCAGCTAAATCTACTGTACATCAATAATGCATTTGACCTCATGGAGTGTCATTTAGTGTTTTTAAATGAATGAAACGGCAGCTGTAGAAATGAATTTTTTAGTGATCTTAATCTAATCTGTATGTTTGTTAATGTCACCAATGAAATCTACAATTAAGTTTGACCCTTTTAGCCACATCTGAAAGACAGCATACACACGGAATCGTTCAGTCAGCTTTATTATTATTATTATTATTATTATTTTAAAGATGCGATGCGCTCAGAAGCAAGTGAAGTTTTTATTGATCTTGTGAAAAACTGATCACCTGCTGTTTTTAAACTTTAAAAGCATTCATGTGAAGTAGGCTGTGGGCTTTTACACATGTTGTTGATGTTTTGTTTTTAAATGTCATATTTGTGTTTGGGCCAATAAATAAACAGGCACAGATGGAAGGGAGATTTGTTACAAAAACAAGAAAGCTAACGTGAGTGGAAAAAACAACAACATGAAGTGTTACAGAAGGCACAAATATGAAATAAAACAAGTACCTACTAACATATTCTTTGGCTTCCTATTAGAGATTGATCTCAGCTACTACATACTGTCAAACAGCAACACTTATCTAACCACACGGCTGCTTATTTAATGCTGATCCTGTACCAGAAACATCCACTGAAGAGACGGACGGAGAGCTTTGTGTGTCTTGGGTAGCTATAAAAGTCTATTCCCCTTGTGTAATGCATTAGGACACAGAGGAAATGGGATTGTGTGGGGAGCCCATCTGGGTCAGGACTTTGTCCAGCCACTGCAGGGGCCCGTGCAGGTGTATCTCTATCCAGCAGGGGGTGCTGGTGACGTCCTGACGGTGGTACTCGGCTCCCCAGCCCTGAGAACAGCAGACAACATCCTCAATACTTCAGCGGCTTTATACAACATTACAGCACTAAACAGGCTTTAAAAACTACAGTAATACCAATATTTGCAATCCACTAGCAGCAGCAAAAATAATTGCAAACTAGTTTTCCAAAAACTAATTCACAAATCATGTCATTCACAAAGTATTTCAACATTGAAATGATCACAAACAATTGGTTGTTACGTGTCTGCATGCATACAAATCAAGCAGGAATGAGTGTGCATGTCGTGTCAGTAACCGGAGAACTCGGATCTGAAGTGTTTTGGCAGAGCGACATCCATAAAACAGCAAGCCAAAGATTAGAATAACTACGTATTAAGTTTGCATAGCAACACTTAGAATATCTTCTATTTGAAACTGCTAACCACCGAGAGAGCTGGTGGCTGACGCTGATGTTGGAGGTAATAAACTTGACAACAGTCTCATAAACCACTGAATCTACATCGCCTGACCGTGTAGACGGACTCCTGAACGAATGACTCTTATGCAGGGCTCCAGACTAACATTAGAGCGCAGTGGCACCAGCACCTGATCTGGTGGCGCTGGAGGAAAATTGATCATAAAGTTAATTTAATCATAAAATTACTATTGTTTTCCATTGTTTTGTTAATAAGTGCAGTTACTAATAATATTACATGTTTGTTTATTGGACATTTAACAGTGAAGCTCTGAGCTTGAATTGATATGCAGATAAAATTTACTTTTATTAACAACAGTAATGTGCAAAAACCTCATTTTATAGGGAATATTTAAATATTCTGCTCTTATTAAATGCACATTGTTCTTCTATAGTCTCACACTGAACTGACCGACAGCTTCAGGGATTATTAAAGGAGCTCTTTACTTGTTTTCTGGGTAATTCAGTCACAATCTGAAGAAAAGTTTGTGTTTTTCATGAGACTTTGTGACTTCCTCCTTCTGTCCATATATTAAGGAGTGGAAATGTCTAATAAGTCAGTAAGTGCTCCTCTGCTGCCATCTACTGGTTATAGTGGGCATTTCATGTCTTTTTAAATAAAAGTGCTTGTTTGCCACAAAGTGTTAGTTTTCCTACACCTTTAAACCTTTAGTTTTACAAATCATCACATTGAAAATAACATTAAAATTGAATATTTAGAGCTTTGAAGTGCTGGAAAAAGTGTGAAACTCTTGAAAAGTGCTTGAATTTCACTCTCAAAAGGTTGAACCCTGAGAAGAATAATGTAAAAAACAAAAACAACATTCGACTATTTCATCCACAATCCCATGTGGTGTTACTACAGTAAATCATGTGGTGTCACTACAGTAAATCATGTGGTGTTACTACAGTAAATCATGTGGAGTCACTACAGTAAATCATGTGGAGTCACTACAGTAAATCATGTGGTGTCACTACAGTAAATCATGTGGTGTCACTACAGTAAATCATGTGGTGTCACTACAGTAAATCATGTGGTGTGACTACAGTAAATCATGTGGTGTGACTACAGTAAATCATGTGGTGTCACTACAGTAAATCATGTGGGGTCACTACAGTAAATCATGTGGTGTGACTACAGTAAATCATGTGGTGTGACTACAGTAAATCATGTGGTGTCACTACAGTAAATCATGTGGTGTGACTACAGTAAATCATGTGGTGTCACTACAGTAAATCATGTGGTGTCACTACAGTAAATCATGTGGTGTTACTACAGTAAATCATGTGGTGTCACTACAGTAAATCATGAGGTGTCACTACAGTAAATCTTGAGGTGTCACTACAGTAAATCATGTGGGGTTACTACAGTAAATCATGTGGTGTTACTACAGTAAATCATGTGGAGTCACTACAGTAAATCATGTGGTGTTACTACAGTAAATCATGTGGTGTCACTACAGTAAATCATGTGGTGTGACTACAGTAAATCATGTGGAGTCACTACAGTAAATCATGTGGTGTTACTACAGTAAATCATGTGGAGTCACTACAGTAAATCATGTGGAGTCACTACAGTAAATCATGTGGAGTCACTACAGTAAATCATGTGGTGTTACTACAGTAAATCATGTGGTGTTACTACAGTAAATCATGTGGCGTTACTACAGTAAATCATGTGGAGTCACTACAGTAAATCATGTGGAGTCACTACAGTAAATCATGTGGTGTTACTACAGTAAATCATGTGGAGTCACTACAGTAAATCATGTGGCGTCACTACAGTAAATCATGAGGTGTGACTACAGTAAATCATGTGGTGTTACTACAGTAAATCATGTGGAGTCACTACAGTAAATCATGTGGTGTTACTACAGTAAATCATGTGGTGTCACTACAGTAAATCATGTGGTGTGACTACAGTAAATCATGTGGAGTCACTACAGTAAATCATGTGGTGTTACTACAGTAAATCATGTGGAGTCACTACAGTAAATCATGTGGAGTCACTACAGTAAATCATGTGGAGTCACTACAGTAAATCATGTGGTGTTACTACAGTAAATCATGTGGTGTTACTACAGTAAATCATGTGGCGTTACTACAGTAAATCATGTGGAGTCACTACAGTAAATCATGTGGAGTCACTACAGTAAATCATGTGGTGTTACTACAGTAAATCATGTGGTGTTACTACAGTAAATCATGTGGAGTCACTACAGTAAATCATGTGGCGTCACTACAGTAAATCATGAGGTGTGACTACAGTAAATCGTGGTGTGACTACAGTAAATCATGTGGTGTGACTACAGTAAATCATGTGGTGTTACTACAGTAAATCATGTGGTGTCACTACAGTAAATCATGTGGTGTCACTACAGTAAATCATGTGGTGTGACTACAGTAAATCATGTGGTGTTACTACAGTAAATCATGTGGTGTTACTACAGTAAATCATGTGGTGTCACTACAGTAAATCATGTGGTGTCACTACAGTAAATCATGTGGTGTCACTACAGTAAATCATGTGGTGTGACTACAGTAAATCATGTGGTGTTACTACAGTAAATCATGTGGAGTCACTACAGTAAATCATGTGGTGTTACTACAGTAAATCATGTGGTGTCACTACAGTAAATCATGTGGTGTCACTACAGTAAATCATGTGGTGTGACTACAGTAAATCATGTGGTGTGACTACAGTAAATCATGTGGTGTCACTACAGTAAATCATGTGGCGTTACTACAGTAAATCATGTGGGGTCACTACAGTAAATCATGTGGTGTTACTACAGTAAATCATGTGGTGTTACTACAGTAAATCATGTGGCGTTACTACAGTAAATCATGTGGGGTCACTACAGTAAATCATGTGGTGTGACTACAGTAAATCATGTGGTGTGACTACAGTAAATCATGTGGTGTCACTACAGTAAATCATGTGGTGTGACTACAGTAAATCATGTGGTGTCACTACAGTAAATCATGTGGTGTCACTACAGTAAATCATGTGGTGTTACTACAGTAAATCATGTGGTGTCACTACAGTAAATCATGAGGTGTCACTACAGTAAATCTTGAGGTGTCACTACAGTAAATCATGTGGGGTTACTACAGTAAATCATGTGGTGTTACTACAGTAAATCATGTGGAGTCACTACAGTAAATCATGTGGTGTTACTACAGTAAATCATGTGGTGTCACTACAGTAAATCATGTGGTGTGACTACAGTAAATCATGTGGAGTCACTACAGTAAATCATGTGGTGTTACTACAGTAAATCATGTGGAGTCACTACAGTAAATCATGTGGAGTCACTACAGTAAATCATGTGGAGTCACTACAGTAAATCATGTGGTGTTACTACAGTAAATCATGTGGTGTTACTACAGTAAATCATGTGGCGTTACTACAGTAAATCATGTGGAGTCACTACAGTAAATCATGTGGAGTCACTACAGTAAATCATGTGGTGTTACTACAGTAAATCATGTGGAGTCACTACAGTAAATCATGTGGCGTCACTACAGTAAATCATGAGGTGTGACTACAGTAAATCATGTGGTGTTACTACAGTAAATCATGTGGAGTCACTACAGTAAATCATGTGGTGTTACTACAGTAAATCATGTGGTGTCACTACAGTAAATCATGTGGTGTGACTACAGTAAATCATGTGGAGTCACTACAGTAAATCATGTGGTGTTACTACAGTAAATCATGTGGAGTCACTACAGTAAATCATGTGGAGTCACTACAGTAAATCATGTGGAGTCACTACAGTAAATCATGTGGTGTTACTACAGTAAATCATGTGGTGTTACTACAGTAAATCATGTGGCGTTACTACAGTAAATCATGTGGAGTCACTACAGTAAATCATGTGGAGTCACTACAGTAAATCATGTGGTGTTACTACAGTAAATCATGTGGTGTTACTACAGTAAATCATGTGGAGTCACTACAGTAAATCATGTGGCGTCACTACAGTAAATCATGAGGTGTGACTACAGTAAATCGTGGTGTGACTACAGTAAATCATGTGGTGTGACTACAGTAAATCATGTGGTGTTACTACAGTAAATCATGTGGTGTCACTACAGTAAATCATGTGGTGTCACTACAGTAAATCATGTGGTGTGACTACAGTAAATCATGTGGTGTTACTACAGTAAATCATGTGGTGTTACTACAGTAAATCATGTGGTGTCACTACAGTAAATCATGTGGTGTCACTACAGTAAATCATGTGGTGTCACTACAGTAAATCATGTGGTGTGACTACAGTAAATCATGTGGTGTTACTACAGTAAATCATGTGGAGTCACTACAGTAAATCATGTGGTGTTACTACAGTAAATCATGTGGTGTCACTACAGTAAATCATGTGGTGTCACTACAGTAAATCATGTGGTGTGACTACAGTAAATCATGTGGTGTGACTACAGTAAATCATGTGGTGTCACTACAGTAAATCATGTGGTGTCACTACAGTAAATCATGTGGTGTGACTACAGTAAATCATGTGGTGTCACTACAGTAAATCATGTGGTGTCACTACAGTAAATCATGTGGTGTCACTACAGTAAATCATGAGGTGTCACTACAGTAAATCTTGAGGTGTCACTACAGTAAATCATGTGGGGTTACTACAGTAAATCATGTGGTGTTACTACAGTAAATCATGTGGAGTCACTACAGTAAATCATGTGGTGTCACTACAGTAAATCATGAGGTGTCACTACAGTAAATCTTGAGGTGTCACTACAGTAAATCATGTGGGGTTACTACAGTAAATCATGTGGTGTTACTACAGTAAATCATGTGGAGTCACTACAGTAAATCATGTGGTGTCACTACAGTAAATCATGTGGTGTGACTACAGTAAATCATGTGGCGTTACTACAGTAAATCATGTGGCGTGACTACAGTAAATCATGTGGCGTGACTACAGTAAATCATGTGGCGTCACTACAGTAAATCATGAGGTGTGACTACAGTAAATCATGTGGTGTCGCTACAATAAATCATGTGGCGTCACTACAGTAAATCATGAGGTGTGACTACAGTAAATCGTGGTGTGACTACAGTAAATCATGTGGCGTCACTACAGTAAATCATGAGGTGTGACTACAGTAAATCATGTGGTGTGACTACAGTAAATCATGTGGCGTTACTACAGTAAATCATGTGGCGTGACTACAGTAAATCATGTGGCGTGACTACAGTAAATCATGTGGCGTGACTACAGTAAATCATGTGGCGTTACTACAGTAAATCATGTGGTGTGACTACAGTAAATCATGTGGCGTTACTACAGTAAATCATGTGGCGTGACTACAGTAAATCATGTGGCGTTACTACAGTAAATCATGTGGCGTTACTACAGTAAATCATGTGGAGTCACTACAGTAAATCATGTGGTGTGACTACAGTAAATCATGTGGTGTTACTACAGTAAATCATGTGGAGTCACTACAGTAAATCATGTGGTGTCACTACAGTAAATCATGTGGTGTCACTACAGTAAATCATGTGGTGTGACTACAGTAAATCATGTGGTGTCACTACAGTAAATCATGTGGGGTTACTACAGTAAATCATGTGGTGTCACTACAGTAAATCATGTGGTGTCACTACAGTAAATCATGTGGTGTGACTACAGTAAATCATGTGGTGTCACTACAGTAAATCATGTGGTGTCACTACAGTAAATCATGTGGTGTGACTACAGTAAATCATGTGGTGTCACTACAGTAAATCATGTGGTGTCACTACAGTAAATCATGTGGTGTGACTACAGTAAATCATGTGGTGTGACTACAGTAAATCATGTGGTGTCACTACAGTAAATCATGTGGTGTCACTACAGTAAATCATGTGGTGTCACTACAGTAAATCATGAGGTGTCACTACAGTAAATCTTGAGGTGTCACTACAGTAAATCATGTGGGGTTACTACAGTAAATCATGTGGTGTTACTACAGTAAATCATGTGGAGTCACTACAGTAAATCATGTGGTGTCACTACAGTAAATCATGAGGTGTCACTACAGTAAATCTTGAGGTGTCACTACAGTAAATCATGTGGGGTTACTACAGTAAATCATGTGGGGTTACTACAGTAAATCATGTGGAGTCACTACAGTAAATCATGTGGTGTTACTACAGTAAATCATGTGGTGTCACTACAGTAAATCATGTGGTGTGACTACAGTAAATCATGTGGAGTCACTACAGTAAATCATGTGGTGTGACTACAGTAAATCATGTGGAGTCACTACAGTAAATCATGTGGAGTCACTACAGTAAATCATGTGGAGTCACTACAGTAAATCATGTGGTGTTACTACAGTAAATCATGTGGTGTTACTACAGTAAATCATGTGGAGTCGCTACAATAAATCATGTGGCGTCACTACAGTAAATCATGAGGTGTGACTACAGTAAATCATGTGGTGTGACTACAGTAAATCATGTGGTGTGACTACAGTAAATCATGTGGCGTTACTACAGTAAATCATGTGGCGTGACTACAGTAAATCATGTGGCGTTACTACAGTAAATCATGTGGCGTTACTACAGTAAATCATGTGGCGTGACTACAGTAAATCATGTGGCGTTACTACAGTAAATCATGTGGCGTCACTACAGTAAATCATGTGGAGTCACTACAGTAAATCATGTGGCGTGACTACAGTAAATCATGTGGCGTCACTACAGTAAATCATGTGGCGTGACTACAGTAAATCATGTGGCGTTACTACAGTAAATCATGTGGAGTCACTACAGTAAATCATGTGGCGTGACTACAGTAAATCATGTGGCGTCACTACAGTAAATCATGTGGCGTGACTACAGTAAATCATGTGGCGTTACTACAGTAAATCATGTGGAGTCACTACAGTAAATCATGTGGTGTGACTACAGTAAATCATGTGGCGTCACTACAGTAAATCATGTGGCGTCACTACAGTAAATCATGTGGCGTGACTACAGTAAATCATGTGGCGTGACTACAGTAAATCATGAGGTGTCACTACAGTAAATCATGTGGCGTTACTACAGTAAATCATGTGGCGTGACTACAGTAAATCATGTGGCGTTACTACAGTAAATCATGTGGAGTCACTACAGTAAATCATGTGGCGTTACTACAGTAAATCATGTGGAGTCACTACAGTAAATCATGTGGTGTGACTACAGTAAATCATGTGGTGTCACTACAGTAAATCATGTGGTGTTACTACAGTAAATCATGTGGAGTCACTACAGTAAATCATGTGGAGTCACTACAGTAAATCATGTGGTGTCACTACAGTAAATCATGTGGTGTTACTACAGTAAATCATGTGGTGTGACTACAGTAAATCATGTGGTGTCACTACAGTAAATCATGTGGTGTCACTACAGTAAATCATGTGGTGTTACTACAGTAAATCATGTGGAGTCACTACAGTAAATCATGTGGTGTCACTACAGTAAATCATGTGGTGTTACTACAGTAAATCATGTGGAGTCACTACAGTAAATCATGTGGAGTCACTACAGTAAATCATGTGGTGTTACTACAGTAAATCATGTGGTGTTACTACAGTAAATCATGTGGAGTCACTACAGTAAATCATGTGGAGTCACTACAGTAAATCATGTGGTGTTACTACAGTAAATCATGTGGTGTTACTACAGTAAATCATGTGGTGTCACTACAGTAAATCATGTGGAGTCACTACAGTAAATCATGAGGTGTTACTACAGTAAATCATGTGGCGTCACTACAGTAAATCATGAGGTGTGACTACAGTAAATCATGTGGTGTCGCTACAATAAATCATGAGGTGTGACTACAGTAAATCGTGGTGTGACTACAGTAAATCATGTGGTGTTACTACAGTAAATCATGTGGCGTCACTACAGTAAATCATGTGGCGTCACTACAGTAAATCATGAGGTGTGACTACAGTAAATCGTGGTGTGACTACAGTAAATCATGTGGTGTGACTACAGTAAATCATGTGGTGTTACTACAGTAAATCATGTGGCGTCACTACAGTAAATCATGAGGTGTGACTACAGTAAATCATGTGGTGTCACAGTGTGTGTTCACAGACAGCGCGTTCTCTTCTGTCTTGTCGGGCTTGAATGGTTTAAAAGCATTTGCATGGATAAGAGCGTGATCATATAATGTAACACTAGCCAAAGGATGACAGAAAAAACGGATGCTGCGTTAATTTTATGCAGCACATATTCTATATAAACCTCTTTACCTTGACAAAACTCATCCTGATGGTGCACATCTTGGTGAGTTCGTACACCACCTCGAAGCCGTGATTCACCGACTGCGACAGGAGCTGGGCGAACAGCTGGTTGTTGAAGATCTTCAGGCTGCATCCACTCGGGATCTTGCAGACGGTGGTGGGATGGAAACCGTGCTGGTAGTTACAGTTCCGACTCTGAACGAAAATACTGCTGTCGCTCAGACACTCGGCGTACACTTCGCCTCCGACGTAATACAAGTGCACACCTACAGCAGACAGGAAAGAGGCTAAGTACACTAAAATCATGAGTAAGAAATCAAAATGCATTTCATGTTCCACAAAAATAATTAAAAAATAAAGTGGCTTTTATACCACAACTTTGAACTACTGCAAAGTCCACACATGAAACAGCGTATCACCACCTTTGAACTGGTAAATCCCAGAAATCATTATCCACAAACCCAGCATTCATCATGTTTATCACGTGCCAAGTGGAAACCTTAATAATCTCCTGAAGCATCCTGATCTGGATTATGTCCTTGTCCTTGGCGCTCTTCCCACCACGATCTCTCACACAAGTAGATGTGTGTGTGAGTGTGTGTGCATACTTCCCTCTGTCACTGCTGTAACCTATGGCAACACTTAATGTCTTTCCAACACTGGCACAGAGACGCTCATCCAGCAGCCTGAGAAAAACCAACATTTGGACAGTGTGGACTCTATCGGTCTCGCTGTTGCCTGGCCAGCACTATCTGACTGGCGCCATAAAAACTGTCTAGCAAGTGGCCATTTTCCTTTTTATTACTTTCTCTTGGAATTGCATCAATTGATGAAGAACATTATCAGCTTGATCTTCTCAAAGCAATAGTTTTCTGTCGAATTCAGACCCAAAAACCCTCAACAAAAACAGAAGGGTAAGTTAAGAAAGGTAAACTTCAGACAAACCTTTGCCTATGTGTCTGCGAGTGTGTTCAATGGTAGAGTTTCGGTTGACGTTGGACAGTAATCCGAGGCAGAATCGGTTCTTGTTGTTGGAGGGATCCGTGAAGCCGTCCACGAGGATGCTTCGGGAAGAGGCGTGGAACGTCTCGCCCACCCGGTTGTTGAGTTCGTAATACGCCACAGAACACCAGTACTCCGGCTCCTCGTAACACACTGGCCTCAAGTCTGGAGAAAGAAAGAAAGGCATTCATTAAATATATCATGTATCACATGTCATAGTATTCAGGTCTCGTTCCATATTCACGATGCATTTTAATATCCAAAATAAATAAATAAATAAATAAATAATAATAATAATAATAATAGCATTGTGATTCAACACTTTTATTGTTTGGAAACACCAGACTATAATTGTTTCTTCTGATTTTAAAATCCTTTTCATCTGGATTATGCCAAAAAAACTTAATTAAATTACATTTTTACCATACAGCATCAAAGGCTATAAAAATAATATTTCAATTAATTGTATACAAATCACTTTACTATATTGTCTCTACAAACAAATAAAACAAAAAAATAAAAAATAACAACAACAATAATACCAATAATAATATTATTAGTTATATAAAACCTTTCAATTTGATTATTTATCGAATATTTTCCCAAGAGAAACCACTTTAAATATGGCTATTAATGTACTTTCTGAATAAGAACGTAAATGATAATATAATATCTAAATATCTATATATTTAAAGCAGGACATTCCAATAAAAAATGTTTTTATCGTTCATCAGCTGGGAAAAAAATGGTTGTGAAAGTGATTCCATAGATATCGTTCCTCTGTTTCGTGTCATTATAGCTGTGATGTGGACTTCCATATTCTCATAATTAGAACGATTATTAAGACTGTATAGAGTTATAGTTATTGTTCTTGGGAATGGAGCAGTTATTACAGGAAACGCAGATCAAACATGCTACTTTAATTTAATACTTAGATTTGTTTAACTTAACATTTTTGTCACTACATAACTTTAATTGTGTTTAAAAAAAAAAAAAAAAAAAGCAGTGTTGTTTTGGTATTATTTATATACTATTTTAGTATTTAAATAAGTTTTATTTATAAATATTTATAAGTATTTATTAACTTTTTTCTATTTAGCTTTATTTTTATTTCAATTTTAGTCATTTATAATTTAATAACTTTTTTATTTCAATCAATTTTTGTTTACATTTTTCGTCTAATATTTATATTATATTTAATTTCAGCATTATTTTAATGAACAAAAACTCTTTTTAATAGTTTTAGTTAATAGTAACAACGAATGAGTAGGAGTGTCCAGAACGTTTGACTGGTGCTGCACACTTCACACGCACACACACACACACACACCTCGGTGCGGGGCTGACAGGATGAGTTTGTTGGGGTTGTTCTCTCCGGGCTTCACCTCCTCAGGCGGAGCGTTCTCCATCAGACTGTAGGGTGGAGGAGGCGTCTCTGCTGTGCAACGACAGACTCGATGAATGTGTGTAATTCAGCTAATACACAAACTCATCCCTGCGGATACGGAGTGTGTGTGTACCTGTGATCTGGTAGGGGCTGGCGGGGTCGGGTCCGGTGCTGGGGGAGCTGGGGAAGCTGTGTGCCGCGGGCGACTGGGTCAGAGAGCTGGACGGGGACGAGGAGAACGAGCAGGGCATCGCAGGGAAGGAGTCGGGGAACGTGGCATTCTGGGGCATCAGAGGCTCGTTGTGCAGGGAAGCGTTCCGGAACTTTGCCAACAGACTGTGCTGAGGGTTGAACTCACTGTGACGTGGCACAAGGACTGGAGGAAGAACTGGTGAAGAGAACAGATTTACACTAATGCATGAAGATATAATCAATATGGAAGAAACTAGAAAAAGTGTTTGCGTATTGATTCCCACCTGGCGTCTCCACGCGCCGGTAATGATACGGATTGATGCAGATCTCCTTCTGCTTGGAGCCGAACGGAAACTCGCAGCAGTCCAGCGCTTTGAGCTCATGGTGGGACTGAAGATCCGGCCAGCGCCACACGCGGCAGTAGATGACGTGGGGCAGACCTTTACGGTGGGACACCTGGAGCCGTCCGTCCAGCGATCGAGGGATGGTCACACATTTACTGGGCTGGCCCGGGCAGCTCAGAGCCTTTTCCAGCTCTTCCATGGCGCCTTTCTTCTTCTTGAGCTTCTTTACAAGGGAATCCACAGCCTTTTCCGCCCACTTCTCCTCCTCGTCTCCTTGTTTCCAGCCCAGGAGCCTTTTCACAGCTGGACTGGTGAAGGAGAAGAGGGACGTGATGGATGTGGTGGAGTGCATCATGGGACGGGGCGGCACTCGAAGTCTGATACAGATGGGTGTAAAATAAACCCTGACAGGGATGAGTTCGTCAGACTGTCAACAGTTTTATCTGGTGAAAGAAACAAAGAAGCATGTCAAGTATTTTTAAAGGCACAATATGTAAGATTTTTGGATTAAAATATCCAAAATCCACTAGAACAATGTTCTATATTTTGTTGACTTGTGTACATTATCCCAAATGTTTCCAAGAATGTTTAAATCATGAGAAATCATCAATTTTAACCAGGACATGGACCGTGTGTGTGCGTCGCCTATCAATGACATCATACCCGCGTTACCCTCCGGTTTTATTTTGTAGAAACCATGGAAACACCAAAGACGCTTTAATATATGATGTGTTTTATTAGACAGGTGAGTAACTGTTTTGGATCATTCATGGACAGAAACTAATCATTGTTCTCCAGCTCAACACAGTTAGTCTTATTGTTTAGATCTGGTGTTCTTGATTTACCGCGAGTACCATGTTTTACCATGCCTAATATGATCTCGCTCACTGCAGTGTGAACAAGTGTCTCATAGTAGCGCAGAGGGAACGCACAAAGTAGCATTATAACATCACTTTAACACACTCAGATGTGTGTAATATGATAAAACAGAGCGGCGTTCCCTCACACACACATGAGCGGAAGAAGCGGAAGCACTCGCCTGACAGAATAAAAGCTCCGTCCAATCAAGGAGTCAAGACACGCCTTTGTTCTGAATTACATATTGTGCCTTTAACTTCCTTTAATTTGTCATTTAAATTAAAGAAATTGTATTAAATAAATTATTTATTTATTACATTTTTTTATATAAAATAAATTAGAATTATTTTTAATACAATTTTATGTTTGTGTGTGATTATCATTATTTTATTTAAAATTATTTTTTTAATTAAATAAATAAAAGATATAATACAATTATTTGAAAAATACTGACATAAATAATTTACGATTTATTTATTATCTTTATTATTATTATTAATTATTTTTTACTGATGTAATTAGTAAAATATACTTTTTGCATTACAGTAATAACAATTAGGGAAGAAAATGTGCTTAATTTTCATAAAAAATAATGTTAAACAATGGCCAAATCTAGTTTTTTAGCCTGAAATATTAAGCTAAATGTCACAATTTTCTTTAAGCAAAATATAAGTTCCTACTTTTTTCTTATGATTTGGGGTGAAATATGATATAATCTTGACATGTTTTGTGAGATTCACTCTAAAAGGGCGTAATCACAGCACATTTATGATCTTTTACATCATGTTTCTGAGTTATTGTTGTGGTCCACAGGTCCTCACCTCTCGTCCTCTCCCTTTCCTGTCAGGCTTTCTGATGCAGAACATGATCTGCTAAAAATCAATGCCGTTTCAGCTTTTGACACCAGAGAGGCTGGCTTCCATCTTTGGCCAGGTCTAGTCAAATAATAGCTTCTGAAAATATTATTGCATGTGATTGCAGAGGTGCAACACACCCCTAACTAAATCAAATAATCATATGAGATCATATAGGACGAATACAGCGTATGAAATCATGCTTCAGGTTCACATAGGCGCAGATCAATGGAGGGTGAACACATCAGCTGTCTGTCTCTCTCTCTCTGTGAGTGTGTGTGTGTGTGTGTGTCCTCATGAACCTGGCGTCTGGCAGTCTGAGAGCTGAGATAGGCTTAATCACCAGCTCCCCCGCACACACACACACACACACACACACACACACACACAACACACATCTACTGCACTTGGTTTGCTTTAAGAAATGTTAAAATGTTACACTTATTTTTTTTATTTTTTTAAGTATTGCAGGTAAACACAACTGTCAGAAATGTATCTCTCTCTGCGGCCAGCATCAATAAGCAGCAAGTGGCGTCATGTGTGTCACGCAGCCTCCGGTCATACGGACGGAAGCAACAAGTTAATGGGAAGAATAAAAGCGTCATGATAAAATAAAGTTAAAAAAATTATTTTATCATTTATAAATTTTACTTTTTAAGTCCCGAAATAAATTGTAAATAATATCAGAAGTAGTGTATATTACTTATAAAATGTTTTATTCCTTACCTTATTGTTGTGACGAGTCGAAGAACCATCCGCGCGGTCGGTAATTTCGCCAAACAGCGGAACGCGGAGTCTCGCGCCGATCGGAGGTGAAGCGCGCGCGTGTTTGGATGCGCGAGAGCGGCGTCAGTCTGACTGGAGCCTTAGCGCCTGCGTGCGGATCCATCCGCCGCTCCTGGAACTCTCCCAGACGCCGGACACACTGAGGATCATCATCATCATCATCATCCCGTTCAGGAGAGCGGAGACTCTCTCACTGTTCCTGAGGGAAAACAGCTCAGTCCGGGCAGCGGTCTTTGGCTTTTCATGTGTTTTCAGGGACAGACGACAGGCACGGACAGCCGTGTTTCCTTTGAGAGCAAGTGATGCACCTTTTGGCCAAAGTTGTAAAGTGAAAGTACTGTCAAAGTACTTTTTTTGAAGTTTTAATGACTTTCATTCCAGTAATTCCCACACAGTGTGCGATTATTTCAGGCGGTCGACGGTTCAACGGAATTTGAGAGGAATTCGCGCGCTTTAAATTCAAAAACGCTTCAATAAACAACGGTTAAATAACGGTTTTATATTGTCATACATTAGTACGTTTTGTCGATGTACCATCGGATATCTATCCCAATGGAAACAGCCAAATGTTGCTATGGTTACAGGGAACGCGACTTCTCACGCGACAGAAACGGTTTGTTTACGTTAAAAATACGCACTTTTCAGACACAGACCCGCCTTTTTGCCTTCCTTTGAAGGGTTCAAGAATTGTTTTGGGAAACAAAGCAGCATGTCAGATTTAATAATAGTAAAGATAAGAAGTAAATTGTTCGTGTAAGTATTTTTTTTACTTCCTTTAATACAATTTTATGTTTGTGTGTGATTAAATTATCATTATTTTTATTTTTAATTATTTAAACAAATTAAATAAATACAAAATATTATACAATTATTTGAAAAATACTGACGTAAATAATTTACGATTTATTTATTATCTTTATTATTATTCAACCCAACTCACAACCTGGTCGTTTTAACGCTGACATGAACCATTGTGATTAAAAACGAGCAGTTTTCTAATTATTTAATAATTTTAAGTGAAAAAAAAAACAGGTGTTCATTAAAAAAAAGCTCTATTAAAAGCTATATATCTGTCTAAACATTTACCTGCTATATATTTAGAACTTGGAAGCAGAAGATTGATAAAGTTAGAATAAGTAGTAGTAAGAATCAAACAGATTTATGGTCAGACTGGTGCAGCGCCAGCGCTTTATCGATAGCCCTACTTCTTCTCCTGCGCTCCTCGGCGCGGACGGATACACTGCGATTGTGTGCGTGGAGTGACTTGTCCAGTTAATGACGCAAGCCAGGATGGCGACAGAGAGTCTAGAAGTTTGACATTTTCACAGTTTACAACAACTGCAGGGGAACGTAACAATACTCCCAATAATGACAGCTCGCATATTTAGTGCTCTCTTTGATCAAATGAGTTTGGCAGGAGGAGTTCGCTTCCAATAAAAGGACAGCGCAAAACGATCCTCTTCCATCAAGGTGCAGGATCATATAAATCACTGACGAGGCTCTATATTCAGGGCTTAGCAGACGGGAGAAATACAATACATATAACTGATCTTAAAAATACTTTATCAATGAAAAATGTTTAAAAACACCCTCTTTTAGAGTGGCTGACACGATAAAGAGGCTGAACTGAAGAACAAATGCCTTCCTGGTGGAGAGAAAGAGACGAACAGGATATTCTCAGAGCAACCCATTGTGTAAAGCACATTACAAAGGCCTGAGTACACACCGGACCAGGGACCAGGGCTGTCGCTCGAGGGGCGAAAGGTGGTGAATATTCGAGATTCGGCTTTCTGGGGCCCCACATTAATAACCCACACGGGGCCCCGGACACCCCAGCTACGGCCCTGCCATGGACCATTTCAGGCGATCAACTGTGTTTTTAAACCTTTTATGCGTGGATGAGTGTGTTAAAAATGGATTTGGGTTTTAAAGTACCTTTTTGAAGTTTTCATGTCTTTCATTCCAGTAATTCCCATACAGTGTGCGATTATTTCAGGCGGTTGACGTTCCAACGGAATTCGCGAGCTTTAAATTCAAAAACGCTTCAAATAAATAACGGTTAAATCTCAACATTGGTCATAAATTAGTACGTTTTGTCGATGTACCGATCCCAATGGAAACAGCCAAATGTTGCTATGGTTACAGGGAACGCTACAGAAACGGTTTGTTTACATTAAAATTACGCACATTTCAGACACCGACCCGCCTTTTGCCTTCCTTTGAAGGGTTCAAGAATTGTTTTGGGAAACAAAGAAGCATGTTAGATTTAATAATAATAAAGATAAGAAGTAAATTGTTTACGTATTTTAAAACTTCCTTTAATTTGTAATTAAAAAAAAAATTGTAAATAAATTATTTTTTTTAAATAAAATTATATATATATACAGTGAGGAGAACAAGTATTTGATACACTGCCGATTTTGCAGGTTTGCCCACTTACAAAGCATGTAGAAGTCTGTAATTTTTATCATAGGTACTCTTCAACTGTGAGAGACGGAATCTAAAACAAAAATCCAGAAAATCACATTGTATGATTTTTAAGTAATTAATTTGCATTTTATTGCATGACATAAGTATTTGATACATCAGAAAAGCAGAACTTAATATTTGGTACAGAAACCTTTGTTTGCGATTACAGAGTTCATACGTTTCCTGTTGTTCTTGACCAGGTTTGCACACACTGCAGCAGGGATTTTGGCCCACTCCTCCATACAGACCTTCTCCAGATCCTTCAGGTTTCGGGGCTGTCGCTGGGCAATACGGACTTTCAGCTCCCTCCAAAGATTTTCTATTGGGTTCAGGTCTGGAGACTGGCTAGGCCACTCCAGGACCTTGAGATGCTTATTACGGAGCCACTCCTTAGTTGTCCTGGCTGTGTGTTTCGGGTCGTTGTCATGCTGGAAGACCCAGCCCCGACCCATCTTCAATGCTCTTACTGAGGGAAGGAGGTTGTTGGCCAAGATCTCGCGATACATGGCCCCATCCATCCTCCCCTCAATACGGTGCAGTCGTCCTGTCCCCTTTGCAGAAAAGCATCCCCAAAGAATGATGTTTCCACCTCCATGCTTCACGGTTGGGATGGTGTTCTTGGGGTTGTACTCATCCTTCTTCTTCCTCCAAACACGGCGAGTGGAGTTTAGACCAAACACCTCTATTTTTGTCTCATCAGACCACATGACCTTCTCCCATTTCTCCTCTGGATCATCCAGATGGTCATTGGCAAACTTCAGACGGGCCTGGACATGCGCTGGCTTGAGCAGGGGGACCTTGCGTGCGCTGCAGGATTTTAATCCATGACGGCGTAGTGTGTTACTAATGGTTTTCTTTGAGACTGTGGTCCCAGCTCTCTTCAGGTCATTGACCAGGTCCTGCCGTGTAGTTCTGGGCTGATCCCTCACCTTCCTCATGATCATTGATGCCCCACGAGGTGAGATCTTGCATGGTGCCCCAGACCGAGGGAGATTGACCGTCATCTTGAACTTCTTCCATTTTCTAATAATTGCGCTAACAGTTGTTGCCTTCTCACCAAGCTGCTTGCCTATTGTCCTGTAGCCCATCCCAGCCTTGTGCAGGTCTACAACTTCATCCCTGATGTCCTTACACAGCTCTCTGGTCTTGGCCATTGTGGAGAGGTTGGAGTCTGTTTGATTGAGTGTGTGGACAGGTGTCTTTTATACAGGTAACGAGTTCAAACAGGTGCAGTTAATACAGGTAATGAGTGGAGAACAGGAGGGCTTCTTAAAGAAAAACTAACAGGTCTGTGAGAGCCGGAATTCTTACTGGTTGGTAGGTGATCAAATACTTATGTCATGCAATAAAATGCAAATTAATTATTTAAAAATCATACAATGTGATTTTCTGGATTTTTGTTTTAGATTCCGTCTCTCACAGTTGAAGAGTACCTTTGATAAAAATTACAGACTTCTACATGCTTTGTAAGTGGGCAAACCTGCAAAATCGGCAGTGTATCAAATACTTGTTCTCCCCACTGTATATATATATATATATTTTTTTTTTTTTTTTTATACAATTGTATATGTTTGTGTGTGATTTTTGAGAATAGACGTGAATGCACTATCCAAACTTAAATTGCTGTAATTCAAGAACGCTTTGGAATATACAGCCATGTCTGGTCTTGTTTTAAAGACACTGGGTAGATTATTGCTGAAGTGAAAGCACTTCAAAAAATGAAAATATGAAAAAGTTATGCAAGTTTAAATTTACTGTAAATGAAATGTACTGTACTAAATATTTTTTATTTTATATAAAATATGTAATTTTACAAAATAATTTTGACTCTAAAACTACTATAAAATCAAAGCCATATGTCTAACAAAGTCGTGTTCCAAATTTGAAGTTGATATCACAAAAATTTAAGTTCCCATGAGATTTTTTATGCATTCTCCTGTAACAAATTAATAAATTTCTGTCCAAATATCACAAAACAGAGACTCAGAGACTTGAGACTCAGACCTTTCCGATGATATGTGTTTTGTCAAGATTAGAAAAGGTTGATGATAAAGTAGTTAAAATAAATTTTGTAATATGAAACCTGACACCACCCACTAGGGAAGGAGCCTGCTAGAAGAATTTAGAGTACCGTTTCCATGGTAACACAAGTCCGATTTCAAAATGGTTTTCACCAGATGAATTTTGAGTTCGTAAGCTTTTGAATGATACCTAATTTATGATGATTACCAAATATGTGATATGAAAAAAGGCGATAAAAAAAAAAGTGCCAAGCGCCCTGCTGGCTGGACGGTTAAGGGGTTAAATAAGCTTGTTTAATACAAATTTTAAAAAGAGTGGTGTAAAAAAATCACGTGTCTTCATCTGGTTCGTGCAACATTTTCAAATGAGTAAATGCAGAAATGATAACCGATTATAATTTCTTTATTTGGCCAAGAACCATCTGCCCCTTGTCAAAACCCAAACCTAATATAGCATGTAAAAGAAAAACATGAAAAACAGAGATATTACAGTAAAAAATAAAAATACAAGGAAATCCCGTCATGTGGTGAGGGCTCGGTCAGTGATGATGAAATGCCCATGCCGTACAGTGAACGGGCTGTGTGTTCTACTGTGTTTTCCTGTCGGCCTCCAGCCTCCAGGCTCCGGTGAGGTAACGCAGGCGGATGAAGACCAGATCCCGGCCCATCTGCAGCCAGCTCCAGAACGGCACCAACTTCGACCCTAAACGTGCAATAAAACAAGTCTTCATTACCTCATCGTGGAAATAACCTTCATTTCTGTGACACATACTGACAGAAAATAAAGTATTAAGTCTTTTAATTGCCTGTGCTTTAAGTGTATTATATTTCAAAACTGACAGCACAAACCTTCGATCTCGGTCCAGTTCACAGCCACTTCTACTACAGGGATCTCAAAACACTGAGCAATGAAGAGAAGCTCCACATCAAACGCCCTGCATGGACAAAAATCTGTATTAGGAGATGGATAAAATTCAAATTTGAATAAAAAAAAGTTAAAGATTCATATTAAAGGGGTGGGGTCCCATTATGCTTTTTCACTTTTTCAGCATAAAAAAAAAAAAAGATCTGCAAGGTTACAAAGCTCAGTCACTCCAAAGGGAGGGTTTTTTTTTTAAAGGTTTTTTTTTTGTTGTATTTTATTTATTTAGCTATTTCCTGCATTCTGCCGTATTGACACTGTTCAAGAGTTGATTCTCATGATAAACATGGACAAAGTTTCAAAACACGAGTTGGACGTGTGACGGAGTATTTCTGTGCCAAACACACTCCTTCAGGATTCAAAGTTTTTTCCGAGTATGGCCCTGTATGACCTCAGTGCGTCCCAATCCACACACTATCCGTCCTAAATAGTATTCGAAAACAGAATTAGTACGTCCCAAATCATAGTGTGTGGAAAAGAGTATTCCAAAGATGGTCTACTTTTTCCGGTCAGAATCCTCGTGCAGATCCATACACACTCTAACGGCTGATATTACCCACAACCCATTGCGAGTTGCAGGAGGATTCGATGAGAACTACAAACGCAGATAAAAAGTGTTAAAAAACTACAAACATGGCAGATGTGTGAGTCCGACGGTAGTAGAGAGGTTTAGATAAAGGGGTCTGAGTGATCAATTATCAGTATCTAACTTGATGAAAGTATATTTATTTAATGTTATCCACATTATATTTCATCTGCAGCAGCATTGAGAACTTTTGTACTGATACGTTTGGCCATTAACTTTTAAATGCATCATTATATTTAAACTGCAAACACACGAGGAGAGTCTCAAAGACCCACGACGGGCAGATCAACGTGCGACTACATTTCTAATTAAATTGAATGTGGAGGATTGTAACTGTGACGATGATTGACAGCGCAGTTTAAACGGTGACGGGATGCACATAATTAGAGCTGATCGTTAACGATGACGAAGTAGTGTGTCCCAAAGCTTGCCAACTCTTCTGCTACACACTCAAAAGTATCTACTTTTTCCTTCACAAAAAGAGTACATACTTTTAGGACGTAGTATAAGTAGGCGAATCGGGACGCAGCAAATAACTCCAATTTTGTGCATTTTGATCTTTGAAAGTTGGCAGAGCTTTTACATTCACAAACAGCTCTATATTACACACTACATCAAAGGTAATATTCGAAAAATCATCATTAATATAAAGCTCTTCGACTTCTAAGCGTCCTCACCAGCGCTCCACATGAAGGCTGGAGAAGGTTTTCAAGGCCGCCTCGCGAGTGAAGAGCTTGAAGCCACACTGTGTGTCTTTAATCCCTCTCACACAGAAGAACCACACCAGGAAGTGGAATCCATACATCAGAAACGTTCGGAACGCAGACCGCTGTCACAGGAACAAATGCAAATGCAAAAGTATTGCCAATTTTCTCATGAACATGAGCTATTATGCTCCAATATCTTGAGAAGCACTGTTTACCTGAGCCACTGATTCCTCCTCCAGGTGAGCTCTGGATCCGCAGGAGATCGCCATGTTATCCTGCATGGACAGAAGAGCAAAGCCTGTTCAGATGCTTTTGGCAAGGAAAGGTCTGTAATTTGATAACTCCATCTCCTGGTTAAGCTTCAAACTGATATGCTGTGTTGTCTCACAGGCTTCTCGCTGATGCTCTGAAGACCCTCTTCCACCTTCTCAATGTCAGCAAATTTAGTGGCTCCGTCAGCATCAGCCATGAGAACGAGCTGCCCGCGACAGCTTAGAGCTCCCTGAGACACACACACACACACACACACAACATCACAACTGTGTTCCAAAATAAGACTTTCAGCTGAGCTTCAGCACATATTTAAACTGCTTCAGCGTTTATGAATTCATGAGTTTGATCACATTCCCAATTGAGTGGAAACGGTGTCTTTGTTTTTGTCTTCCATCAGATTTCATCAAAACGTTGGATAACTCCACCATGGCCGTAGCCAGCTGAGGTCACCGAGGTCCTGAGGTGTAGATAATAAAGGTTGTGAAATGATTGCCTGATATAGTATTAACTCTACTTTAGACCGCACATTCCAGCACAGCCGCGACGCTTCAGTGAACGCTCATAAAGTGCGAGATAAGATGCAAGCAGCTAAACTAAACATTTCATATTTGACAGCTGTTAAATGACCGGCAAAAATAATCAGGCAAACTCATAAACTACAATAAAATGTCTAATTTCGCCATTTTGCATTGAAAATAGGCCTTTAACTTGCGTGATTCATGTAATGTAATAATTAATTAACATTAATGAAGCTGTTTTCATCATATTAGGCATAAGATTAATAATGAATGTGTACATATTGTGAATTAATTTTATAAACTTAGCTTTCCTGGTAACATGAATATCAGTTGACCCTATGTTTACTTTCTGCACTGACAGATGAAAATGAAACGATTATCAGTCAGAGCTCGGCTTTAGAAGAGAAAAAGAAAGTGATGGGGATGATGGAGGTGAGGAGAGAGCAGGTATTGACAAATAATCTACATCTTTAAAGCTATTGTTATCTAATTTTTTGGCCTTCAAACGTCTTGAAATGTACAAATGTAGATCAGAGAAATCAAAATATTCTCAGGGGAGCATATGCCCTTAACACCCCTAACTAAAGCTCATATTTGAGACCTCTGTGATTATAAAACCCTGCGTACGGCCCTGACCTCTATGACAGCGCACAAGGAGAACTGGGTGTTTTTGTATCTTTACCATCCGAACTGCTCCGCCTTTTCCACGGTTCTCCACCAACGTAAGAACTCTCACTTTTTGTGCTCCATACTTCTTTGTGTATTTCATGGCAACCTGAGGATACACATGATCAAGCGTTCAGTTTGACCACAAGCACAGCTATTACTTTATTCAATGTTATATAACATACACCGATCAGGCATAACATTATGAGCACCTTCCTAATATTGTGTTGGTCCCCCTTTTGCTGACCCGTCGAGGCATGGACTCCACTAGACCCCTGAAGGTGTGCTGTGGTATCTGGCACCAAGATGTTAGCAGCAGATCCTTTAAGTCCTGTAAGTTGCGAGGTTGGGCCTCCATGGATCGGACTTGTTTGTTCAGCACATCCCACAGATGCTCGATTGGATTGAGATCTGGGGAATTTGGAGGCCAAGTCAACACCTCAAACTCGTTGTTGTGCTCCTCAATCCAGGACCCAAGGTTTCCCAGCAGAACATTGCCCAAAGCATCACACTGCCTCCGCCGGCTTGCCTTCTTCCCATAGTGCATCCTGGTGCCATGTGTTCCCCAGGTAAGCCACGCACACGCATGTAACCTTCGCTCCCCACGTGCATCAATGAGCCTTGGCCGCCCATGACCCTGTGGCCGGTTCACCACTGTTCCTTCCTTGGAGCACTTTTGATAGATACTGACCACTGCAGACCGGGAACACCCCACAAGAGCTGCAGTTTTGGAGATGCTCTGACCCAGTCGTCTAGCCATCACAATTTGGCCCTTGTCAAACTCACTCAAATCCTTACGCTTGCCCATTTTTCCTGCTTCTAACACATCAACTTTGAGGACAAAATGTTCACTTGCTGCCTAATATATCCCACCCACTAACAGGTGATGAAGAGATAATCAGTGTTATTCACTTCACCGGTCAGTGCTCATAATGTTATGCCTGATCGCTGTATATTACAATGAATTATAACAATAAGATGTAAAACTACCTCTGTAGTTTTGTCTTTGCTGCCATCATCTACTACAATAACTTCATATGTGAATGATGGATTCCCCTTCTGTAATATCAACAAGAGGACAGATTAAGTTAAACAGAGTCACTTCAGTCACAGCAATGCCATCTAGTGGTGAAACATTCACACACGCTGTAAAAACAACAGAAATATCCAAAAGCATTCAATAAAAACATTCCCAGATTCATAGGTGATGTGATATGTGTTTACACTTTAAATTATAAATGTATACATTTTTTTTATGTATATTATACTTTATATTTTAAGTACATATGTTATAATACAATCATTATCACAAACATTTTAGTCAGAAAAACAGAACTTGACCATTAATAATTCATTTATGACACTAGCTAGCCTGTTGTTTCATAATAAAAAAAAAAAGTAAGAAATCTGAATAACGCACCTGTCTTTTCTCCAGGTACTCCATGGCTTCATCCATCATAACAGGCACTGATAAAACAGAGATAAACATTACAAGAGATTCATGATTTTAAGCCATATATAAGAGACCACTGCAAAATTAGCAGTTTCTCTGGATTTATTATTGTTTACATGTATCTGTTGAAATGAACATTTTTGATTTATTCTACAAACTACTGACAACATTTCTTCCAAATTTCAAATAAAAATATTGTCATTTAGAGCATTTATTTGCAGAAAATGACGAGTCAAAAAAATAACAAAAATGCGCTATGTTTTCAAACCTCGAATAAAGCAAAGAAAAGAAGTTTATATTCATTTTTAAGCAACACAATACTAATGTTTTAACTTCAAGCAGTTCGGCTTTATTTAATGGCTGGAGACCCTCGTGATCACATTCCAGAGGTTTTCAGGTTCACATACAAGGTTATCCTGGAAGAAAACATGCCGCCTCCTTCTGCTCTGATAATGTTTCCCAACCCTAAGGATTGGTTTTCCCCACAGGACAATGCCAGGCCAAGATCCTGTCATGGCCATCACAATCTCCTGAACCCCACTGAAAACCTCTGGATGTAAGCAAGAGGGGCAATATATACCATCAAAACAACTCACATCTGAGTTCCTCATTGTATGAAGGCACAACCACGGACAGCTCCAGTGAGGGAGGGTCCATCAGACTGGGAAAAGACTCCTTCTGGCCGTCTGCAGTCAGAAAGTGCTTCTCCTTCTCATGGCGGGTCTGATCTGCCATCTTAGCGCTGACATGAGCAATCACCACAACCTGAAGACGAGAACAAACAAACAAACATCAAGACGAGAACAAACAAGCAACCTGCAGACGATAACAAACAACAACAACAACATCAAGACGAGAACAAACAAGCAACCTGAAGACGAGAACAAACAACCACAACCTGAAGAGGAAAACAAACAAACAACCTGAAGACGAGAACAAACAAACAACCTGCAGACGAGAACAAACAACAACATCAAGACGAGAACAAACAAACAACCTGAAGACAAGAACAAACAACATCAAGACAAGAACAAACAAACAACCTGCAGACGAGAACAAACAACAACATCAAGACGAGAACAAACAAACAACCTGCAGACGAGAACAAACAACAACATCAAGACGAGAACAAACAAACAACCTGAAGACGAGAACAAACAAACAACCTGAAGACGAGAACAAACAAACAACCTGAAGACGAGAACAAACAACAACATTAAGACGAGAACAAACAAACAGCCTGAAGACGAGAACAAACAAACAACCTGAAGACGAGAACAAACAAACAACATTAAGACGAGAACAAACAAACAACCTGAAGACGAGAACAAACAAACAACCTGAAGACGAGAACAAACAACAACATCAAGACGAGAACAAACAAACAACCTGAAGATGAGAATAAACAACAACATCAAGACGAGAACAAACAGCCTGAAGACGAGAACAAACAAACAACAGCCTGAAGACGAGAACAAACAAACAACAGCCTGAAGATGATAACAAACAACAACATTAAGACGAGAACAAACAAACAACCTGAAGACGAGAACGAACAAACAACCTGAAGACGAGAACAAACAAACAACCTGAAGACGAGAACAAACAACATCAAGACGAGAACAAACAAACAAACAAACAAACAAACAACAGCCTGAAGATGAGAACAAACAAACAACCTGAAGACGAGAACAAACAACATCAAGACGAGAACAACAACAACAACAACAACAACATCAAGACGAGAACAAACAACAGCCTGAAGACGAGAACAAACAAACAAACAAACAACAGCCTGAAGATGAGAACAAACAAACAACCTGAAGACGAGAACAAACAACATCAAGACGAGAACAAACAAACAACCTGAAGACGAGAACGAACAAACAACCTGCAGACGAGAACAAACAACATCAAGACGAGAACAAACAGCCTGAAGACGAGAACAACAACATCAAGACGAGAACAAACAAACAACCTGAAGACGAGAACGAACAAACAACCTGCAGACGAGAACAAACAACATCAAGACGAGAACAAACAGCCTGAAGAACAAACAGCCTGAAGACGAGAACAAACAAACAAACAAACAAACAACAGCCTGAAGACGAGAACAAACAAACAACCTGCAGACGAGAACAAACAACAACATCAAGACGAGAACAAACAGCCTGAAGACGAGAACAAACAGCCTGAAGACGAGAACAAACAGCCTGAAGAACAAACAGCCTGAAGACGAGAACAAACAAACAAACAACAGCCTGAAGACGAGAACAAACAAACAACCTGCAGACGAGAACAAACAACAACATCAAGACGAGAACAAACAGCCTGAAGAACAAACAGCCTGAAGACGAGAACAAACAAACAAACAAACAAACAACCTGAAGACGAGAACAAACAAACAACCTGAAGACGAGAACAAACAAACAACCTGAAGACGAGAACAAACAAACAACCTGAAGACGAGAACAAACAACAACAACAAGACGAGAACAAACAACAACAACAACAAGACGAGAACAAACAAACAACCTGAAGACGAGAACAAACAAACAACCTGAAGACGAGAACAAACAACAACATCAAGACGAGAACAAACAACAACATCAAGACGAGAACAAACAACAACATCAAGACGAGAACAAACAAACAGCCTGAAGACGAGAACAAACAACAACATCAAGACGAGAACAAACAGCCTGAAGACGAGAACAAACAAACAAACAAACAACAGCCTGAAGACGAGAACAAACAAACAAACAAACAAACAAACAAACAAACAAACAAACAAACAAACAACAGCCTGAAGATGAGAACAAACAAACAACCTGAAGACGAGAACGAACAAACAACCTGAAGACGAGAACAAACAAACAACCTGAAGACGAGAACGAACAAACAACCTGAAGACGAGAACAAACAAACAACCTGAAGACGAGAACGAACAAACAACCTGAAGACGAGAACAAACAACAACAACAACAACAACAACAACAACAACAACAACAACAACAACATCAAGACGAGAACAAACAAACAACCTGAAGACGAGAACAAACAACAACATCAAGACGAGAACAAACAACCTGCAGACGAGAACAAACAACATCAAGACGAGAACAAACAAACAAACAAACAAACAACAGCCTGAAGATGAGAACAAACAAACAACCTGAAGACGAGAACGAACAAACAACCTGAAGACGAGAACAAACAAACAACCTGAAGACGAGAACAAACAAACAGCCTGAAGACGAGAACAAACAAACAGCCTGAAGACGAGAACAAACAACAACAACAACAACAACAACAAGACGAGAACAAACAAACAACCTGAAGACGAGAACAAACAACAACATCAAGACGAGAAACAAACAACCTGCAGACGAGAACAAACAACATCAAGACGAGAACAAACAAACAACCTACAGACGAGAACAAACAACAACAAGACGAGAACAAACAACAACAACAACAACAACAACAACAACATCAAGACGAGAACAAACAAACAGCCTGAAGACGAGAACAAACAACAACAACAACAACAACAACAACAAGACGAGAACAAACAACCTGCAGACGAGAACAAACAAACAACAACAACAACAACAAGACGAGAACAAACAAACAACACCCTGAAGACGAGAACAAACAAACAAACAAACAAACAAACAACAGCCTGAAGATGAGAACAAACAAACAAACAAACAAACAACAGCATGAAGACGAGAACAAACAAACAAAAGCCTGAAGACGAGAACAAACAAACAAACAACAGCCTGAAGTAAACAGCCTAACTTTGAGTTAAAACTTGAGCTCTGAGTAGACTAACCCTTGATGGGAAACTCTGAGCTTTGGGTTTCAGAACAGCTGAATTGAGTTAGTTCAATCAACTCTGAGTAGGCTGACTCTGAGTTAAGCGCGTGCACCACAACTATGAAAAGCCATAAATCAATGGAGCCGAAATGGATAACTTCCACCAACTGTGGTCCGCGCGTTCACGAGAGACTGACGTTCCAGCGTATGACGTAGCACGCAGGTGTAGCGTAAGTTCTGGCGACGAGCGCGGAAGTGCAGAGGATAGAGCAAAACAAAACTTGGTTCGAGAACTAGCATATTCTCACTGGAGCATCCTACGCTAGTCTCACGTGAACGCACAGTTGGCGGAAGTTAGAGATTACAGTTTAAGTTTTAAATATGCATATTTTTCTCACACAACGCATCGCTTCAGAAGGCGTTTGTTAACCCCCAGAGCCGTGTGGAGCACTTTTATAATGGATGGATGCACTTTTATGATGGATGGATGCACTTTTATGGACTTCAAAACAGAAACTGCCATTCACTGCCATTATAAAGCTGGGAAGAACCAGGACATTTATTAATATAACTCTGTGTTCGTCTGAAAGAAGAATGTCATACACACCTAGGATGCCTTGAGGGGGAGTAATTTTCATTTTTGGGTGAACTGCCCCTTTAAATTCCCTCTCTTTCAGAAACGGGCTCGACTTACCCTGCTTTCTCAGGTTAGACAAACCTCTCATTCTGAATCAGAAAACCCAGAGTTTCCCTCATTTCAGGGTTAACATACTCAGAGTTTTCACTTAACCTTCTTTCTGAAACCACAGAAGACAACAAACTACGATAACACTTTACAATAAGGTTTCATTAGTTAACATTAGTTAATGTATTAACTAACATGAACTAACCATGAGCAGTACATTTGTTCCTGTATTTGTTAATCTTTCTTAAGGTTAGTTAATAAAAATACAGCTATTCATGGTTTGTTCATGTTAGTTCACAGTGCACTAACTAATGTTAACAATATTTTAATAATGTATTAGTAAATGTTGAAATTAACATTAACAATGATAAATAAATGCTTTATAAGTGCAGTTCATTATTTTTAGTTCATGTTAACTAATGTAGTTCACTAATGTTAACTAATGAACCTTATTGTAAAGTGTTACCCAAACTACACCCTGAAGACAATACACAGGTGTGACACACAGTAACTAGTCCAACTGGAAGAATCGGTGAAGTGAGACTATATTCACAAGCATTTCAAAAGAAAAAATTACATTACAGATTCATTTTCATTAACAAATAATAACAATAACAGCCTGGATAGGTCACTAAAAGCAAGCATAAATCATACAAACATAAAAATTCCACAATAATATAAAATTATAAAAATTCCACAATAATATAAAATTATAAAAATTCCACAATAATATAAAATTATAAAAATTCCACAATAATATAAAGATGATGAGATATAAATGTACCGAGAGTAAGACGACGAGCGCCAGGATGAGCGAACACTGCAGTAACTGACACACACAGAACTCCATCATCCGTCAGAGATCAGTAACGACACACAGCAGCTCTAACCGATCAATACCGACAGCCTGGACACGAGTCTCCGCGAGGCGGGACATAGATCCGCGCGTCGCGCTAATTCACGGAATGAAGAGTTAAATATCCATTGCTGAACTTTACTTCCAGTCACAGAGAAACACCTACGCGGAAGTCGCCCTGACAAACCACATCATCACAGCGGGCGAGGAAGCGCCGCGGCGCCGCAGAGAAACAGCGCTAGCGCCCCGCACCGGCGCGGAGGACGGAGACGCGCCGCTTACGTCACGGCGGCTCTCACGTGGTGCGTCTGAACATCATGGCGGCTGGTTTCAAGTGAGTCAAATACAACAGCGAGAATTACACATGCGGATTATATCTGAATAACTATATAATATACTAGAGGTTGGCAATGAGATGTGATTATATAACGTAAATATTGAGTGTGTGTGTTTTAGAACCGCAGAGCCTCTGGAATATCACAGGAGCTTTTTGGTGAGTTCATCAACGTGAAGTTGAATAATAATGTTGATCTAATGTTCAACTATTCATAATCCTAATCTAATATTCAACAGAAAGAAAACTGTCGTCCAGATGGAAGGGAATTGGGAGAGTTTAGACCCACAACCTTAAATATTAGTAAGTATTACATGCAAAATAACATTAAATTATCAGAATGCTTTAGAAGTACAGATGTGTCATTAGATATAACTGGATAAATGTGTCCTTTAGACTCTATATCCACAGCCGATGGATCAGCGATGGTGAAAGTGGGAAACACAACGGTGATCTGTGGGATAAAAGCTGTAAGAATCATCTTTTCTCCTAAAAACATGATATGGCGGTGGATTATGAAGTTATGAAGCATTTTTTTCTTGCAGGAATTGACTATGCCACCATCTGATGCTCCAGATAAAGGATATATTGGTGAATTTCTATTATAATTGGGTAATTGTGATACATTGGTTTGTTAAATGAAGTTTCACTCAGTTCGTCTTCGGTCTCCAGTCCCAAATGTGGATCTGCCTCCGCTGTGCTCGTCCAGGATCCGGCCCGGAGCGCCGGGAGAACAGGCTCAGGCGGCCAGCCAGTTCATCGCTGACCTCATCCAGAGGTACGGCGAGAGAAAGCATGTCTTTCTGGGTTTACGCAACGTGATTGGATGTCAAAAAAGAAAGAGGAGGAAAATGTATTCCTCCGAAATGTTATTAAGCCTGCCAATAATGTTGGTCAAGCCAAAACATTATCATGGGTATTATTACTTAATTAACTCTTGTTTATTTTTTCTGCTCTGCAGCTCAGATTTAATAAATATGGAGGAATTGTGCATTGAAAAAGCTAAGGTAAGATATATATATATATATACACCAATCAGGCATAACATTATGACCGGGCATAACATTATGAAGTGAATAACACTGATTACCTCTTCATCACAGCACCTGTTAGTGGGTGGGATATATTAGGCAGCAAGTGAACATTTTGTCCTCAAAGTTGATGTGTTAGAAGCAGGAAAAACGGGCAAGCGTAAGGATTTGAGCGAGTTTGACAAGGGCCAAATTGTGATGGCTAGACGACTGGGTCAGAGCATCTCCAAAACTGCAGCTCTTGTGGGGTGTTCCCGGTCTGCAGTGGTCAGTATCTATCAAAAGTGCTCCAAGGAAGGAACAGTGGTGAACCGGCGACAGGGTCATGGGCGGCCAAGGCTCATTGATGCACGTGGGGAGCGAAGGCTGGCCCGTGTGGTCCGATCAAACAGACGAGCTACTGGAGCTCAAATTGCTCAAGAAGTTAATGCTGGTTCTGATAGAAAGGTGTCAGAATACACAGTGCATCGCAGTTTGTTGCGTATGGGGCGGCATAGCCGCAGACCAGTCAGGGTGCCCATGCTGACCCCTGTCCACCGCCGAAAGCGCCAACAGTGGCACGTGAGCATCAGAACTGGACCACGGAGCAATGGAAGAAGGTGGCCTGGTCTGATGAATCACGTTTTCTTTTACATCACGTGGATGGCCGGGTGCGTGTGCGTGGCTTACCTGGGGAACACATGGCACCAGGATGCACTATGGGAAGAAGGCAAGCCGGCGGAGGCAGTGTGATGCTTTGGGCAATGTTCTGCTGGGAAACCTTGGGTCCTGCCATCCATGTGGATGTTACTTTGACATGTACCACCTACCTAAGCATTGTTGCAGACCATGTACGCCCTTTCATGGAAACGGTATTCCCTGGTGGCTGTGGCTCTTTCAGCAGGATAATGCTCCTGCCACAAAGCAGAAATGGTTCAGGAATGGTTTGAGGAGCACAACAACGAGTTTGAGGTGTTGACTTGGCCTCCAAATTCCGATCCATGGAGGCCCCACCTCATAACTTGCAGGACTTAAAGGATCTGCTGCTAACATCTTGGTGCCAGATCCCACAGCACACCTTCAGGGGTCTAGTGGAGTCCATGCCTCGACGGGTCAGCAAAAGGGGGACCAACACAATATTAGGAAGGTGCTCATAATGTTATGCCTGATCGGTGTATATAAGATATATAATACCATAACTGCTCATTTCAAATCCTTACACGTCATCTATCACGTTTCCCAGCTGTGTTGGGTGCTGTACTGTGACATCATGTGTTTGGATTACGACGGGAACTTACTGGACGCCTGCATCATCGTTCTGCTGGCAGCTTTAAAGAACGGTGAGCGCTTCATCGCAGTATAACACTTCCTCTGCTGTTATGATGACTAATAAACATGTTTCCAATATCTCAGCCCAACTTCCTGAAGTCACTATAAACAAAGAGACGGATGTAGCAGAAGTTGACATCCAGAAGAAGAGGCACCTGAAGATCAACCGGCACCCCGTCGGCTCGTCGTTTGCAGTGTTTGATGAGTAATTAACTTATTTCTCTATTACACAACTCAACACTGGTCTCAGATCTAAATTCTTTAGAAATGACTTCATGGACTCTTTTTGCAGTTCCATCATCATCGTCGACCCCACGGCGGAAGAGGAGAGCCTGTCTACAGCGTTAATGACGGTGGTGACGGACGAGGAGGAGCGACTCTGTGCCGTCCACAAACCAGGTGAACATCCAGACACGACACACACATCTGAGGTCATTCACAGCATCACGACACACACACCTGAGGTCATTCACAGCATCACGACACACACACCTGAGGTCATTCACAGCATCACGACACACACACCTGAGGTCATTCACAGCATCACGACACACACACCTGAGGTCATTCACAGCATCACGACACACACACCTGAGGTCATTCACAGCATCACGACACACACACCTGAGGTCATTCACAGCATCACGACACACACACCTGAGGTCATTCACAGCATCACGACACACACACCTGAGGTCATTCACAGCATCACGACACACACACCTGAGGTCATTCACAGCATCACGACACACACACCTGAGGTCATTCACAGCATCACGACACACACACCTGAGGTCATTCACAGCATCACGACACACACACCTGAGGTCATTCACAGCATCACGACACACACACCTGAGGTCATTCACAGCATCACGACACACACACCTGAGGTTATTCACAGCATCACGAAAAAAAAGTTAGAATTTTTAGATAATTTTGGGTTGCTAGAAATAAAGTCTCAGGGTTTCTGCGGGTCTTAAAGTCTTAATTTGACCTTCCACAATGTAAGGCCTTAAAAATGTCTTAAATTGGATCAGAAAGTCTTAAGTTCAATATCAGGGCCCTGTGATGGAAAACAGGCACAGAATCACAGAATCCACTGTATGATGCAGAATGTCATGGAATAAGTCAAGTTTTGGATGAATAAATCAAAAGCAGGTCAAGGCTTGACATTAACGCTTGTGCGGACAAGTGGATTTTTTGAAGGGGCGAGTGAAAGAGAATTTTACTTGCCCGGCCGGCGGTTTAGTTTCAGGTTTGTCTTCTTTATTTTTATTTGTATTGTCAAAAAATATTTAAAACAATATAATATTTAATGCAGTTGTAATTTTTCAGTGTAAATGGTTTATGATGATGCATACATTTATTAAGATTAGAGGGGGAGGGGAAAGCCATTTATAACAGTAAAAAATAGTAAATATCACAAATATGCAAATTTAAATATGTCAGTTGATAGAACAATAATGAGATTATTCAGAATAAATTAGATTTACACACAAAAAAAATCCAGTTTTGTCCAGACAAGTAACTTTAAATTGTTACACAATTTAATAGCAAAAGTTTGTTTCATGATTTCAATTAATTAGACCTGCTTTTTGACTAATACAATTTAACTATTAAAACAGAATAAAACAAAATAATTCATAGGGCCCTAACGTAACTGCACTGTAATGAGATCTGTTGGAAGTGTTGCTAATCATTGAGCGCTTCCTAGAACAGATCGACGTGTTCCCTTCATAAAACCTGCAGACAAACTCAGAATATTGAGATTATCTAATATCATTTTTTATATGCAGTTAAATTATGAAACGTCAGTTTGAATAAAAGCGTCTGCCAAATGCATTAATAAAAATGAAATACTATTGTGTTATAAAATAAATTAATTTCTTAATTTCTTAGCTCTCAAACACTAGAGCTTTTGCAGAAACAGTTGCAGGGATATAACTTATAAACGATTCTCATAACAATGAATCACATAAATGACCTATTTTGGATCTATTTAGTCAAAGGTGATGAGATTGTAGATGAGCAGGTCTGTGGATTTGATGGTATTTTTGTTTTGTTCAGGTGGGACGTCGTTATCCGGAGAGAAACTGCAGCGCTGCATCAATCGAGCCGTGACGAGACACGCGGAGATCGGCAGACTCGTGGACAAAGTCATCGGGAGCATGAAGACGGACAAATAAACACACAGTCACACATTTTTATCTAAAAGTTGTATTTTTCACTGTCAATATATACTTTCTTTTTTATCACAATAAAACTGCCGACAAAGATCATTTACAAAAAATTCTGCGTCAGTGTCCAGAAGCGTCATCCACTCACACGGTTCATGTGTTTTCTCCATAAGAATACACATCAACTGCCCTCAGTATAACAAAACGCCATTTAAAATGTGCCGTATAAAACCCGCACACGCAGTTGCATGCTGGGACGAGCGGCCGTCCCTCTGACGTTCAGCAGAAGAGCGTTTCCTCGGGGGACTGAGGCACATCTGTAGGGCCCTTATTAGTGTGCGCAGGCTCTCGTTGGAAGGAGAATAAACACAGCATGCCGTAGAGAACCAACAGGAAGAATCGTCTCATTTTATATCCTATAATACTCGAAGGTCCCCTGCTGTAATACATGTGTTCGTCTGGCCTGAGGTCAGCTCCTTTAGTCCGGTGGAGCCGGTCAGTGCCGGTGAGTGGGCGGGGCCGGAGGTCATGATTTGGGGAGGGGCTGTGGCGTGCTGCGTTTCCTCTTACTTCTTGGCTGGTTGGTGGAATGTTGCCGTGGCAGCGCCGACTGTGCCGCCGCCCCCACTGCCATACCCATTTGCTGCTGCATTTGGTGCTGCAAGAATTGCAACTGCGAAAGAGAAAGTAACGGATCATGAATTTGTGCAGTGAAATATTTACCCAGAGTCCTCCTCTCACAGCAGCCGCGCCTCAGGAGCGTTTCCCACATGAGCCAGGGCGTTCAACGCCACGACCACCACACACACACACACACACGCTAAATACTGACATTTTAATGGAATATTTAAACAATACTAGAAATTATATTTGTTTTAAAGAGACATGCACTACTGTTCGAAGTTTTTTTCTTTTTAAATAAATATTTTTATTAAGGACACATTAAATTGATCAAAAGTGACATATTGCAAATAAATGCTATTCATTTGAACTTCATATTCAAATAATCCTGAAAATTTAGTTTTATCAGTTTCCATAAAAATATTAAGCAGTTTTTAACATAGATAATAAATGTCTCGAGCATCAAATCCTCATATGAGAATGATTTGTGAAGGATCATGTGACACTGAAGACTGGAGTAATGATGATAAATTCAGCTTTGATCACAGGAATAAATTACACTTTACTATATATTCACATAGAGAACAGATGATTTACACTGGAGTAATATTTCACTGTTTTACTGGATTTATGATCAGATAAACTTGAGCAGAAAAGACTTTCAGAAACATTTACTAAAATCTCACTGTAAACTTTTGAACAGTAGTGTATATTGTGCTTGCATATGAATTTTCTATTAAAACATGAGTTAACTTATTGTAAAATTTGAGATGCACCAATATTAAAAATGTATTATTTTCAAGTTCTGTAGTGACAGATACATTCTATACTATTTTGTCTAAATAAATAAAAAGTAAAACTATCAACTTAAATCATATTAAATACTACAAGTGAATTTAGGCATCACACATTATAAATGTACAGTACGAAAAATTAATATTCATTTTGGATTTGCTAAATATGACATCGTTAAAATAGTCCAATGTGACTTCAGCGGTTCAGCCTTAATGTGATGAAGAGATGAGAATACTTTAGTGCGCAAAACAAACACAAATAACGACTTTATTCATCAATCTCTTCTCTGTGTCCGTCTCTGACGCTGTTGACGTTGGTCAGCTCCTGCGTCAGCATCACGCATGCGTCACGTGATCAGCATTGGCCAATGGTGAGCCGGCGTTCTGGCGTAGCTCTGAGGCGCTGCACTGTATTTACTACATCAACAGCGTCAGAGACGGACACAGAGAAGAGATTGATGAATAAAGTCGTTATTTGTGTTTGTTTTGCGCACTAAAGTATTCTCATCTCTTCATCACATTAAGGCTGAACCGCTGGAGTCACATGGGCTATTTTAATGATGTCTTTACTTCCTTTCTGGAGCTTGAAAGTGCTCATTACATTGCTGTCTATGGAGGGGTCAGAGAGCTCTCGGATTTCATCAGAAATATCTTCATTTGTGTCTGAAGATGAACGAAGGTCTCACGGGTTTGAACGACATGAGGAATTAATGACAGGATTTACATTTCTGGCTGAACTAACCTTTGCAGTGTTACTAAATTATTCATGTTTTTAGAGATGAATGGCAAAGGTAATCTAATGTAAAAATAGGGGAAATGAGCATCCAATATAAAAACATCATCATCTGATAATAACTGATATGGTACTCATATCTTGCATCTACAATTTGTAAAATCCCTAATAATGTCCACATCAATGTCACAGCTCAACATGTCGCGCTGGCTCATAATGGAAGAGTTTAACTGAAGCAGAGCTGCTGGAGGGAAACACACTTCATCACGGAGTGACGCTGGACAGACGCGGAGAGAGAGAGGAAGGGTGCATTCTGGGAAAACATGGGAACCACAAACTGAGGAACAGGAAAGGGTCGAGCAGTAGCCATGGAAAAGGAAGGAAGTGAAAGTTAAAGTGCAATGCAGCTGTTGTTTGGTCAGATATCCTGTATCTCACACACACTCTTGCGCACACACACACACACTCTCGTTTGGTGTCAGTAAAACAGCAACTTCAACGGGCATCTCAGCGGGGCTAATGCAGGCGGTCAGCTGTTACTGGGGTCAGTGTGTGTGTGTGTGTGTGATGATAAAACAACACAAGTCATGCTTATCAATCTGATGAATCCTTCTAGAGACACTCCTGAAGTTATGAAAGATTTGATCTCAGTTGCTATAGAAACATGCTTGAAGAGAAACGCCACAAGCTCAACATTAATGCAGAGACAGAAGAGCGGTCACTCAAACACGGCAAGCGTCACATGGTCAGAAAACACTGATGTGGTGGACAGTCTGGAGCCATGACAGACATCATATAACAGACTGACCCTGTCCTACACACGACCTTTGAACTCAAAACGTTATGATTTTGGGGTAAATGATGAATCTGTCCTTAGATGTCGCAATATTGTCCAAACGTTTGGGGTCAGTACGAGATTTTATTCTTTTATTCAGCAAGAACAAATAAATTGATATAACTTTCTATTCAAAAAATCATCACGGTTTCCACATTGATAGAAATGTTGATCATCAAATCCTCATATGAGAATGATTTCTGAAGGATCATGTGACACTGAAGACTGATGATAAATTCACAGGAAAAAATTACATTTTAAAATATATTCACATAGAAAACAGTTATTTTACATTGTAATAATATTTCACAATATTACTGTTTTTTTGTTGTATTTTTAATAAAATAAACGCAGCTTTGGTGAGCAGAAGAGACTTCTTCTAAAAACATGAAAAATCTTCCCGACCCCAAGCGTTTGAACGGCGGTGTATGTGCGGAAGTGATGTCATCAAACATAATTTGATGAAGGATTATGAATCACGTTGGAATAATATGAGCTGATGAATCATGCACAATAAGAGCAGAAAGGTGTTTTAAGAAAGCAAATAGGGTCAGTTTTGAATTCATGTGGTCAGTCGAGGGGAAGCAGAGGTCAAAGGTCAGGCTGATACACATGTCTAAGGGTGGATGAGGTCAAAGTTGCTGCATTACTTGGATCTGTGGCTGGTGCTGTTGCTGGAGCCTCGGGGACGGAAGGCTGGGCCCGGACCCCTCCAGACCACAACCCAGCTGGGACAGCACTACCACGGACAGGGAGGGAGGGAACAGGAAATAAAAGGAAGAATGTAGCCAAAAGAGGAAAAGTGGCATCCACCATCATGTTAATCAAATGACAAACCCAAATGGTCAAAAACAGGTCTGATTAACTTCTGATCTATGTTGAGATTAGTATGACACTACAAACTCTAAATCCATTAGTACGTCTACTCGTCGTGTTAGTGTCTGTTAGAGATATCTGGACTATTGAATAACAGTGAGAGGAGAAGAGGAGAAATGAAGCGCTCGGTCTGTACCTGCGGCCTGAGGGGACATGAATCCGCCCACGCCGGTGAGATTGATGACGGCCGTCTGTTGAGCGGTCAGGCCCTGCTCTGCCGTCAGACCCGGGTCAGCCTGATTCAAAGAGCGGAAATACTGACCCTCAGCATCACAAGAGCACAGGGGTGTAACCATACACTCGGGTCACCATTCGATACTAATCTCATGATACGATATTTATCGCGATATTTTAATAATAATAAAGTTTTTTTATTATTATTGAAATAATATTACTCACATCTCAAGTTTAACAGTCGAGCTCAAGCCTCCGTCACCGATTCTGAAACGCCACTTTAGAGCGAGTAACGGAGGAGTCGCTTCAGTGAAGATTATTGTATTATGTAGAGTATTATGATATTATGAGAGACAGAGCAACTAAACGAGTGTATTACCTGCATCTGATATAGCATTCATTCTCCAGGTCGATGTCTATAATATTATATCCATTATAAAAAAATCAGTTTGAATGTCCGCTGAGGAAAGCGATATCTTTGTCCTTTTAAAAGATTTCCAAAGACACTTCCTTGTTTACAACCAGTCACTCATAAAGTCAGTCTTTGCCGCCATCTAGTGGTGTAATAATGTACTGTCACTGAAGACCATATTACAATCACTAACGGACCCTTTCTCAATACCAAATGCGGCATATTATTTATATAAAATAATATTTATTGAACAACACTATTTAAATGAACAACAATAGCCATTATAAAAGACAACAGGAAATAAACACAATTCAGTCAAACACAAAAGCAGTGCTCCACTACAGGATTCATAGCCTAAATATAAAGTTATGAAACTTAACTTTGCCTATAGCCAAATCGATTTGATCTGGAACAAGTACTAGATTAATAAGACCAAAGATTGGCCGTTTGATATACCCCAGATGAATTATATCTCATGTTTAGCCACTATCTACATACAGTAAGAGCAGCGGCAGATTCCCTCAGGCCTGTCCGAGATGAAGCTGTTCTCTGCGGGTACATGAGCGCTGAACGGCCGCTGACGGCTGGAGCTCACATCTGAGAAAGCGTCTGAACAAACCGTGAAACAGGCGCTATGTTTATATATGAGTCACATATTTGAGTCTAAATAACTACATTCTTACCTAAAAACTCTTAAAACTACATCTCGTGACACAACAACAGCAGTATTTGTAAAACTTGTGGTGGATTTGCTCGACCGCCATGACAGTCGCCACAAGCGGAGCGATACAAACGGTGAAACGGTTCGAGTGCTGATACGGGGGGAATATCACACGGCTGGAAAACGCTCTCAGCCAATCAGATTCAAGAGCCAGAAAGAACTGCTGTATAAATTATATTCAACATTATATATAGTAGTTTAATGCAGTAATGTCACTGAAACGGTGTAAACTTTTTTTTGTTTCTTGCGCCGCACACACACTCTCCCGGTGCTCGCTATCTCCCGCCTCTCCTGCTATTAATGCACTAATAATCACTAATAAAACTAAATGTGATCTGATGATTTAAATGTTTGTGCTTTCACTTTGAGGAGTGTGTGTGCGCTTCAGACGATCAATGCAATCAGTCACAGTTCTAATCACAAGAAAGCGTGTTCCTTTGTCTTTGAAATCTGTTCCTCATATAAAGCCGTCGTGTCTCTTCAGAAGACTTGGGTTGGGATTAGACACTCGATTGATTATTTTTACGATGCCTTTATGACATTTATTGGATCTTTTAAGTTTGAGAGGAATGGACTTTAAATGGAGGGACAGAAATCTTTCTCTGGTTTCTTGAGAAATATCTTCATTTGTGTTTTGAAAATCTTACAGGTTTGAAACGACATGAGGGTGAGCACATGATGACAGAATTTACCATTTTGAGTGAATTATATCTTATAAATACAGTAAGTTGAGACTTGGATAAAAATAACTATATCGCAAATCATATCGTTTACATCAACGATATATATCGTTGCATTTTTATATCGCGATATCTCAATGTATCGTTACACCCCTACAAGAGTACTAGAATAACGACGGCAGTGTGGTGTGTGGCTCACCGGCTCCCCCTGCTGCTGGGGGCTGGATGTGGCGGACTGGCTGCTCTGCTGCTGAGGGGAGAACTGAGACAACTGCTGCTGCTGGAGAGAGTTAAAGATCAGTGGTCCCGTCGGGAGCTGGAAGAAAGGGAAATACAACAATAAACGGGAGGGAATGAGAGAATCATCTCCACAACATCCATTACTGTAACCGACTGGAAAAGCACCTGAAGAAGGTTGAGCGGGCGCAGTCCTGGGCTGTTGTTCAGGCCAAAAGGCCCACCTGCTGGGACAACATGAACATTTTAATCTTCACAATAGTGACTGACAACTCATAAAAGTCAACAGAAGAAAATGACAGAAGTTCACCTGCTGGAGCTGCGGGCTGCATGGCAGGAAGAGCTCCAGACATGAGTCCACCGGAGGGCAGAAGTCCACTCAGGGGTATACCAGACGCCAGAGTCCCAGGACTACAGCCCAGCATCGAGTTAGAGCCGCTCATCAGGGTCTGTGGACTGCTGTGTGTAAGAAGACAACGGTCAAGCCGAGGTTAAGCCGGGTGCACAATTGTTTCAGACTGTACATGATCCCGCTGTAAGCATCTTAAAAATATATCTAAACTACGACACATGCTCTCAATGCAAAATGCTGAACAGTTAGTTCACGCGTTCATGACCTCAAGGCTAGATTATTGTAATGCTCTACTGGGTGGTTGCCCTGCACGCTTAATAAACAAACTGCAGCTGGTCCAAAACGCAGCAGCTCGAGTTCTTACTAGAACCAGGAAGTATGACCATATTAGCCCGGTTCTGTCAACACTGCATTGGCTCCCTATTAAACATCGTATAAATGTTAAAATCTTGCTAATTACTTACAAAGCACTAAATGGTTTATCTCCCCAGTACTTGAGCGAGCTCTTAACGCATTATACTCCATCACGTCTATTGCGGTCTCAAAACTCTGGTCAGTTGATAATACCTAGAATATCAAAATCAACTGCAGGCGTCGATCCTTTTCCTATTTAGCACCTAAACTCTGGAACAGTTTTCCTAGCATTGTTCGGGAAGCAGACACACTCTGTCAGTTTAAATCTAGACTAAAAACACATCTCTTTACTATGGCACACACATAAAACATTTTTAATTTCTATTATTCAAATCAGTTAAATGATTGTTTTAGGCTGCATTAACTAGGTCAGCCGGAACCGGGAACACTTCCCATAACACCTGATGTACTCGTTACATCATAAGAAGAATGGCATCTACGCTAATGTTAGTCTCTCTGTTTATCCCGAGGTTTACTGCAGTCGGCCGGATCCGGGCCGTATCCAGACCAGATGGTGGACCTTAGCCTGGACATGACGACCATATCCCTGAAGTGTCTGTAGAGACCGTGTCAACTAGACTCTCCCCTCCTTCACTTCCCTTCCCCTCTGTACAGATGAAAACGTTATTGTAATTATCAGAAATGACTAAAAACGCTGTATTATGCGTGCCAGACGAGTAATTTGGCGGTCATTTTGTACAGAAAAACTACACGCCTGCACACACACGTACTCAAACGCTCTTGCCTAAACACGTGATGCTTACGTGCATGCCGTCACCGTTCTCACAGATTGAGTTTTTTGAAGTTCACATGAAGATGATAACGGTATGGTTTCTAAACCTGTGTCGGGGTGTGTGTTCTCTAGCGCCGGCGCTGTTGCCGTGCGGATGAGCGGCCGGAACGCATTGAGAGTTTCTGTTTTAGTTGAAAATGGTGTCGTGTAAGTGACCCAAAGTAAATAACTAATGATTATTACAACGGAAATGAATCAATCAAAAACTCACTTTAGCTGGACAATAACTTTATTCTAGAGCTGATGTACAGCCAAAACAATCTCTCTTCATTAATCTCCTGTTATCACTGTAAAGCTGCTTTGACACGATCTGTGTTGTGAAAGCGCTCTATAAATGAAGGGGACTCGACCTGTAAGCCACGTCACACTGTAGGATCTCAGCTGTCAGTCACTTACCAAACTGGGCCGACCACATTGATGAAGTTCAGCCCTGCAGGGTTGGTCATGACCTGTGACGATGTGGTGCTGGACGTGGGCAGGGGAATAGTCATGACGGGCAGGGCCATCTGCTGCTGGGCGAAGGGCGTCAGCAGGGTCGGCTGCTGTGGAAGGGCGGGGTCCTGAGGGGTGGGCGTCACTGAGGGCGTGGCACTCTGAACATCGGCAGGGTGTGGCGTGGAACACGGCGTGTTGGTGGGTGTGGGTGTGGAGGGCTTGGGAGTACCTGATCCTGTGGATGACAATCAGAGGGAAAACAGGGAAACAATTAATAAACAAAAATCTGTTTAGTGATAGGACTGCATGATATTGGAAAAAAGGGACATTGCTATATTTAGTTTTTCTGTTTTATATATTGCGATATAAAAACACAGACTCCAAATTTTCACCAGAAGACTAAAATGGCAAAATTTTCATTTCTATCTGTATAGAAATTAATGATTAAAAAGATTAATTAATTCATTTAAAAACAAAAAAGCTTAATTACTTTTTACTCTGAAGAGATTTTAAAAATCTGTTTAGGGCTTCACTGTAACAAAAATGTTGTGTTTTCTGAAGTTAAATAGATTACGTCAAGATTATTGGAGTAAATTTTACATAACTTTTAAATTACTTTTTAACTTTTCTATTTGGTCACATTCCCACTGCTTTTGACCAATTTAATATGACTATAAACATATTGTAACATATTCATGATTCTGAAGCTGAAAATACAGAATACGCTTGTGCTCTGTCACTGATTAGATCTATTTAAAATAATGTAGGCCATTTTTTACTGGAAACATCAGACATTTGGCATTATCAGGACCCACAAATATTCCCCCATTGCATTATTCAACATTATATATAGTAGTTTAATGTAGTACTGACACTAAAACTTTTCATTTTGGGTGAACTACACACATATATATTGTCACTATCCACGACACATATTGTTGCATTTTTGTATTGCAATATATTGTGACACCCCTAGTAATAACACTATTGTACTATAGAATAAAAATCATTTTATTTAACTTTAAAATTACAATACCAATATCTTCAATATATCAATATCTTAAACCACTGAACTTCTATTCTGACTAGACCATATTGATTTTATCCTGTTGACCGCTGTGTGAGGTGGACGGAGGGCCGCAGTGAGAGACCGCTGTGTGAGGTGGACGGAGGGCCGCAGTGAGTGACCGCTGTGTGAGGTGGACGGAGGGCCGCTGTGAGAGACCGCTGTGTGAGGTGGACGGAGGGCCGCAGTGAGAGACCGCTGTGTGAGGTGGACGGGGGCCGCAGTGAGAGACCGCTGTGTGAGGTGGACGGAGGGCCGCAGTGAGTGACCGCTGTGTGAGGTGGACGGAGGGCCGCAGTGAGAGACCGCTGTGTGAGGTGGACGGAGGGCCGCAGTGAGAGACCGCTGTGTGAGGTGGACGGAGGGCCGCAGTGAGAGACCGCTGTGTGAGGTGGACGGAGGGCCGCAGTGAGAGACCGCTGTGTGAGGTGGACGGAGGGCCGTAGTGAGAGACCGCTGTGTGAGGTGGACGGAGGGCCGCAGTGAGAGACCGCTGTGTGAGGTGGACGGAGGGCCGCAGTGAGAGACCGCTGTGTGAGGTGGACGGAGGGCCGCAGTGAGAGACCGCTGTGTGAGGTGGACGGAGGGCCGCAGTGAGAGACCGCTGTGTGAGGTGGACGGAGGGCCGCAGTGAGAGACCGCTGTGTGAGGTGGACGGAGGGCCGCAGTGAGAGACCGCTGTGTGAGGTGGACGGAGGGCCGCAGTGAGAGACCGCTGTGTGAGGTGGACGGAGGGCCGCTGTGAGTGACCGCTGTGTGAGGTGGACGGAGGGCCGCAGTGAGAGACCGCTGTGTGAGGTGGACGGAGGGCCGCAGTGAAAGACCGCTGTGTGAGGTGGACGGAGGGCCGCAGTGAGAGACCGCTGTGTGAGGTGGACGGAGGGCCGCAGTGAGAGACCGCTGTGTGAGGTGGACGGAGGGCCGCTGTGAGTGACCGCTGTGTGAGGTGGACGGAGGGCCGCAGTGAGAGACCGCTGTGTGAGGTGGACGGAGGGCCGCAGTGAGTGACCGCTGTGTGAGGTGGACGGAGGGCCGCAGTCAGTGACCGCTGTGTGAGGTGGACGGAGGGCCGCAGTGAGTGACCGCTGTGTGAGGTGGACGGAGGGCCGCAGTGAGAGACCGCTGTGTGAGGTGGACGGAGGGCCGCAGTGAGAGACCGCTGTGTGAGGTGGACGGAGGGCCGCTGTGAGTGACCGCTGTGTGAGGTGGACGGAGGGCCGCAGTGAGAGACCGCTGTGTGAGGTGGACGGAGGGCCGCAGTGAGAGACCGCTGTGTGAGGTGGACGGAGGGCCGCAGTGAGTGACCGCTGTGTGAGGTGGACGGAGGGCCGCAGTGAGAGACCGCTGTGTGAGGTGGACGGAGGGCCGCAGTGAGAGACCGCTGTGTGAGGTGGACGGAGGGCCGCTGTGAGTGACCGCTGTGTGAGGTGGACGGAGGGCCGCAGTGAGAGACCGCTGTGTGAGGTGGACGGAGGGCCGCAGTGAAAGACCGCTGTGTGAGGTGGACGGAGGGCCGCAGTGAGAGACCGCTGTGTGAGGTGGACGGAGGGCCGCTGTGAGTGACCGCTGTGTGAGGTGGACGGAGGGCCGCAGTGAGTGACCGCTGTGTGAGGTGGACGGAGGGCCGCAGTGAGAGACCGCTGTGTGAGGTGGACGGAGGGCCGCAGTGAGTGACCGCTGTGTGAGGTGGACGGAGGGCCGCAGTCAGTGACCGCTGTGTGAGGTGGACGGAGGGCCGCAGTGAGAGACCGCTGTGTGAGGTGGACGGAGGGCCGCAGTGAGTGACCGCTGTGTGAGGTGGACGGAGGGCCGCAGTGAGTGACCGCTGTGTGAGGTGGACGGAGGGCCGCAGTGAGAGACCGCTGTGTGAGGTGGACGGAGGGCCGCAGTGAGTGACCGCTGTGTGAGGTGGACGGAGGGCCGCAGTGAGTGACCGCTGTGTGAGGTGGACGGAGGGCCGCAGTGAGAGACCGCTGTGTGAGGTGGACGGAGGGCCGCAGTGAGTGACCGCTGTGTGAGGTGGACGGAGGGCCGCAGTCAGTGACCGCTGTGTGAGGTGGACGGAGGGCCGCAGTGAGAGACCGCTGTGTGAGGTGGACGGAGGGCCGCAGTGAGTGACCGCTGTGTGAGGTGGACGGAGGGCCGCAGTGAGTGACCGCTGTGTGAGGTGGACGGAGGGCCGCAGTGAGAGACCGCTGTGTGAGGTGGACGGAGGGCCGCAGTGAGTGACCGCTGTGTGAGGTGGACGGAGGGCCGCAGTCAGTGACCGCTGTGTGAGGTGGACGGAGGGCCGCAGTGAGTGACCGCTGTGTGAGGTGGACGGAGGGCCGCAGTGAGTGACCGCTGTGTGAGGTGGACGGAGGGCCGCAGTGAGAGACCGCTGTGTGAGGTGGACGGAGGGCCGCAGTGAGTGACCGCTGTGTGAGGTGGACGGAGGGCCGCAGTCAGTGACCGCTGTGTGAGGTGGACGGAGGGCCGCAGTGAGAGACCGCTGTGTGAGGTGGACGGAGGGCCGCAGTGAGAGACCGCTGTGTGAGGTGGACGGAGGGCCGCAGTGAAAGACCGCTGTGTGAGGTGGACGGAGGGCCGCAGTGAGAGACCGCTGTGTGAGGTGGACGGAGGGCCGCTGTGAGTGACCGCTGTGTGAGGTGGACGGAGGGCCGCAGTGAGTGACCGCTGTGTGAGGTGGACGGAGGGCCGCAGTGAGAGACCGCTGTGTGAGGTGGACGGAGGGCCGCAGTGAGTGACCGCTGTGTGAGGTGGACGGAGGGCCGCAGTCAGTGACCGCTGTGTGAGGTGGACGGAGGGCCGCAGTGAGTGACCGCTGTGTGAGGTGGACGGAGGGCCGCAGTGAGAGACCGCTGTGTGAGGTGGACGGAGGGCCGCAGTGAGAGACCGCTGTGTGAGGTGGACGGAGGGCCGCAGTGAGTGACCGCTGTGTGAGGTGGACGGAGGGCCGCAGTGAGAGACCGCTGTGTGAGGTGGACGGAGGGCCGCAGTGAGTGACCGCTGTGTGAGGTGGACGGAGGGCCGCAGTCAGTGACCGCTGTGTGAGGTGGACGGAGGGCCGCAGTGAGAGACCGCTGTGTGAGGTGGACGGAGGGCCGCAGTCAGTGACCGCTGTGTGAGGTGGACGGAGGGCCGCAGTGAGTGACCGCTGTGTGAGGTGGACGGAGGGCCGCAGTGAGAGACCGCTGTGTGAGGTGGACGGAGGGCCGCAGTGAGTGACCGCTGTGTGAGGTGGACGGAGGGCCGCAGTCAGTGACCGCTGTGTGAGGTGGACGGAGGGCCGCAGTGAGTGACCGCTGTGTGAGGTGGACGGAGGGCCGCAGTGAGAGACCGCTGTGTGAGGTGGACGGAGGGCCGCAGTGAGAGACCGCTGTGTGAGGTGGACGGAGGGCCGCAGTGAGTGACCGCTGTGTGAGGTGGACGGAGGGCCGCAGTGAGAGACCGCTGTGTGAGGTGGACGGAGGGCCGCAGTGAGTGACCGCTGTGTGAGGTGGACGGAGGGCCGCTGTGAGTGACCGCTGTGTGAGGTGGACGGAGGGCCGCAGTGAGAGACCGCTGTGTGAGGTGGACGGAGGGCCGCAGTGAGAGACCGCTGTGTGAGGTGGACGGAGGGCCGCTGTGAGTGACCGCTGTGTGAGGTGGACGGAGGGCCGCAGTGAGAGACCGCTGTGTGAGGTGGACGGAGGGCCGCAGTGAGAGACCGCTGTGTGAGGTGGACAGGGCCGCTGTGAGTGACCGCTGTGTGAGGTGGACGGAGGGCCGCTGTGAGTGACCGCTGTGTGAGGTTGACGGAGGGCCGCAGTGAGAGACCGCTGTGTGAGGTGGACGGAGGGCCGCTGTGAGTGACCGCTGTGTGAGGTGGACGGAGGGCCGCAGTGAGAGACCGCTGTGTGAGGTGGACGGAGGGCCGCAGTGAGAGACCGCTGTGTGAGGTGGACGGAGGGCCGCAGTGAGAGACCGCTGTGTGAGGTGGACGGAGGGCCGCTGTGAGAGACCGCTGTGTGAGGTTGACGGAGGGCCGCAGTGAGAGACCGCTGTGTGAGGTGGACGGAGGGCCGCTGTGAGTGACCGCTGTGTGAGGTGGACGGAGGGCCGCAGTGAGAGACCGCTGTGTGAGGTGGACGGAGGGCCGCAGTGAGAGACCGCCGTGTGAGGTGGACGGAGGGCCGCTGTGAGTGACCGCTGTGTGAGGTGGACGGAGGGCCGCTGTGAGTGACCGCTGTGTGAGGTGGACGGAGGGCCGCAGTGAGTGACCGCTGTGTGAGGTGGACGGAGGGCCGCTGTGAGTGACCGCTGTGTGAGGTGGACACTCACTCTGCATGGGCGAGAGGGCGGCAGGGGACAGCAGGCTGAGCTCCATGGAGTGTTTCCGGGAGAGCGACTGATTCTTCGAGGGTGGAGGAGTCGGGCACTTGAGATGGCCGCTGGAGGCCTGTGTACTGTACGGGTTTCCTAGAACACAGGACGGACTGGTTGTTTGTACACTTTTTACAGTGGAGAGACAGAAACATATTGTGACAGACAGAAGGAAGGGAGAGAGATCAAGACCTGACCTTCATCAATCTATAGACTGGCTCTTGAGGAGGCTCAAACGTGTAACACGAGAATGACCATTGGTCAACCAAGCCTGCTTAAAGGATTAATTCACTTCAAAATGAACATTTCCTGATAATTTCCTCACCCCCATCTCATCCAAGATGTTCATGTCTTTCTTTCTTCAGTCGAAAAGAAATGAAGTTTTTTGAGGGAAACATTCCAGGATTTTTCTCCACATAATGGTTTGTCTAGATAAGACCCTATTCATCGTCTGGGATCGTGCAGAGCCTCTGAAGCCCTTCCTCTGAAACTGCATTGATTTGGACCTTCAACCGTTGGTTGCCATTGAAGTCCATTATGTGGAGAAAAATCCTGGAATGTTTTCCTCAAAAAACTTCATTTCTTTTCGACTGAAAAAAGAAAGACATGAACATCTTGGATGAGATGGGGGTGAGTAAATTATCAGGAAGATTGACCTTTAAGTTTGCTAACATGGCTAAATGACTACAGAGGTGGTCTGGGACATTAAAGGTCATCAGCCGAACAGATAAACTCATCTGATCACCAGCCGCTTTCATAGCCTCATTGTGTTTATAATCGTGCTCTTGCAAACTATTATACCTCGAAATTTCAGAGAAAATGTTTTTAAACAAAGACTGAAAGAGCTGTCATGAAGTCATGTGACCGTCTGTAGCTTACGTTTAGCTTTATATACACACACATACATGAACATATAAAACATACATTAAGTTTGTCTCACCTGAGGAGGCGCAGGCTGGCAGTTTGATGGGAGGCGGTCTGTGTTTGACACCCTTTCCTAAAACTGAAGACTGGACCAGCGCTGAGAAACCATCCGCCTGCGTCAACAACAGACAGCCTCAACATGGACTGATCACGGATCATCAAATTCACATGGATTGTTTTTCAAGCACAGGCAATTGTTTTGGTAGCCATTTTCTATATCTGGCACATAAATCTATAATCAATCACAATCACTTTTGGGATTTGTTTAGACAGGCAGAAAAAGAGCATTTCTGCCTCATATCTATTCTTCTGTAGCATGACATGCAAAATAAAGACATCAGAAGTTTATAAATCAGATTGAACCCATAGTGGGAACAGTAACAGGGTTTCTGCTGGTCTTATGAAGGTACATTTAAGACCTTTTAAAGACGAATTAAAGAAAATTTAAGGAACAAACTAAAGGGAACATAACACGTCAATATGTTCTCTAAATGAAAGTTTGAGAATACAATATCCAACAGATCTCCATAACTTTTTAATTAATTTGACCAAAAATAGCTTAAAGTTTGAGAGAAGAAATTTTGGGAAAGTGATTTTTAAAACAAGACCAAATATCTGCCAATGTGTTCATAAAAATCAACTTAATTCAAATGAAAAGTAATTCTCATACCCAATGACAGATATTTGTTCTTGTTTTAAGCACAAACTCACTTCATTTTTGTTAAATTTCTCAGAAAACAAGACTTCATTTCTTCATTTTGCATGTCATTAAATGTGTCTTGATTTAAGGATGTTATGAATTTGTGCTGGAAAACTAAAATCCTGAGGAAGAACATCATTTCTGCAGCGCATGCAATTAAATTTAGGGTTTTATTTATTTTTTAATTTTAATTTTTCTGGACTCTGCTTTAATGGATTAAATGTGACTGACTCTCGTTCGTCTTCTGAACTCAAATGAAGATATTTGTAATGAAATGGGAAAGATTTCTGTCCTCCATTGACAGGCTAAGCAACTTCCACTGACGCTTCAGAAAGTTCATAAAGAGATGGTGAAACTGATCCGTACGGATCGAGCGGATTATTCCAGATGTTCTGAAGAGACTCGACGGCTTTATATGAGGAAGGAAAGTCTGACGGGTTTGAACGACATTAGGAGGAAATGATGACAGGATTCTCATTAATGGGTGAACTGGCCCTTTAAGTGTCTGACCTACTGTTGATTTATTCATACAAAATTTGACAAATTCTGAGACATTTTGCATTAAACAGTAAATTACATTTTTATGAATGAATTCTGCATCACAGAAATCATAAGGCCCTGATTTAATGCCATGACATTGAATTTAAGACTTTCTGATCCAATTTAAGACATTTTAAGGCCTTACATTGTGGAAGATCAAATTAAGACTTGAGGACCCGCAGAAACCCTGAGTAAGATAACATTACACGGCGGAGTGTCTCACCTCGGTCTCTCTGGAGGGGGAGAGCTGGCCTTGCGAGTTGTGCAACATCTTCACCTGACCCTTCACGTCCCGCTCATACACCTCTTTATACTGCGTCAGAAACCTGAGGCACAGGATATTCACATGACGGCTGAAAACAACCAGAAACACAACAACACCAAACGACACACGGCTCCCATACTCACCGGTCAGCGTCTGTCTTTGAACCGATGAGGAATCTACAAACCACAGAACAAACAAAACATCAGGTGTGTGAGGAACAGATGAACCAGCAAAACTACTCTCATCTCATATAAAACACTTCCCCATCTCCCACTGGTCACATATCACTGTAATCTATAAGAGAAGAGAATATATAATGTAATAGAAAGTGAAAGGTCTTACGGTGGGTGAATGAGGTGCAGGTCAGTGACGTCCTCCTCTGATCGGGACTCTTTGGCGCTGTAGATCTTCCCGTACACCAGCGGGTCGCCCATAGACTGGAAGATGGTGACTTTTGTTCTCTGAGGCTGGCCTCCCATCTCACACTCGAATATGTAGTCATCCCTCACATCCTGTTCGGAGACAAAGACCACATGTCACAGATAAAACAACAATATTAGCATATTAAAGAGTTAATGTACAGTAGTGTTAATTTCATTAACAAAAATATGCTGAAAAATGTTCAGTGACGACGAAGACGAGACGACACAAACGCCATTAAACGATAACTGTGACTATATCAACATGCAATATCGCTGACGAAAAAAGATGAGACTAAAATGTAGTTTAAAAAATAAAAACTTGACTAAAACCACTCTTTGTTTTTGTCGGGGGAAAACAAGGAGCGTTTGTGCTTGCGGTTGCCAGATCATTTAAATCCCCCAATCAGAGCTTCTCTGTTAAAAGAACACGCATTACATCCGGTGTTTTAAACTGCAATCTGGCAACCCTGTGCACGCCAGCCCTCTCTCGATCTGAAGACACCAGTAAACTGCATTTCAGCGATCGCCATTGGAGATGTTCTGCTTAAATGAAAGTGTCATTCAGTCGGTCTGTGTTGTGTCAAACCTTCAGTGATGAACTGTAATAAATCCAAACATGATCTCTGGACTATCTGCGATTGTGTTAGCTGAATAACTGCACTTACACAACCTCTGCGTGACAATACACAGTCTTTCTTGCTGTTGTTTTAATAGAAAAAATAGAAATGTGGAATTTCACTGTTTTACATTTTTAGAGAAGTTTTGCCTATATGATAAATAGCCTACAATAAAAAAAGAAATTAAACCAGATGAGGTCAAATAAAGCATGCGTATGGGTCGACACTTCGAGGTGAAAGTGAAACAATTCTGATGAAATGTAAAAATACATTTCTCAAATGACAACAATCGTTGTGATTTTAATTTTGAGCAAAATAATGGGGATTATCAGTGCACAATGACAAAAACGTGACTTTTCATCGGCGAAAACTAGACTGAAGTGCTCAGACATTTAGTCGACTAAAACTTGACTAAACAAAAACAGGACAAGGTTGACTAAAGATGATAAAACTAAAAAGCACATTTTACACAGGACTAAGACTAAGAAACAGCTGACGAAACGAGCACTAATGTACAGTGTAGTTCCACACACAACGGTTACCTGCGCAGGCCAAACCGTGGGCTGAGTGTCGTCGATTTTCACTGCGTTTTCTGCCACTGCATATTTATCCACCTGAAGGCCGAGAGAAACACTCATCTTCAGACAGCGCTGAAGGCCACAAGACCGGGAACTTGATCTTAACACAGTCATTTTTCTGAAGTTATTGAGTGATGAAGAGAGAGATGATCCTGAATGTTCATAACTCACATCGACTTCTGCTGGGACGGTCAGCTGACAGCTGTTCTGCTTCCACATGTCCACACACTACAAGAGAAACACCAGAGACACACACACACTGATAAAGAACCACAAGATCTAACCCTAACTCACAATTAATATTTAGTATTTGTTTACACAGGACATTAGATTAATAATAAATACACTACCGTTCAAAAGTTTGGGGTCAGGGAGAGAAGTCTCTTAATTCTCACCAAGGCTGCATTTATTAGATCATAAATCCAGTAAAACAGTGAAATATTACTCCAGTGTAAATCATCTGTTCTCTATGTGAATATATAGTAAAGTGTAATTTATTCCTGTGATCAAAGCTGAATTTATCATCATTACTCCAGTCTTCAGTGTCACATGATCCTTCACAAATCATTCTCATATGAGGATTTATTATCAGTGTTGGAAACAGTTTTGCGGCTTAATATTTTTTTGGAGCCTGTGATCATTTTTTCAGGATTCATTGATGAATAAAATGTAAAAAAGAACAGAATTTATTCAGAATATAAATCTTTTCTAACAATATACCGCAAGTCTTTACTATCACGTTTTATCAGTTTAACACACCCTTTCTGAATAAAAGTTAGAAATTTTGAACGGTAGTGTATAAAGTTTACAAAAGGTTAAATAAATGCTGTTCTTTAACTTTTTACTCAAAGAATCCTGAAAAATTTATCACAGGCTCCAAAAAAATATGAAGCAGCACAACTGTGATGATTCAACACTGATAATAATCATAAATGTTTGTTGAGCATCAAATCCTCATATGAGAATGATTTGTGAAGGATCATGCGACACTGAAGACTGGAGTAATGATGATAAATTCAGCTTTGATCACAGGAATAAATCACACTTTAAAAGCATATTAAAATAGAATAATATTATTTTAAATTATAATAATATTTCACAATGTTACTGTTTTTTTTCTGTATTTTTGATCAAATGTGCATATGGAGGAATGCACAGTGCATGCAGGGGGTGTGGCCTCAAAAACCCTGCAGTGAATAGTGTGTGTGTGTGAGTGTGTGTGTGCACGAGTGCAAGTGCGTGTGAGTGAGTGTGAGTGCACGTGAGTGAGTGAGTGTGAGTGAGCGAGTGTGTGAGTGAGTGAATGAGTGTGAGCGAGTGAGCGAGTGTGCGTGAGTGAGTCAGTGTGCGAGTGCAAGTGTGTGTGTGCGTGAGCGTGAGCGAGTGCGAGTGCGTGAGTGAGTGATTGAGTGAGAGAGTGAGAGAGTGAGTGATTGAGTGAGAGAGTGATTGTGTGCGCGAGTGTGTGAGTGAGTGAATGAGCGAGTGTGAGTGAGTGTGCGCGAGTGAGTGAGTGTGAGTGCAAGTGTGTGTGTGTGTGTGTGTGTGCGCAAGTGTGAGTGAGTGAGTGAGTGAGTGAGTGTGCGCGAGTGCAAGTGCGTGTGTGTGAGCAAGTGTGAGTGAGTGAGAGTGTGAGTATGTGCGAGTGTGTGTGAGAGTGAGTGAGTGAGTGAGTGAGTGTGAGTGAGTGTGAGTGCACGTGAGTGCAAGGGCAAGTGTGTGTGTGGGAGCGTGTGCGTGAGTGTGTGTGTGTGTGAGTGAGTGTGTGAGTTTGAGAGTGTGAGTGCGAGTGCACGTGAGTGTGTGAGAGTGCGAGTGAGTGAGTGAGAGAGAGAGTGAGTGTGTACGAGTGCAAGTGCGTGTGTGTGAGCAAGTGTGAGTGAGTGAGTGAGTGAGAGTGTGAGTGTGTGCGAGTGTGTGTGAGTGAGTGCGAGTGAGTGAGCGTGTGAATGAGCGAGTGAGTGTGCGAGAGTGAGTGTGAGAGTGTGTGAGCAAGTGTGAGTGAGTGAGTGAGTGCGTGCAAGTGCGTGTGTGCGAGTGAGTGTGTATGTGTGTGTGTGAGTGAGTGTGTGTGTGTGTGCGAGTGAGTGTGTGCGTGTGCGAGTGAGTGTGTGCGTGTGCGAGTGAGTGTGTGCGTGCGAGTGAGTGAGTGCGAGTGCAAGTGCGTTTGTGTGAGCAAGTGTGAGTGAGTGAGTGAGAGTGTGAGTGTGTGAGTCTGTGAGAGTGTGAGCAAGTGAGTGAGTGAGTGTGTGCGAGTGAGTGAGTGTGAGTGAGAGTGTGTGCGAGTGCAAGTGCGTGTGTGTGAGCAAGTGTGAGTGTGAGTGTGTGCGAGTGTGTGTGCACGTGAGTGCAAGGGCAAGTGTGTGTGTGGGAGCGTGTGAGAGTGTGTGTGTGTGAGAGTGAGTGTGTGAGAGTGAGTGTGTGAGAGTGAGTGTGTGAGAGTGAGTGTGTGAGAGTGAGTGTGTGAGAGTGAGTGTGTGAGAGTGAGTGTGTGAGAGTGAGTGTGTGAGAGTGAGTGTGTGAGAGTGAGTGAGTGTGTGAGAGTGAGTGAGTGAGTGAGTGTGTGAGTGTGAGTGCGAGTGCAAGTGCGTGTGTGTGAGCAAGTGTGAGTGAGTGAGAGTGTGAGTGTGTGCGAGTGTGTGAGTGAGTGAGTGTGTGCGAGTGCAAGTGTGTGTGTGTGAGCAAGTGTGAGTAAGTGAGTGTGTGAGTGTGTGAGTGAGAGTGTGTGAGTGAGAGTGTGAGAGTGTGAGTGCGCGTGAGTGCGAGTGCGCGTGAGTGCGCGTGAGTGCGAGTGTGAATGAGCGAGTGTGAATGAGCGAGTGAGTGTGTGTGTGCGAGTGAGTGTGTGTGTGAGTGCAAGTGCGTGTGTGTGTGTGTGAGCGAGTGAGAGAGTGAGTGAGTGTGTGTGTGTGTGTGTGAGAGTGTGTGCGAGTGTGTGCAAGTGTGTGTGTGAGAGTGAGTGTGTGTAAGAGTGAGTGTGTGTGAGTGTGAGAGAGTGCGAGTGCGAGTGCGCGTGAGTAAGCGAGTGTGTGAATGAGCCAGTGAGTGTGAGTGAGTGAGTGAGTGAGTGAGTGTGCGCGAGTGCAAGTGTGTGTGAGCAAGTGTGAGTGAGTGAGTGAGTGCAAGTGCGTGTGTGTGTGTGCGCGCGAGTGAGTGTGTATGTATGTATGTGTGTGTGAGAGTGAGTGTGTGCGAGTGTGTGTGTGCGAGAGAGTGAGTGTGTGCGAGAGAGTGAGTGTGTGCGAGAGAGTGAGTGTGTGCGAGAGAGTGAGTGTGTGCGAGAGAGTGAGTGTGTGCGAGAGAGTGAGTGTGTGCGAGAGAGTGAGTGTGTGCGAGAGAGTGAGTGTGTGCGAGTGTGTGAGTGAGTGAGTGAGTGAGTGAGTGAGTGAGTGCAAGTGCGTGTGTGTGAGCAAGTGCGTGTGAGTGAGTGAGAGAGTGAGTGAGTGCGTGTGTGTGCGTGTGTGTGTGTGTGTGTGTGCGCGCGAGTGAGTGTGTATGTATGTGTGTATGTGTGTGTGTGTGTGAGAGTGAGTGTGTGCGAGTGAGTGTGTGAGAGTGTGTGTGTGTGTGTATGTGTGTGTGTATGTGTGTGTGTGAGAGTGAGTGTGTGTGAGTGTGTGCGAGTGTGTGCGAGTGTGTGAGTGAGTGAGTGAGTGCAAGTGCGTGTGTGTGAGCAAGTGTGTGTGTGTGTGTGTGTAAGAGTGAGTGTGTGCGTATGTGTATGTGTGTGTGTGAGAGTGAGTGTGTGCGAGTGAATGTATGTGTGTGTGTGTGAGAGTGAGTGTGTGCGAGTGAGTGTGTGCGAGAGTGTGTGAGTGTGTGAGTGAGAGTGTGTGAGTCTGTGAGAGTGAGAGTGTGAGTGAGTGAGTGTGAGCAAGTGAGTGTATGTATGTATGTGTGTGTGAGTGTGTGTATGTGTGTGTATGAGAGTGAGTGAGTGTGAGTGAGTGCAAGTGTGTGTGTGTGTGTGTGTGAGCAAGTGTGAGCAAATGTGTGTGAGCAAGTGTGTGTGAGTGAGTGAGTAAGAGAGTGAGTGTGTGTGTGAGAATGAGTGTGTGTATGTATGTGTGTGAGAGTGAGTGTGTGTGTGAGAGCGAGTGTGTATGTATGTATGTGTGTGTGTGTGTGTGTGAGAGTGAGTGTGTGTGTGTGAGTGAGTGTGTGCGAGTGCACGTGAGTATGTGAGTGAGTGAGTGTGTTGTGAGTGAGCGAGTGAAAGTGCGTGTGTGTGAGTGTGTGCAAGTGTGTGTGAGTGAGTGTGTGTGAGAGTGAGTGTGTGCGCGCGAGTGTGTGTGTGCGTGTGAGAGTGAGTGTGTGTGTGTGTGAGTGAGTGAGCGAGTGTGTGAGTGTGTGTGAGTGCACGTGAGTGTGTGAGTGAGTGAGTGAGCGAGTGTCCGAGTGTGAATGAGCGAGAGTGAGTGAGTGTGTGTGAGAGTGAGTGAGCGTGTGCGAGTGCAAGTGTGTGTGTGAGCAAGTGTGTGAGTGAGTGAGTGAGTGTGTGTGCGTGCGTGCGTGTGTGTGAGAGAGTGAGTGAGTGAGTGAGTGAGTGTGTGCAACTGTGTGTGTTAGAGAGTGTGTGTGCAAGTCCGTGTGTGTGTGAGCGAGTGTAAGTGTGTGTGTGCGCGAGTGAGTGTGTGTGTGAGTGAGTGAGCGTGTGTGAGCGAGTGAGTGTGTGAGTGTGTGAGTGTGTGAGTGAGCGAGTGTGAGCGAATGAGTGTATGTATGTATGTGTGTGTGTGTGAGAGTGAGTGAGTGTGAGTGAGTGTGTGTGAGAGAGTGAGTGAGTGTGTGCGAGTGCAAGTGTGTGTGTGTGTGTGTGAGCAAGTGTGAGTGAGTGAGTGTATGTATGTGTGTGTGTGTGAGAGTGAGTGAGTGAGTGCGTGCGAGTGCAAGTGCGTGCGAGTGCAAGTGTGAGTGCGTGCGAGTGCAAGTGCGTGCGAGTGCAAGTGTGTGTGCGAGTGCAAGTGCGTGTGTGTGCGAGTGCAAGTGCGTGTGTGTGAGCAAGTGTGTGTGAGCAAGTGTGTGTGAGCAAGTGTGTGTGAGTGAGAGAGAGAGTGAGTGAGTGTGAGTGTGTGTGTGAGAGTGAGTGTGTGAGCGAGTGCAAGTGCGTGTGTGTGCGAGTGCAAGTGCGTGTGTGTGAGCAAGTGTGTGTGAGCAAGTGTGTGTGAGCAAGTGTGTGTGAGTGAGAGAGAGAGTGAGTGAGTGAGTGTGAGTGTGTGTGAGCGAGTGAGTGTGTGAGCGAGTGAGTGTGTGAGCGAGTGAGTGTGTGAGCGAGTGAGTGTGTGAGCGAGTGAGTGTGTGAGCGAGTGAGTGTGTGCGCGAGTGAGTGTGAGCGCGAGTGAGTGTGAGTGCGTGCGCGAGTGAGTGTGAGTGCGTGCGCGAGTGAGTGTGAGTGCGTGCGCGAGTGAGTGTGAGTGCGTGCGCGAGTGAGTGTGAGTGTGAGTGTGTGCGTGAGTGTGAGTGTGTGTGTGAGTGAGCGAGTGTGTGAGTGAGTGTGAGTGTGTGTGTGAGTGAGTGAGCGAGTGTGTGAGTGTGTGTGAGTGAGCGAGTGTGTGAGTGAGTGTGAGTGTGTGCGAGTGCAAGTGCGAGTGAGTGAGAGTGTGAGTGTGTGCGAGTGCAAGTGCGTGTGAGAAAGTGTGAGTGAGTGAGTGAGAGTGTGTGTGTGAGAAAGTGTGAGTGAGTGAGTGAGAGTGTGTGTGTGTGCGAGTGTGTGTGAGTGAGTGAGTGAGTCTGTGAGTGAGTGAGCGAGTGTGTGAGTGTGTGTGAGTGAGCGAGTGTGTGAGTGAGTGTGAGTGTGTGCGAGTGCAAGTGCGAGTGAGTGAGAGTGTGAGTGTGTGCGAGTGCAAGTGCGTGTGAGAAAGTGTGAGTGAGTGAGTGAGAGTGTGTGTGTGAGAAAGTGTGAGTGAGTGAGTGCAAGTGCGTGTGTGAGCGAGTGCGTGTGAGTGAGTGAGTGAGTGAGTCTGTGAGAGTGTGAGTGTGCGAGTGAGTGAGTGCAAGTGCGTGTGTGAGCGA
>CM077190.1:202500-230000 GCA_039654105.1 Coreius guichenoti | reverse complement strand
TGCAGCTGAGTTCTGTTGACAGCTATGCGTCGCTCAACACGTCACTTACTCCGTTGCTCTGATTGGTTGTAGGTTTATCCAATTGAGTGCAGAGGCATTTTCTTTCCTGGTTCGGTTGAAACGCCCCATAATCCCCGCCCAATGGAGCAGGAGCAGACTCACAGTCGGACTAGAATCTGAGTATGACGACGCCAGGCTAGATATTTGTTCTTGTTTTAAGCACAAACTCGCTTCATTTTGTTCAATTTCTCAGAAAACAAGACTTCATTTCTTCATTTTGCATGTCATTAAATGTGTCTTGATATAAGGATGTTATGAATTTGTGCTGGAATTAAAAATCCTGAGGAAGAACATCATTTCTGCAGCGCATGCAATTTAATGTACAGCCCTAAGAAATCTGTTTTATTTTTGTTTTATAGTTTATTCTGTTTTAATTTTTCTGGACTCTGCTTTAATGGATTAAATGTGACTGACTCTCGTTCGTCTTCTGAACTCAAATGAAGATATTTGTAATGAAATGGGAAAGATTTCTGTCCTCCATTGACAGGCTAAGCAACTTCCACTGACGCTTCAGAAAGTTCATAAAGAGATGGTGAAACTGATCCGTACGGATCGAGCGGATTATTCCAGATGTTCTGAAGAGACTCGACGGCTTTATATGAGGAAGGAAAGTCTGACGGGTTTGAACGACATTAGGGCGAGGAAATGATGACAGGATTCTCATTAATGGGTGAACTGGCCCTTTAAGTGTCTGACCTACTGTTGATTTATTCATACAAAATTTGACAAATTCTGTGTCATTCTGCATTATACAGTAAATTACAGTTTTATGAATGGATTCTGCATCACAGAAATCATAGGGCCCTGATTTAATGCCATGATATTGAATTTAAGACTTTCTGATGCAATTTAAGACATTTTTAAGACCCGCGGAAACCCTGTACTAACGTCCGTTGCCATGATTTTTGGAATGACTTATTGTGAGAGGAAAAATGATGTTTCGCATAACATCGATTACTGGAAACGCCATTTTGCAATAGTTTTTTATCGACATTTAGAAAATATCGCAAAAGTTTTGCGCAAACCTGTAATGTAAATGCGGCCAATGAGAGCTCAGAACAGCAGCGGTTTCAGTTGATAGATGACAAACACACAATAACAGACCAACTGTGCATAAGCTGTTATTAACCATCATGAACCGCACATGACAGGAAATATACACTACCATTCAAAAGTCAGGGATAAATGTTTTTTTTTAAAGAAACTGATGCTTTTATTCAGCAAGGACGCATTAAATTAAATCAAAAGTGACAGAAAAGTCACTTATAATGTTACAAAAGATTCTATTACAAATAAATGCTGTTCTTTTGAACTTTATATTCATTTAAGAATCCTAAAAAAAAAAATGTATTGTGGTTTCTACAAAAATTGTAAGTTTTCAACATTGATAATCATAAATGTGTCTCGAGCATCAAATCCTCATATGAGAATGATTTGTGAAGGATCATGTGACACTGAAGACTGGAGTAATGATGATAAATTCAGCTTTGATCACAGGAATAAATTACACTTTACTATATACTCAAATATTAAAAGGTAAGTTCACCCAAAAATGAAATTTCTGTCATTAATTACTCAAGTTCTGGCGTAGCTCTGAGGCGCTGCACTGTATTTACTACATCAACAGCGTCAGAGACGGACACAGAGAAGAGATTGATGAATAAAGTCGTTATTTGTGTTTGTTTTGCGCACTAAAGTATTCTCATCTCTTCATCACATTAAGGCTGAACCGCTGGAGTCACATGGGCTATTTTAATGATGTCTTTACTTCCTTTCTGGAGCTTGAAAGTGTTCATTACATTGCTGTCTATGGAGGGGTCAGAGAGCTCTCGGATTTCATCAGAAATATCTTCATTTGTGTCTGAAGATGAACGAAGGTCTGACGGGTTTGAGCGACATGAGGAATTAATGACAGGATTTACATTTCTGGGTGAACTGTCCCTTTAATGCATCCCTGGTGACTTTCAGAAACGGTTTTGAACGGTAGTGTACAGAAAGAGCAGAAGACGTGTGGATGCGAGGCTGCGTCACCGTTTCATGGAGCGCGTGTTCATCTTCTGCTTGTTGTAGAGCAGGCGGTTGGTGGTGCAGCTGACGGAGATGGACGGGTCCAGACACAGAGGCTCCGCTGTAGCCAGGATCAGCTGACTCTCCAGCTGAAGTTTATCATCCTATAAACACATTCAAACCACATGAGAACTGACGCCTCCTCCACCCGGAGCTGAATCTGTCACGTGTGATGCTCTTCACCTGCGTCCACTTGTGGTGATCACTCGTCATCGCGTGAACGTCACAGATCAGGGTCTGGTGTGGGGAAGAGACACGACTTAATAACAACACTCGCCTCATGTTTCTCATGGATCAGGACCGTTGCTGACCTGCATGGTGGGTCTCAGCAGGATGTGCCGGCTCTGGTAGGTGGGCATCTTGGCGTGTCCAGACTGTCTGTAGTCCCTGACCTCGGCTATGACACAGCCACAGTGGAAGATGTTCACCTGACACAACAAAAGCAGAACAACTACACTGAGATATAACATAAGACTGGATTTAACAAAAGCTAATGTAGGTTCATTCAATTCTGCACCAGTGCTATCTTAGCATTATTTAGTCATATTTTGAATTAGCTTTAATTTTTATATTTTCAGTTTTCAATTTAAAGTTTTAGTCATTTTAGTTTAAGATTTGTTATGTGCTTCTGACATTATCTTAATATTTCTATGAAGCTTCAACTAATTTTTATGTGATTTTAGTTCTTCAACTAAACACTTTAATTTAGTTTTTTTAGTTTAAGTTTACACTTTCAATATATATATACAGTTGCAAGAAAAAGTGTGTGAACCACTTGCAGAATCTGTGAAATTGTGAATAATTTTAACAAAATAAAAGTTATTTTTATTTAGTGCTGTCCTGAATAAGATATTTTACATTCAAATCATTTTTACTTATAGTCCACAAGAAAAAAAATGACCCATTCAGAAGTTTATGAACCCTTGAGTCTTAATCCTGTGTGTTGTTCCCTGATGATCCACAGCTGTGTGTGTGTGTGTGTGTGTGTGTGTGTGTGTGTGTGTGTGTGTGTGTGTGTGTGTGTGTGTGTGTGTGTGTGTGTGTGTGTGTGTGTGTGTGTGTGTGTGCGCTCATCCGGGAGAAGTGCCCATATAAGGAGTTCCGCCCTTTATGAGGTCATACAGGGCCATACTCAAAGAAAACTTTCTGAAACTTGTTTGAATCCTGAAGGAGTGTGTTTGGCACAGAAATACTCCGTCACACGTCCAACTCGTGTTTTGAAACTTTGTCCATGTTTATCATGAGGATCAACTCTTGAACAGTGTCAATACGGCAGAATGCAGGAAATAGCATCAGACTGGCAGAAACTGTGTGTGTTATGGACCCTTTCAGAAATTACACATTAAAAACATGTTCAACCTGTGATTTTTCCAGAAGGTCCACGAGGATGGGCGGCAGCTCCTCGGCGTCCAGATACTCCAGTAACTCTCCCTCCTCATAGCGAAGCCGGATCGTTTCTGAATCTTACAGGTCGGGATGAAAACAGAGTTCATTAACAAACAACATGATGAGCCAAGCGTAACACACAAATGAAAGCAGACAGTACCAGATCCATTCTTCCCTCTCAGCATCAGAGAATATCCTTCATTCCCGGGGTACAGATTGACCACCAGACACGAGACCGACTCCTGCGAGACCAGCTTCTCCAGTAGATTCACATTTCTCCTCAGTTTCTACAGAAACACACAGTAAGGACTTTATATGTATAATCAATCATAACTTTTGGCAATTTTCACTATTAAAACGGAAGCAAAAAAGGCAGTGAATGCCACATCATTACAATGAAGTTACTGTAAAACTGTGAGGATCACCTTCAGCTCTGGCTCTTTCTCACACTCTTCAATGTATAATTCATAAAGTTTCTGATATAAGGATTTCCTTGCGCTCGAGGACGCGCGTCTCTTCACTGGTCGCTGACGGGCACTTTCAACAATGTACTAAACAAGACATAATATCTTAGATTATTGCCATATGAGCAGGTATTATAGACACAAAACAAACACAGACATAAGCTCAAAGATACCTCAGCCCGATCCAATGCATATTCTAGGACTTGTTGCTGTGGAAGAAACATGAATGAAACACATAACAAAAAGATGCAGGTCAAATCTCTCAGATCAATCCCATAATGTTGAATAAAACCCAGTCCTGTTAAAAACACATAATTAAAGGGATAGTTCACCCAAAAATGAAAATGACCCCATGATTTACTCCCCCTCAAGTCATCCTAGGTGTATATGACATTCTTCTTTCAGAGTTAAATTAATAAATGTCCTGGCTCTTCCCAGCTTTATAATGGCAGTGAATGGCAGTTTCTGTTTTGAAGTCCATAAAAGTGCATCTATCCATCATCATAAAAGTGCATCTATCCATCATCATAAAAGTGCATCTATCCATCATCATAAAAGTGCATCCATCCATTATAAAAGTGCATCCATCCATTATAAAAGTGCATCTATCCACTATAAAAGTGCATCCATCCATCATCATAAAAGTGCATCTATCTATTATAAAAGTGCATCCATCCATCATAAAAGTGCATCCATCCATTATAAAAGTGCATCCATCCATTATAAAAGTGCATCTATCCACTATAAAAGTGCATCCATCCATCATAAAAGTGCATCCATCCATCATCATAAAAGTGCATCTATCTATTATAAAAGTGCATCCATCCATCATAAAAGTGCATCTATCCATCATCATAAAAGTGCATCCATCCATTATAAAAGTGCATCCATCCATTATAAAAGTGCATCCATCCATCATAAAAGTGCATCCATCCATTATAAAAGTGCATCCATCCATCATCATAAAAGTGCATCTATCTATTATAAAAGTGCATCCATCCATCATCATAAAAGTGCATCCATCCATTATAAAAGTGCATCCATCCATCATAAAAGTGCATCCATCCATCATAAAAGTGCATCCATCCATCATCATAAAAGTGCATCCATCCATCATAAAAGTGCATCCATCCATCATCATAAAAGTGCATCCATCCATCATCATAAAAGTGCATCCATCCATCATCATAAAAGTGCATCCATCCATCATCATAAAAGTGCATCCATCCATCATCATAAAAGTGCATCCATCCAGCATAAAAGTGCATCCATCCATCATGATAAAAGTGCATCCATCCATTAAAAAAGTGCATCTATCCATCATCATAAAAGTGCATCTATCCATCATCATAAAAGTGCATCCATCCATCATAAAAGTGCATCTATCCATCATCATAAAAGTGCATCTATCCATTATAAAAGTGCATCTATCCATCATCATAAAAGTGCGTCTATCCATCATAAAAGTGCTCCACACGGCTCCGGGGGTTGATAAAGGCCTTCTGAAGTGAAGCCATGCGTTTGTGTGAGAAAAATATCCATATTTAAAACTTTACAAACTGTAATCTCTAACTTCCGCCAACTGTCGTACGCACGTTCACAAGAGACTGGCGTTCCAGCGTATGACATAGGATGTATGAATGCACTTTTATGATGGATAGATGCACTTTTATGATGGATAGAGGCACTTTTATGATGGATAGATGCACTTTTATGATGGATAGAGGCACTTTTATGGACTTCAAAACAGAAACATCCATTCACTGCCATTATTAAGCTTGGAAGAACCAGGACATTTTTTAATATAACTCTGATTGTGTTCGTCTGAAAGAAGAAAGTCATACACACCTAGGATGCCTTGAGGGGGAGTAAATCATGGGGTAATTTTCGTTTTTGGGTGAACTATCCCTTTAAAGCAGACCTTAAGTTCTTACCATCGTGGTTTCTGTGTGACAGGAGGCGATGTTGTGTTACACCAACACTGTCCCCTCCACAAACACACCATTCAGGCCCTGAGATCAGAGACACACACACACTATCTGTCAGCTGACACATCCTATGAGTGTGTGAGACATGAAGACAGTTCTGCATCTGTGTTTATATACACTCACAGCATCTGCTAAACCAAAGTGTTGAAATTCAACAGGATGATGACAAAGTGTGTGTTCAAAGATGCAATAGCGATAAACATCACGCATTCATGAAAGGCGGAGGAATATGATCCCAGCAGAAGAAGGCAAACTTCAGCCCTGGAGCTCCAGCAAACGCCAGGCTGGCTAACCCCAGCTAACCCTCACAAACTGCACAAACACACACAACACGAGCGCAGGACAGCCTGACAACGGCGACAAACACTCACACACACCTGCCAATCGAGTCGCATCACCACAGGAGGGGAATCCGAAGAGAGAAGCGGGATAAATGTTCCAGTGCCTTCAATGAAAAAAACTCACAGCAGCCATTTTGTTCCAGTGTAACAACAAAATCCAAACTTCCGGTGTGCGCGCGTGTGGAGGCGGAACCAAAGATCTGGCGCGCGGAACCGATATCACAGATTCGCCTACAGAACACCTCAGATATTATTATTACATTAAAGCCTCCTATGTCATCGGGAAATAGAGAAATGGCAAACAAAATGACACCTTCTGTGGGGGGGTCAGGAATAAATTATGGGTTACAGTAAAAATATGGCAGTAAAAACACAGTATAAATATAGCTGCAAGCAGCAGTTATCGGGGTTCAAGCGTGTTTAAGGCCTTTATATGCGTAAAAAGATATGTTTTATTTAGCAAGCATGTAACCACTTACAGTAGATCATAGAAGGAAAAGACCATTTACAGACGGTACAGGACATTTACTAAGGAAAAATATGACCCTGGACCACAAAACCAGTCCATTTTTAAAAATTGAGATGTATACATCATCTGAAAGCTGAGTAAATAATCTTTCCATTGATGTATGGTTTGTTAGGGACAATATTTGGCCGAGATACAACTATTTGACAATCTGGAATCTGAGGGTGCAAAAAAATCTAAATATTGAAAAAATCTCCTTTAAAGTTGTCCAAATGAAGTCCTTAGCAATGCATATTACTAATAATAATACATTTTTGATATATTTACGGGAGGAAATTTACAAAATATCTTCATAGAACATGATCTTCACTTAATATCCTAATGATTTTTGGCATAAAAGAAAAATTGATAATTTTGACCTATACAATGGCTATTGCCACAAATATACCTGTGAGCATGACTGGTTTTGTGCTCCAGGGTCACATATATGGTTTTTAATGGATCTTGCCCGATCTCCACCACTTTTTGTAGGCGTCCTCAGAGTGTGCCCATACATATGTGTGTCAAATTTGGTGTAAATATCTCATTTCGTTTTGAAGTTATAGACACTTATGTTATACTTCCTATCAAAATTTTGACCTTTGTGCATTATTGTTTAGCTATCGACCTGTTTTTGAATTTCCTGCGGTGGTTTCGTCTTGATCGGACTAACGGTTTCGAAGATATTCAAAAAAAATCTTTAAGAGCTAAATCACACCGTTGCACAAACCATAAGACGAAACCTGGCATGTTTGATATCGTTGGACTCGGCAAGGATTCAGGAGTCTAAGGACTCCCGTGAAAAGCGATGGCCCGAAACTTCTCAGGCTCCTTCAGGGCATCGCGCTGATGACGCATACCAAGTTTCGTTCCGATCGGCCTCCGTTAACCTTGTCTAATAGATGCTCAAATTTCATTGGCCAATGGCAGCCATGTTTTTTGAGATATGCCAATGTCCACATAGACAGACATGGCACCCTGAACAAAGACACTGCATGCCAATTTTCAAGTCAATCAGACTAATGTTCGGTTGGTTATAGCCATTTTCATGTTTTTTCCTGTTATAGCGCCACCAAGTGGCTGATCGTCGCGATTTTTTTCATGTGACCTCAGATTGAGCTCATACACATGTGTCCCAAGTTTAGCTAAAATATCTCGTTCCGTTCATGAGTTATAGCCATTTTAGTAAAAGTGGCCCCGGTCACTTCGAAAGTTTTGGCGGCCCTTAGGGACCGTGAACCGAAATTTCGAATTTTGTTTTGATAACTATTGACAATCAGACTCCAGAGAATCTTGCTGCACTGGTTTGGTTCTGATCAGGCCAAAAACCTAGGACTAGTTTGCAAAAGTAGTTTCTTCAAAAAATCCAAAGTATCCGAAAATGATATTTCTGATATCATTTTGTCCGTCTTGAGCCAAGGATTCCAACGATATAAGACACGTGAGCTTAACGGTTTAGGAGTTATGAGCCATTTCGTATTTTTGACCGCTGTAGCGCCCCCATCAGGCCGATCGGGGCGCGCCTCAGTGACGTTGTAGACAGTGTGAGTACCACCAGCCCTCAAAGTTTCAAGTCTCTACGACTTACGTTTGGTCTGCCCGATCACTTTTAGGGGAGAATGCTGATCCTTGGAAAATTTAAACCCACATAAATACAATGAGTTGTATAGAGCCAATTTCATGTTTTGTTTAATTATAGCGCCACCAAGTGGCGCAGTCCCACTGCTTTTGTTGTGTGTCCTCAGAGTGCGCCCATACATAACCGTGTCAAATTTGGTGAAAATATCTCATTTGGTTTAAGAGTTATATACATTTATATGTATGAACACATAAAAAATGACCCACACCTGACTTTGATTGCATTTTTTTGCCACTTACTATCAAAATTTTGATATTTGGCCTTAAACATTTAATCAACCCACCATGACTCCGATTTTCCTACACTTCCTTTTGTCTCGATCGGACTAACGGTTTCGAAGATATTTGCGAAAGTTGTTTAAGTGCTAAATCACAGCGTTGAACAAACCTTAAGGTGAAACCTAGCATGTTTGGTATCGTCGGCAAGGATTCAGGAGTCTAAGGATATGACTGCCGTGAAAATAAGTCAACCAAATCCAAAGTTATAAGCATGTGAATATTTGATTTTACCACTAGGTGGTGCTGGTTCGAAAATTCTCAGGCTCCTTCAGGGCATCGTTTCGATGACCCATACCGAGTTTTGTAACGATACGCTAACAATGCGTTCATGAAATGCAGCATTTTACTACAAAATTCAAAACGCCCAAAATGGCTGATATCTCTGGACCAGTAGGTGGCGCTGCACCGAAATGCAGCATGTAGCCTCAGGTCATGCTTGTGATGATGTGTACCAAGTTTGGTCTGGATACGATGAAGCGTTGCGGAGCCTTATGTCTATTTTCGCAAGCGCTACGTAAATTTGTTTGGGTGTTATTCAAAAACACTTTGATGAATCGACTTGAATTCCATAACTCTTTGTTGCCATTGTCTGAAGATGATCTGGTTACATTTTCGTGCAAATCGGATAAATCGTCTAAAAAGGAGTCTAGTTTAGTTTTTTTGGCGGGAAAATTGACACTACCGAAAATGGCGCCATAGGTTCAATCGAATCGTCTTGAGCCACGGAATCAGAGGAAAAAATGTTTTTAACACTTACAAGTCAAACTTTGGACAGGTGGTGGCGCTAGAGGGATTGAGTTAGAGACTCCAAAATTGGTGTAGTTAATGTTGGGCCAGTCCTCTATCTGTGTGCCAAATTTCATAACTTTCCCACAAGCGGTTCTATGGGCTTCCATAGACTCAAGAGCGGAAGAAGAAACAGAAGAAGAACGCCAGCGGATACAATAAATATCTTATTAACAAATCAAACATAATGCATTATTATAAACAACAATACTTTATTTTTTTATTAATTATTTATATTGTTAATGTGGGTATGCAAAGCACAAAATCTTGAAAGGGAGAAAAACACACACACACACACACACAAAATGATCATCATTAGTACAGAATGAATGAAACCGGGTCAGAAAGTGCCTAGAAACACAATGGAGGGAATATCTGTGTGTAAATATAATGTTAGCTTAAAATGAAAGATGTTTAGCAATGCATTCATGTATATATTCAAGTAATGACCTTCTGATTGTGTTCAGCACAATATTTCTAATTAAGAGGACTCGTATCTTTACAGTTTTTCAGCAAGTAATATAAATATTCACCATTCACTTTAAGATCAGGTGCTGGAGAACTCAATGAAAAGAATCACGTTTTTTTAAGAAAAATATTTTTATTAATCCATTCCCTTGAAGAAAATGTACACATCACTCCAAACAAAAGCATCCAGAATTCTTCCAACAAACCTTGAAATGTCACATGACAGACCACTGGAAAACAACAAAACAAAAGCAAAATAACAGCACAATAATGAATACATAAGAGAAAAAGAACAGGATATAACATAAGTTAACATACGGCGTACAGACGCACATTTGGACCGTGTGCTTCATTTCAATGCTATAGTCTTCTGACCTTTCAGAGCGTACGCAGAACGACAGATCGAGAACACACTCATAGAAAATAAAATATTCTTAGGAACCCCAGAGGGGTCAGTCGAATGTGCATCTCTTATAAAGAGAACCGGTAATTCAAAATACATCGCTGATTCCTTAAAACAATGAGCAGATCTGCATTTTTAAAAAGATTATAGAGATAATAGAGTCATAGAACAATAATAATCGCAACAGATCCATGCACACACACACACACACACATCAGGGCAGAAGTGGACAGATTCTGTGAATGGCCACCAGAGGGCGACACAATCAAGGCAGTTTTCTCCTGATTACACTTCACTTTAAATCAGAAACTATACTGTCACACCACAGGAAAACAACCTCTAAGCTCTACAGAAAGGAAAACCACAGTAAAAAAAAGTCAGTTTTAAATATTTGTAGCAAGCAACACAAAATAAATACTGAAGTAGTTACCGTGGGGTAACAAAGGCTTTGGTTAAGCATTCCTATCGCTCCCATATCAATCCCAGCACCGAGTTCAGCCTAAATCAGAGTCACGTGTGTGAGCCGAGCAAACCGCTACAATCATAACCCGTGAAATGTTTTGATGCACCTGCGAAGAACGCAGCTTTAGGAGTGCAATAAAAGACGTAAACTTCCTCTAAAGCGTCGGTGCACAACAGGAGGAATAACAGAACAAGTTCCACTGCAATGAGCCGAGGGAGGGAAACCGTTACCACAGCAACACCACAACCAATCAGCACGCCCGAACGCTGTCAGACTGATCCACCCCGTGAGAGTAAACCGTGACGCGAGGAGTGAAAGCAACACATGATGAAAATGAATGGAAAAGAAAAAACGAGTCTTTGTAAGGTTTTAAAACCCCTCATTCTGCATAGAAACACTTTGGACAGGAAATGCCTTCAGACGTCCAGCTGGAGATTCAGAGCGAGGTGACGGTCAGCAGCGTGAAGGGTCTCATTCCACCGGGCTGCTGCTGGCTTTGACCCCGGCCCGCCCGATCTGGAGCCACGGCAGCTTGGCACAGTTCTTGAAGAGCTGCTCGATGGCGATGTGCCGCACGTGAAGCTCTGACGACAGCGAGTCCTTCTCCTGCACAGCTACAGAGAGCTGCTCAAACACACCTGAGGAACACACACACACACAGTGTATTAGTGCAGTTCTCACACACACACACACACACACACACACACACACACACACACACACACACAGCTCAAACACAAGAATAATGCCAACCTACATCATTAACTTTAAATATCAATAAGAAGCACAGCCGGCATTTATGTAATATAGTTTCCATGCATTTTTATGCCTCACAAACAAAGAAAATCAAGTTTTTAATGTTGTTTATGTGTTTATGTATTTTCTCTTTGAAACTGGAGTGAACCTAAGACAGTCTCAGAAACACGGTTTGAAATCGCTGGTGTTTCTGACGTCGAACTATCTTGTGACCAATCACGTCACATGTGGGCGGGGCTTTAGCATATCAGTAGCTGAGTTTCCACTGTCGGGTCAGTGTGGGCGGGGCTTTAAACAGGCTGGGCGGGGCTAATAGCCTCAGATCTGTAGCACTGAGCCCAAAACCTTCCACCGTCGGGCCAGAAGCTCCACAGCGCTTCACTACAACCCACCGTAACACACCTCTCTGAACGTCACACACACCCATCATCTCACCGACACATGGAAGTTTATCAGAAAACTAATCAGACAGAAATAACAGGAAACTAGCGATCGCAAAACCAACATGATGAAAGCGGCCGTTTGTTGTTTACTTAAAGATTTAAAACCCAAGCATCGATGTTTCACCACAGTTTTACAGTAATAAGTCATACACTGATCATAATGAATTAATCTGTGTCAAGATTTCACATTAGACTCAGAAATAAAGTGGTATTCGCCGTTATTTCTCTAATGAAAGAGGACACACGTTATTCAGTCGCGTCTGTTTCTGTTTATTGTAGTCACAGGACAGTTTACATCACATTTAGAAAGAACGATCATTTCTATACATTTTCCAACAAAAATACGGTGACAGTCCCAATAGTTATATTTTCAGTCAGAGAAACAGAGGAAGCTCCTGAAAAACTGGAGTTGCTTTATTTTATGACATGTGGAGCTAAATATGGATATCAGACAGTCCGGAATAAAGAGACGAGACGCACTGACAGATGAATACAGATACATGATTGTGATGGCCTATATGATCTTCAAGCGGTCGTATTTACCATGTTTACTATGGTAATGGTCAGCGCAAATACTGTTTTGCATCACTATTTCTGCCTTACAGTGATCAGAATCCACATCGGATCACAAACAGAAGTTATTCAAACACTCGCTGCTATCTGAAAGGTAGCGCCACCAAACCGATGAGCTCTCAATGTGAGTCTGGAGCCCTGGTTAGTAAGGAAGTGTTGGGGTCAGACAAAACATTGGCAGGGCAAGTGCAAACTGGGCCAGAGGAAAGGAGAATGAATAGCCTAACACATCATTTTTTTTGTGATTTACCATATTTTTGCAAAAAACTATTAATTTAATGTATTACTAATATCAAGTCACTCCTCCCTACAGCGTGTGTTAATATGAAACTGTCATGTTTTCCTTATTGTGTCTGAAGATCAAACTCACTCTGAATCTGTAGCAGGAGCTGCTCGTTCAGCTGACGAAGATCCTCCACACTCATCGTCACTACTGAAACACAAACAAACAAGACAGTGGCTATGAAAACTGACAAACATGTCCTCTCTCAGATGACTTGAGACGCGCTCTCCTCAGATGTGAAAGCGTGCGCTGCGACCCCGATGACACGGTTCTCTGGAGACCGACACTGAAGAACACAGAGAAGTGACCTCAGCTCTTTACTGGTGTTTTGTGGCCTGTATTGATGGGAAATATGCAGAGATAAAAGCCTAATGGTGAGGATATCGATTCTCTCCTTCACTTTGTCAAAGACGTTACCGTGAGAATTCAACTGAGCCAAAACCTTTCACTGCGTTGCTTGATTCTACAAAACTATTCAAAAGATTGAGGTCGGTAAGATTTTTAACATTTTTACAAACTCTTATTACTCACCAAAGCTGCATTTATTTGATCAAAATGCAGTAAAAACAGTAATATTGTGAAATGTTATTACAGTTTAAAGTCACAGTTTTCTATGTGAATATACAGTGGGAACAAATGTGAACCTCTTGCAGAATCTGTGAAAATGTGCAAAATTTTAACAAAATAAGAGCGATCATACAAAATGCATGTTATTTTTTTATTTAGTGCTTTCCTGAATAAGATATTTTACATAAAAGATGTTTACATATAGTAAATGGATCATCAGGGAGCGACACACACACACACACACACACACACACACACACACACACACACACACACACACACACACACACACACACACAGCCGTGGATCATCAGGGAACAACACACACACACACACACAGCCGTGGATCATCAGGGAATGACACACACACATATACACACACAGGATTAAGAGTCAAGGGTTCATAAACTTCTGAACGGGTCATTATAATAAATTCAGCTGTTTTTTGTCTTGTGGACTATATGTAAACATCTCTCATGTAAACATCTCTCATTCAGGACAGCACTAAATAAAAAAATAACATGCATTTTGTACGATCGCTCTTATTTTGTTAAAATTTTGCACATTTTCACAGATTCTGCAAGCGGTTCACACACTTTTTCTTGACACTGTATTTTAAAGTGTAATTTATTCCTGTGATCAAAGCTGAATTTATCATCATCACTCCAGTCTTCAGTGTCACATGATCCTTCACAAATCATTCTCATATGAGGATTTGATGCTCGAGACACATTTTCTTATAAATGCTGGAATAGAAATGTTCTGCAACATCTTAACTGTGATCAATGTAACAGCATCACTTCTTTAAAATGAAAGCTCTCACTGATCCCAAGTGTTTGACTGATAGCGTATATCCTAAACACTCACGATCTTCTCGACTGTGTCCTGTGTGTCTGGCTGTGTCTCTCTGCTCTCGGCTCTGCTGTTCTCGTGGGTGGCGTCTCTCTCCAGCCCATAATCCCTGGCGTGGGCCCTGCAGCAGGTCGAGGCCGAGCTCCTCGGCGGAGTGGCAGTCCAGCACAGATTTCCCGTACTCCGACACTGCCATCGACGCCTCGTCCGCCCATCGCGGTGCGTAGCGAGGGACGTGGGCGTCCGACTGGGGCACGAGCTTCCTTCCGCCCTGCTGGGAGTGACACAGAATCTGTTTGGCCGCCCAGCGCCCGGGCGTCTCTGCAGTCACGGAGTCTCTGTTCTGGGTGTACTGTATGATGCGGCTGATCCGCTGGCTCAGAGCCCGCTTCACGCCCTCGTACGCGCTGTGAGAGGCCTTGGCGCGGGACAGCTTCTGGTTGGCGATGAGATGGTACTTTTCAAAGCAGTCCCTGTGCCCACGCAGAGATTTGGAGTGCAGAAGGGTGGCGCTGGATATACCTAGCACAAACACAAAGGAGGTGCGCTTAGATATCTGCAATTCACTGCCTAAACATAGCATATAATGCTCATCAGGTGTATATGATGGGCCTTTCTAAATATAAAGTCACATGACAACAACTGTGTCCAAGATTAAAGGAGGTACACATCTTAACCCCCACGGTAAAACTGACACGCTTTAAACAGACGCATCTATAAATCGGTCAATCTCTGAACAAATCAGCACCTGAAAACATCACTTCCTGTTGATGAGCGGCGTAAAAACACATCTGTGCCTGAACCGTAAAGTAGGCCAAGAACAAATAACACACAGAGCTCAGAACGAGCCTGTGCGAGATGGTTTTGTGTTAGGATGTGCCATTTGTGTCAGCGCTGAGTTTTGTTCAAACATGTTTTGAGTTCTAATAATGTCAGCGCACGCGCACACACACACACACACACACACACACACACACACACACACACACACACTCGTTTGCTTTTAAAAGAAAAAGCTGAAAACTTTACTTACTCTCTCTTATATTTTTCATATAACTTTCTTTCTTTTGGGGGACACAAAATAGAGCTCGACGTAAAGGACTGACCACAGAACTTAAAGGCACAATATGTAAGATTTTTTGATTAAAATATCCAAAAACCACTAGAACAGTGTTCTATATTTTGTTGACTTGTGTACATTATCACAAATGTTTCCATGAATGTTTAAATCCAGAGAAATCATCAATTTTAACCAGGACACGGCCCGTGTGTGTGCGTCACCTATCAGTGACATCATACCCGCGTTACCATCCGGTTTTATTTTGTAGAAACCATGGAAACACCAAAGACGCTTTAATATATGATGTGTTTTATTAGACAGGTGAGCAACTGTTTGGATCATTCATGGACAGAAACTAATCATTGTTCTCCAGCTCAACACAGTTAGTCTTATTGTTTAGATCTGGTGTTCTTGATTTACCGCGAGTACCATGTTTTACCATGCCTAATATGATCTCGCTCACTGCAGTGTGAACAAGTGTCTCATAGTAGCGCAGAGGGAACGCACAAAGTAGCATTATAACATCACTTTAACACACTCAGATGTGTGTAATATGATAAAACAGCGCTGCGTTCCCCCACACACACATGAGCGGAAGAAGCGGAAGCGCTCGCCTGACAGAATAAAAGCTCCGCCCAATCAAGGAGTCAAGACACGCCTTTGTTCTGAATAAGAGACGAAAAATTACATATTGTGCCTTTAAAGCACTATTTATTTCATTTGCAATTTGTTTATTTGTTCTTACTTTATAACTGACTGTTTACTCGTCTTTAATAATGTTTGAACATATTAGTTAGTAGGCTATTATTTTTTACTCTGGTATCAAAATTGGATTGAAATTTTGGTGTCATAACAAAAGGATACATGGGTATAATCAATCAAATCTTACTTTTTGCACTGAAAACCTAATGATCTGCCCTAGCTGTACTTCATGAGAGCAGCAGCGGCGTCTTACTAATGAACAAATGATTCTGAGGAGTCAGTGAATCAGTGAATCATTTGATCCCGTTTACACAGATCTGGTCCTCTAATTCTCATCACTGACTTGATCCAGTCTGGGACGATTTCGAAAAATTAAACATTTTGGAGCCCATTGACTTTTACTGTGTGGACAAAAACAGTAGAAACATTCTTTAAAATATCATCTTTTGTGTTCCAAAGAAAGTCACACAAGTTTGGAATGACATGAGGGCGAGTAAATGACTGAATTTGAATTTTTGGCTGAACTATCCCTTTAAGAACAAACCGATATGAAGCCGCATTAAACAGTGGATTAGTCATATAACCGGCGGTTTCATTTGCTTCAAGGTAACCGTAAGTCATCGCCACACACACGGGTTATTTCCCGTCATGTCTGCGCACACTAAACTCAAGACTGGGCGTCTGCTTTCGCTTGACTCACGGTGCGTTTCTTAAGAAGAGCAGCTCACAGCTGACAGAAGGCAAAAGCCAAAATCATTTACCGTCTTACAATAAACCAATTTCCTGCACTTCACAGCGAAGTCTGAATAACAGGAAAGAACACTGTAGAGTGTGATTATAAATAGAGGTACTGAAGGTTAGAACAGCACATGCGCACACACACACACAAACACACACACACACACAGGCTCTGACAGAGAACATGAGCACAAGGAGTTCTGAGCATTAACTACACTTTTCTGAACGCAGTGTCTCCCAGGATCATCATAAGCCAGTACAACCCAAAAATCATGAGCTGAGCAAACAAGACCCGGAAAAAGTGTGTGATACATAATGAGATTTTAAGTGCAACTTTTTCACAGTTAATTTCCTCTGTCATCAACACTGACTGATTCAAGGCTCAACAAAAAGGATTTTATACATACACATACACACAGTAATGTAATATACACTATATTGCCAAAGGTTTTCTGACACCTGCCTTTACATGCACATGAACTTTAATGACATCCCATTCTTAATCCGTAGGGTTTAATATGGAGTTGGCCCACCCTTGGCAGCTCTAACAGCTTCAACTCTTCTGGGAAGGCTTTCCACAAGGTTTAGGAGTGTGTTTATGGGAATTGTTGACCATTCTTCTAGAAGCGCATTTGTGAGGTCAGGCACTGATGCTGGACGAGAAGGCCTGGCTCGCAGTCTCCGCTCTAATTCATCCCAAAGGTGTTCTATCGGGTTGAGGTCAGGACTCTGTGCAGGCCAGTCAAGTTCCTCCACACCAAACTCGCTCATCCATGTCTTTATGGACCGACGCTTTGTGCACTGGTGCGCAGTCATGTTGGAACAGGAAGGGGCCGTCCCCAAACTGTTCCCACAAAGTTGGGAGCATGAAATTGTCCAAAATGTCTTGGTATGCTGAAGCATTAAGAGTTCCTTTCACTGGAACTAAGGGGCCGAGCCCAACCCCTGAAAAACAACCCCACCCCATAATCCCCCCTCCACCAAACTTTACACTTGGCACAATGCAGTCAGGCAAATCCCGTTCTCCTGGCAACCGCCAAACCCAGACTCGTCCATGGGATTGCCAGACAGAGAAGCGTGATTGGTCACTCCAGAGAACACGTCTCACTGCTCTAGAGTCCAGTGGCGGCGTGCTTTACCCCACTGCATCCCACGCTTTGCATTGCACTTGGTGATGTAAGGCTTGGATGAGCTGCTCGGCCATGGAAACCCATTCCATGAAGCTCTCTACACACTGTTCTTGAGCTCATCTGAAGGCCACAGAAGTTTGGAGGTCTGTAGCTATTGACTCTGCAGAAAGTTGGTGACTTCTGCGCACTGTGACCCTCAGCATGCGCTGACCCCGCTCTGTGATTTTACGTGGTCTATCACTTCGTGGCTGAGTTGCTGTTGTTCCCAATTGCTTCCACTTTGTTATAATCCCACTAACAGTTGAGCGTGGAATATTTAGTAGTGAGGAAATGTCAGGAATGGACTTATTGCACAGGTGGCAACCTATCACGGTACCACGCTTGAGTTCACTGAGCTCCTGAGAGCGACCCATTCTTTCACAAATGTTTGTAGAAGCGTCTGCATGCCTAGTGCTTGATTTATACACCTGTGGCCATGAAGTGATTGAACACCTGAATTCAGTGATTTGGAGGGGCGTCCCAATACTTTTGGCAATATAGTGTATATTCTACTATATTATATATTTTAATACATATTTGATCATTATTATTATTATTATTATTATTATTTTATATAAATAACAACACATGCATATTTGAATATAAATAAATACCTCCATGACAGCTATAAATTCATAAACACACTTGCTGGGGAGGAGAAGGGAAAAAAAATAAATAAAGTGATGCTTGCCTCAGCAAAGCTCCTTTAAAAAAGGCATGTAGTCAAAACACGAAATCTGTGTCAACTTGCAAATAATTGATTTCCATATCTATCTGAAGTCTGAAAGCAGACGGAGGAAGAAGTGTTATGAATCAAACCCTTTAGTGATGAAATACTCAATGGGGCTTGTGCAACAGCAACAACAACAACAACAACAACAACGAGATTGAGACGAGAGAAAGGAGGGAGGCCTTGTAATCCGTGTTACTACTTAGAAAACAGCACCGAAGAGATTAGCCGATTTGCCAAGGATGAAGGTGGGGGTCGCTGTCATGGAAACGGTAATCTTATCAAGTGCAATCTATGTCATTTGCCTTTTCATTGTTCCATTAAATCACCATTTCACTCGCAGTTATTGCTCACTTTAGATAAACAGAGCATTCAATTACATCATAAACAACCTTCAAACATATCTCACTGTGATTCACGCCATGCACAGCAATCCAACGTACAGCTCGAAAATAACTCTTCTTGTTCAGTGTTTCCTGATTGTGCACTGCAAATGATGAATGTGTTCTCAATCTGGTTCATATATTTAGAAAAGTTTCAATTCTTTGTATGAAATGATTCAGCCACTGAATGAGCCTGTGCTTCCTGTCACATGCGGGCTAATTCACAATCATGTGGGCTGCTTCTGCTTTATGAAGAGAGGACACTGGATCCTTGACACACTTCAGTGTGAGTGTGTGTGAGTGTGTGTGAGTGTGGACGTGGGGTAATAGTGGGGCCGCCATGCCCAAAACAGCACCTCCTGGTTAAAACTGGAGCGCAGCCAACAGCTGCAGTGACGGACATGGGGGCGTCACGTAACCCACAACAAAATGAACAGGCCTATAGCTGGTCATATATCATATACACTGATCCTACAGAAGCAGTCCTAACCCTAACCCTACACACCAGAGTAAAACCTTCCTTGGATTAGGATTAAAAAGCTTAACCATAAAGCAGGGATGCTGAACATGCAGAATCCAGTAATAAATGCGATTTACAGTATAATGTCGCAAATTTTGGATGCATAAATGGAAAGTAGGGCTGTACAATTAATCAAATGATATTGGTGTGAATATTTGCTGATTTTCTATCAGAGTTAGTACTGGCTGCAGATAAAGTACTAATTGTTGGTGATTTTAATATCCATGTAGACAATGAAAAAGACGCATTGGGATTGGCATTTAGAGACATTCTAAACTCTATTGGAGTAAGGCAACACGTGTCAGGACCCACTCATCGCCGTAATCATACGTTAGACCTAATACTGTCACATGGAATAAATGTTGATACCGTTGAAGTTCTGCAGCAGAGCGATGACATCTCAGATCATTACCTAGTATCATGTACACTTAATTTAGCAAAGGCTGCAAAGCCGTCCCCTTGCTTCAAATATGGCAGGACTATCACTGCTGCGACTAAAGATTGCTTTGTAAATAATCTTCCTCATCAGTTTCATCTCCTCAGCATCCCAGATAGCCTAGAGGAACTCGATGTTGCAACAGAAACTATTGACTCTCTCTTTTCCAGCACTTTAGACACAGTTGCTCCTCTGCGCTTAAAGAAGATTAAAGAAAATAGTCCAACGCCGTGGTACAACGAGCACACCCGGGCCCTTAAAACAGCAGCCAGAAAAATGGAGCGCAGCTGGAAGAAAACAAAACTGGAAGTTTTTCGCATTTCGTGGAAAGAGAGCATAATTGCATACAGAAAGGCCCTAAAAACTGCTAGATCTGCTTATTTCTCGACTCTCTTAGAAGAAAACAAACACAACCCTAGGTATTTATTCGATACAGTGGCTAAATTAACCAAAGATAAAGCTTCACCTTCTGATGTTTGTAAACAGCACAGCAGTAATGACTTTATGAACTTCTTTACGTGCAAGATTGATAATATTAGGAAGAAAATTATAACTATACAACCATCTACTACAGTATCACATCAGCCAGTGCATTGTAGTGTCACTGAGGAAAAAATTACATTCATTCACTGCTATAGGAGAAGAAGAATTGGCTAAACTCGTTAAATCATCAAAATCAACAACATGTATGCTCGACCCCATACCGACTAAGCTACTAAAAGAGATGCTTCCAGAGGTCATAGATCCTCTTCTTAATATCATTAATTCATCCTTGACATTAGGATATGTACCGAAAACCTTTAAGTTGGCTATTATTAAACCACTTATTAAAAAAACGCAACTAGATCCTACCGAATTAGTCAATTACAGGCCAATCTCAAATCTATCCTTTCTGTCAAAAATACTAGAAAAGGCAGTGTCCTCACAACTATGCTCCTTTTTAAAAAAGAAGTGGTATCTGTGAGGATTTCCAGTCAGGATTTAGACCGTATCATAGTACTGAGACTGCTCTCATCAGAGTAACAAATGATTTACTCTTATCATCCGATCATGGTTGTATTTCTCTGTTAGTGTTACTCGATCTTAGCGCTGCATTCGATACTATCGACCACAACATTCTTTTGAATAGACTCGAAAATTATGTTGGCATTAGTGGAATTTCATTGGCATGGTTTAAATCATACTTATCTGACCGTTATCAGTTTGTAGCAGTAAATGAAGAGATGTCACACCGAACACAAGTTCAGTATGGAGTACCGCAGGGCTCAGTGCTAGGACCGTTGCTTTTCACCCTGTACATGCTACCACTGGGAGATAATCATTAGGAAGCATGGCGTTAGTTTTCATTGTTATGCTGATGATACTCAGCTCTATATTTCTTCACGCCCTGACGAAACTTACCAATTCACAAGATTAACAGAATGCATAGGTGATATAAAAAATTGGATGACTAGTAATTTCCTGCAATTTAATTCAGAAAAAACTTAATTTTTAATCATTGGACAAAAAAACTCCACAAGTAGTAACCTAGAATACTGTCTAACACTCGATGGCTGCTCTGTCAAGTCCTCGTCGTCAGTTAGGAACCTGGGTGTGCTCTTTGATACCAATCTCTCATTTGAAAGCCACGTTTCTAGCATCTGTAAAACTGCATTCTACCATCTTAAAAATATATCTAAATTACGGCACATGCTTTCAATGCAAAATGCTGAACAGTTAGTTCATGCGTTCATGACCTCAAGGCTAGATTATTGTAATGCTCTACTGGGTGGTTGCCCTGCTCGCTTAATAAATAAACTGCAGCTTGTCCAAAACGCAGAAGCTCGAGTTCTTACTAGAACCAGGAAGTATGACCATATTAGCCCGGTTCTGTCAACACTGCATTGGCTCCCTATTAAACATCGTATACATTTTAAAATCTTGCTGATTACTTACAAAGCACTAAATGGTTTAGCTCCCCAGTACTTGAGCGAGCTCTTAACACATTATACTCCATCACGTCTATTGCGGTCTCAAAATTCTGGCCAGTTGATAATACCTAGAATATCAAAATCAACTGCAGGCGGTCGATCCTTTTCCTATTTAGCACCTAAACTCTGGAACAGTCTTCCTAGCATTGTTCGGGAAGCAGACACACTCTGTCAGTTTAAATCTAGACTAAAAACACATCTCTTTACTATGGCATACACATAAAACATTTTTAATTTCTATTATTCAAATCAGTTAAATGATTGTTAGGCTGCATTAACTAGGTCAGCCGGAACCGGGAACACTTCCCATAACACCTGATGTACTCGTTACATCATAAGAAGAATGGCATCTACGCTAATGTTAGTCTCTCTGTTTATCCCGAGGTTTACTGCAGTCGGCCGGATCCGGGCCGTATCCAGACCAGATGGTGGACCTTAGCCTGGACATGACGACCGTATCCCTGAAGTGTCTGTAGAGAGCGTGTCAATTAAACTCCCCCCTGTAAATGCCGCATCGACACGACATCCTCATTAAACCCGTCTCCGGCGTGACGACTAATAATAATAATCCTACGAATATCTATTGATCTAATATGACTTCTGACCTGTAATGTGCCAGAATCATAATCATACACTATTTGTTCGTCGGCCAGAGGTGAACTGGCACCCTGACTGAGCCTGGTTTCTCCCAAGGTTTTTTTCTCCATTCTGGCCCTGAAGGAGTTTTGGTTCCTTGCCACCGTCGCCTTTGGCTTTTGGCTTGCTCAGTTGGGGACACTTAAATTTCAACTATATTACTGATCTGCCCGCATTGACACTATATGATAATTGAAATGAGCTGATGACATCACCGTTTTCACCAGAGCGGCTGTACAGCAGAATCAAATTCTGTTGCATTATTTTCCTGTTACCACTGTGAAGCTGCTTTGAAACCATCAGCATTGTAAAAAGCGCTATATAAATAAAGGTGATTTGATTTGATTTATTAAAGTGCAAAAAGACTTGTGGCATTACAGCGTCTGCCGTCTCCCTATATGAGCACATGAACACATGAACTTCATCTCCAGAGTTTCATTTGGTAAAACTATTGTCATCACAGACACAGAAACTCAAAGGTCTTTATGACAAACTTTAACTTGAAGAAATTGTGACAGAAATATATTGCTATTATACAGTAGAACGTACTAATGTAATACAAATAATACAACTTTATTGTAAGGAATTGTTCTTCCATGTTTTAAAGGATTAGTTCACCAAAAACTCAATTGCTTGTGTCGTTCCAAACCCGTAAGACCTTCGTTCATCTTCAGACACAAATGAAGACATTTCTGATGAAATCCGAGGGATAGACAGTTACACAACTGAAACTTTGATGCTTCAAAAAATTGGATTGAGTCTCTTCAGAAATTTTGGACTAAATTGCTCAATTCTTATGGATTAGTTTTACAATCTCTTTGTGAACTTTTTGAGGCGTCAAAGTTTCAGTTGTGTAACTGTCTATGGAGGGGTCAGAGAGCTCTCGGATTTCATCAGAAATATCTTCATTTGTGTCTGAAGATGAACGAAGGTCTCACGGGTTTGAGCGACATGAGGAATTAATGACAGGATTTACATTTTTGGGTGAACTATCCCTTTAAGGCCTGTTCATGCAATAAACATGAACCAACTAAAGGCTTTATAATGTACAGCGTTTGCTTACATAAAAGAGAAAGAACACAAAAGTTGAGTTTAGTAGTGAACGGTACATTGATACGTTATTTTAGGAAAGTAGACCAGGCAGCTTACAAACACTGAAAACAAGAGCAGTGTAAAGCATTTCCCATGTGCATACCCTGGAATAAACCTGCTGTGAGGCAATTTATGACGGTAATACTGCCATCCTACATTACCTATGGGCACGTGTTTTCCCTAATGCCTCCATTTCAAAGGGCAGAAATATTGCTGAAAGCCTCCGATTACTATGGAGAAGCATTACTGAAATGGAAAGCTCGCTGAGCAAGAAAAGCACAGTCAGCAAATCTGCTCTCATCCAGCGCACAGACTGCATTCACCGATCATCAGAGAGCTGTGCAACGTCAAGAGCTCACACTAGTGTACCATCTTACATCCATCAGTCAGGATAGTCCATATACAAATGTGAGAACAGGAAAAGCTAGAAACATCTCGAGCACAAGCAAACAAACGACACTCGCTGAGGTTCAGCATTGTATTCGTGCGGTGCTCTAAGTGTCTGGAACATTCGTTTATCCAGCCATTCACTCGCTGATGTACGCAAGCTCACATTCCACTGCTCTTACGTAAGAGGATGAGAGACGGCCTGTCTGTGTGTCTGTGTGTGTGTGTGTGTCTGTGTGTGTCTGTGTGCCTGTGCGTGCGTGTGCTCGCCGGAGCAAGAAACCAGCCAGCCATCAAGGTCTTTCAGGGCCGGTGGAAAAGAAGAGTCGAACAAAGACGAACATGATACCTTAAATCTTGCAGTGTGCTGAGGACAGGTGTGTTACTACAACAGACTTGATGCGGGAAATAAATCCCAAAGACTCTCATTAACGGTGGGACCCCAATCTACGGACAAGAATAGAGTAAGAACAAAGACTGTGTGCATAGAAAGACGTGCACTCAAATTACTATGAATGGGAGAAAGGGCAACTCGCAATATGGTGGAATAAGTCCCGCCTTCTAAATAAAAGAGCCAGTCGCCAATTGATTGGCTCCTGGTCAAGCCTGAAAAATGCAGTTTAGAAACAAAATTTATGAGGCAGTTATTGTCAGACTTCATTGGTGATTTCAAATATCATAAGCTTGGGGAACAGCTTTGGAGAATTTGATGTTTCCTCATTCAAAGAGATAGGAGCTGCACTGAATGAATGAAACGCTTCAAAGAGGCGCTTCAAAGATGGCCGCTGAGTGAAATTACTTGCCTTTAAGGGACTTTGGTTGGGATCTTGGGCTCCTTTGACCCTAGCAACCACCCAGAACACACTAGCATCATGGCAACGAGTTTTGCATGAGGAAGCAGCATTAGAAATCGTATGTCAGAGCCAACTCTCCGTCTCTGAAACATACAAGCTAAAATTACAGAATACAGAAATTAATACTTTAATTCAGCAAGAAAGCATTAATTAATCAAAATTACAGTAAAGACATTTAGAATCATACAAAAAAAAATTATATATACGTACACCGATCAGGCATAACATTATGACAGGTGAAGTGAATAACACTGATTATCTCTTCATCACGGCTCCTGTTAGTGGGTGGGATATATTAGGCAGCAAGTGAACATTTTGTCCTCAAAGTTGATGTGTTAGAAGCAGGAAAAATGGGCAAGCGTAAGGATTTGAGCGAGTTTGACAAGGGCCAAATTGTGATGGCTAGACGACTGGGTCAGAGCATCTCCAAAACTGCAGCTCTTGTGGGGTGTTCCCGGTCTGCAGTGGTCAGTATCTATCAAAAGTGCTCCAAGGAAGGAACAGTGGTGAACCGGTGACAGGGTCATGGGCGGCCAAGGCTCATTGATGCACGTGTGGTCCGATCAAACAGACGAGCTGTAGCCTTCACCTTGGTACGCATAAAAGACTTCTTAATTGTATAATAAAACAGTATAACTCCAGAACTAAAGCAAAATACACAAGGAACACTTCATATCATGCAAAAAACAGCATAAACTGTCACTGTAATTCAAGGCAAGACACTGACGTTATAGTCAAACTCCCATGAAACATTTCCCAAGCTATTCCATCAGCTCCAGACAGCATGAATCAAAGTGCTGTTAAAGTAAGTAATCCGGCTGCTGCAGTTATTTCTTACATAAGGGGAAAATGCAGCACTACAGGCATCCATTTTCAACAACACAAGACCCTCGTACATGCAAGAAGTAAAACCCAAAATGTGCGTTCTGTTCTGCAATCTCCGCCATTCTTTCCTTATGTGGTGTGCCTTTCTTTCAACAAGCATTTCAGCCAAAATCTAACCACTCTCATATTTCTCAGAGTGCTGCAGGACGTTTAACAGCAAAGGACTTCCTGTGTGCGTGTTCTCAACATGCATGCCATGCACTGATTAGTGATGCACGACATATCGGTCAATGTTCATTTTAATGTTATTGTTATCGGTTCGATAAGAAAATTTGGCTGATAAATAATGGGTTATTTCCTTCATTTGAGACTAGGGCTGCACAATATATAGTTTTAGCATCGATATCATGATGTGCGCATCCGCGATAGTCACATCACAGGATGTGCGATGTCAAGTATCGGGATCGTAGTTGATCCGTGATCCGTACGGGCAGCTGCACCCGGTTCAGAATGGTTGATTCGCGGATTAATTGCAAAGTTTAACCATCACAGAGTGAAAGTTTATCATTTACATGTGTTTTTAAGTCGAGTCAGGCGTCAAGCGCAAGAGGACTCGCGCACAGAGCCGCGCGCACAGCATGTGAACGCCGAATTCAGTTCTCTTTCTCTTCTCTTGAGCTTAAACCGACACGTGCACGCAAAATGAAGGCAAAATGCCTGTCTCGGCGAGTTTCCTCATACACACAGTCGGTTATGTGTTGTGAACAATTGAGAAAGGAAACGGATGCGTGTCATTTATATTAGGTCCGTGCATTCGTCTTAAAGGGACAGCAGCCTAATAAACCCACAGCTGTTTGTGTCACAACAACATTTATAGATAAATTGTATTAGTTATATTTCATTTACACAGTGAAGACTGTTATTTACATTTGATTATTCAACTGTTAGATTTACTTGAAAAACATAAAGCACTGCTTATTTCAATATTATCTTTCTTCTATTGTATTTATCTATGCGTTTATTATTTTCTATGCAGATTCACTTCCCCTACAAAATCAGCCAAATTATTCTAGAATGATTCATTCTTTTCAAATAGAGCTATTCAAATCATCTGGTGAAATAGTTTTTATAAATCGCAGAAAAACTAAATATCGCAATGTAAGTTTTTTCCAATATCGTGCAGCCCTAGTTGAGACGCTTCAGATCTGTTCACCATGACGCTTTCTTTCTCTCTGTGCTTGGAGAACCAGATCTGAGGAAACAGAAAAGCAGAACCGCACAGCATGTGCGACACGTGTTAAAAATAGACACTGAAAGTACCTCTTCTGCTACAAACACAACACATTTGAGCCAAACAAAAGAACCCAAATTTGTAGTTGGGCTGTCCACAGAAAAATAGATGTGAACAAATGAATACAGAGGAAAAACATGCAGGGTTGAAGTTAGGTTCCTTCAGAAGCCAGGATGTTTGTGAGGTACGCAGGTGTGCGAGCAGGTCTAAACATGCACAGTCAGCTTGAGCTTGTTTACCCACGCCGAGAATGTTAGAGAGCATTGTTAGTGGGAGAGAGTGTAACTCAGCCAATCAGAAGAGGAAGAACCTGTGAGCGAGAGCTGCGAGACCACAGGCCTGTCAGTGCCCTCTCACGGGTCTGAGCGCTGGTGTGGTGAATCAC
>CM077190.1:180000-197500 GCA_039654105.1 Coreius guichenoti | reverse complement strand
AATATTAGACTTGAGTCTGCGAGAGAGAGCAGAGCGGATGGGAATCTCCACTTTTACACTGTTAATCGGCTTTTACTGTGTTTTTGACGAGCTTGATGATCTAGAGTCTTTTGAAATTATTTTCGTCGGGCAAAAATATACGAACACTTTTTAAAATATACAAAAAAAGAAGAAACATAAACATACATTTCTCAATGTTAATGAATTGTTTTAGAACTTTTGTATAAAGCGATATAACATTACATTTTTTTAAATATTTTAAATAAATAAAAAATAATAAATAAAATTTAAAATAAAATGGCCTTGTCTTCTGTAGGGTCAAGGCTGCGGAGTTTATTTTATTTTATATATATATATATATATATATATTTTTTTTTTTTTTTTTTTTTTTTTTTTTATTTAATACATTTTTTAAATGTATTTATTTATTTAATTTTTATTATTATTTAATTTAATTATTTATTTATTTATTTATTTTTTATTTAATTTTTTTTTTTTTTCAATTTATTTTGTATTATTTTATTTTATTTTATCACATTATGTACCCATTAAATTACCACAGAAAAACAGTCACACCGCCTCGAGCGCGCGCGCGGGGAATTCCAGAAGGGATTTTCTTCTGTCTTTTCATCTCGTCAAAGCGACTCTCATCTCCTTCCTCTGTATCTGTGAAGTTAAATCTTAACATAACTGAGATGGCACTAGAACCCAGCGCCACATGGCTTTATGAATGCCCAATCAAGACAAGATCCCATTATCGTCATCTATTCTGGATTGGTATGAAAAGACATGCTTCTGCTTTCATCGTGTGCCAGTTTTGCTCTCATCATCATCTTCATCTTCATCATAGACAGCCTGTCTGAGAGCTCATGCCAAACCCCTCCTGCGTTAGACTCTTTGTCCATGAGCATAACTGTCTTTAATAGAGTCATTCTGGCGAATAATCGGAGTAATATTAGGAGCACATTTAATAGATAGAGATTCTTTTCACTGATAAACACGCAGGGAAATAACCATAGCCACATCATAATCTCTCACATTTTCAGAGGTACTCACTTCTTAAAGGGACAGTTCATCTAAGAATGAAGATTCTGTCATCATTCACTCGCCCAAAAAGTGATGAAGTCTATTTATAATTGTATTTATTTTATTTTATTAATTAATTTATTTTGTTTATGAGTGTTCTTTTTTTTCATATGTGAAGGTTTTTGTAGATGCACTTAAATAATGTTCTCCTGAAGGAGTTTGGCATCATTTCTGTTTCCTTAATAAACATATATAATCACTTCCTGCAGTCATAAACAAACCATAAGCACCACCATCTGGCCAGATCAGAGACTGCAGCATTCACTCATAAACACTCACTCATAAACACTCACTCATAAACACTCACTCATAAACACGCACTCATAAACACTCACTCATAAACACTCAGTCATAAACACTCACTCATGTGTACTGTCATCTGTAAGCATTATAAACATTATTTATATTAAGAGCTCAAATCAGGTATAGTGGGAAGAACAAGTATTTGATACACTTTATCATAGGTACACTTCAACTGTGAGAGACGGAATCTAAAACAAAAATCCAGAAAATCACATTGTATGATTTTTTAAAAATTAATTTGCATTTTATTGCATGACATAAGTATTTGATCACCTACCAACCAGTAAGAACTCCGGCTCTCACAGACCTGTTAGTTTTTCTTTAAGAAGCCCTCCTGTTCTCCACTCATTACCTGTATTAACTGCACCTGTTTGAACTCGTTACCTGTATAAAAGACACCTGTCCACACACTCAATCAAACAGACTCCAACCTCTCCACAATGGCCAAGACCAGAGAGCTGTGTAAGGACATCAGGGATGAAATTGTAGACCTGCACAAGGCTGGGATGGGCTACAGGACAATAGGCAAGCAGCTTGGTGAGAAGGCAACAACTGTTGGCGCAATTATTAGAAAATGGAAGAAGTTCAAGATGACGGTCAATCTCCCTCGGTCTGGGGCACCATGCAAGATCTCACCTCGTGGGGCATCAATGATCATGAGGAAGGTGAGGGATCAGCCCAGAACTACACGGCAGGACCTGGTCAATGACCTGAAGAGAGCTGGGACCACAGTCTCAAAGAAAACCATTAGTAACACACTACGCCGTCATGGATTAAAATCCTGCAGCGCACGCAAGGTCCCCCTGCTCAAGCCAGCGCATGTCCAGGCCCGTCTGAAGTTTGCCAATGACCATCTGGATGATCCAGAGGAGGAATGGGAGAAGGTCATGTGGTCTGATGAGACAAAAATAGAGCTTTTTGGTCTAAACTCCACTCGCCGTGTTTTGAGGAAGAAGAAGGATGAGTACAACCCCAAGAACACCATCCCAACCGTGAAGCATGGAGGTGGAAACATCATTCTTTGGGGATGCTTTTCTGCAAAGGGGACAGGGCGACTGCACCGTATTGAAGGGAGGATGGATGGGGCCATGTATCGCGAGATCTTGGCCAACAACCTCCTTCCCTCAGTAAGAGCATTGAAGATGGGTCGTGGCTGGGTCTTCCAGCATGACAACGACCCGAAACACACAGCCAGGGCAACTAAGGAGTGGCTCCGTAAGAAGCATCTCAAGGTCCTGGAGTGGCCTAGCCAGTCTCCAGACCTGAACCCAATAGAAAATCTTTGGAGGGAGCTGAAAGTCCGTATTGCCCAGCGACAGCCCCGAAACCTGAAGGATCTGGAGAAGGTCTGTATGGAGGAGTGGGCCAAAATCCCTGCTGCAGTGTGTGCAAACCTGGTCAAGAACTACAGGAAACTTATGATCTCTGTAATTGCAAACAAAGGTTTCTGTACCAAATATTAAGTTCTGCTTTTCTGATGTATCAAATACTTATGTCATGCAATAAAATGCAAATTAATTACTTAAAAATCATACAATGTGATTTTCTGGATTTTTGTTTTAGATTCCGTCTCTCACAGTTGAAGAGTACCTATGATAAAAATTACAGACTTCTACATGCTTTGTAAGTGGGCAAACCTGCAAAATCGGCAGTGTATCAAATACTGGTTCTCCCCACTGTATTTAATCAATTACTTTTTTTAAGTATTACATATTTGGTAATATCCTCCAGAATTACATGCTTTATAAATGTGCATTTTACATTTCTAAGTGCATTTTCTTCTCTTTTAATAACTAATATGCAAGCTACTTTTATGACTTTATATTAATTATATGGAATATTTGTTTTTGTTTTTACACAACAGCACCATTTAAGTGAATTGCAATAAAGCAAAAAGGGGATTAATGGTGAAAAGCTTCTGACACGTTCTAGCACCTCAAAAATACACTTTCCATATTAATAAGCAATTTCAGACTTTAAAGGCTGATCTCTGTTAAAGACACTCAGACAGCAGATTATTACATATGAAAACAGCTTCAAAAATGACATTTATAGAAGTTCAAGTTTATAGTAAAGCAAATGTAGGCCTACTGAACTAAACATTTTTTATTTTATACAAAATATATATTTTAAAAGATAATTTGCACTCTTAAAAAGCCATATGTCTAACCAAGTTGTGCACTAAATTTGACATTTATATCACAAAAACTGATCCGCTGAAAGGTTTAAAGTACCATAAAAACAGCAATGTCTAATAATTCAGAATGAGTGTTTAAACTTTCAGATGATATGATGATTACTAAAATATGTGATGGGGAAAAGGCAATAAAACGCATGCAAGTGTCCCGGGACAACTTAACATTATGAAAAAGTTCATATTTTAGCCTAATATCTGCAGAAATGTTATTAACAAAGGCACATAAAAAGTTTTTGAAGCAGAAACACCTTCAAATGAGTAACCAGTGATTGCAACAAAATACCACTTCCTTATTTTGACAAACAGAAATTTCAAAAAACATAAACTACAAGACCTAAAGGAAGACAGCATGTATTTGTGGAGTTGCATATTTACTTCTATTTTTCCACAAGGTGGGGCATTGGAGTGTGTGAGATTCATTTGATTCTGTCTGATTCATGTGTGTGTTCAGAGAGGAAGAATGCCGTTCGTGTCGGATCTTGCTCGTCTCACAGCGAGATGTCCTGAAGGAAACACCTGTGTGTTCAAGGCGTCACACACACATTACTCACCCTGACATCACCCGATTCAGACACTGTAACAGTTTGCTTTTCAGTTCCATTGCTTCTGTTGTATATGTGATGGAGAGCAAAACTCATGCATTGCTATCTTAAACTGATTCTCATAACCCTCTGATGAAAGAGCAATGAAGTCTTGTTTCATATCTTTCCCATGCTTAATATGACACTAAATCTGATGAAATGAGTTGACCTTGACCTGAAAAGTCTGGAGCTGGGCCACAGACGGTAGCAGATATAGATTATAGAGGAACAATAACTGCATTCAGCTCTTCCTGTTTGCAGAGCCAGTCAATGAGTAACTTTCCATGAGATCAACTGAGTCTGAGCTGCACACGTCTGACACCAGCTCATAAATCAGGGAATTCATTTCTTTCATCCAGCACTCGCTCTCTGTCATGGTGTGTGTGCGTTTCCACGTGTGTGTGCACGTCCGAGCCTGTCTGTGGCTTTAAACACCATCATCCCTCGACCTGCCAGACCAGTCCCACCAGTTTTGTAGAAGAGAGGAAGAGGATCCATATCGTGGCCCGCCGCTGTCTTTTTAAGATAATGAGGTGGTGGAGGTGTGTGTCACACACACACACTTATGAACAGTAAGGTATTGTTTTAAGTTTGAAAAACATTTTCCATTGCCCTCACTATATAATGTCATTTCAGACACAACCGTCACGGGCCAGCGGTCAAATAACCGTCACAATCACTCCACACACTATAAAACATGGAATAAAAAAACACATGGAAACAACTTTTGATTCAAAACAAAACTACAAAGATGCCACCCGTAAATCGGCTCAGTTCCAGGTGGTTGCCGGGCAGTTGCAATTGTTGTATTCTTAAATTCTGTATTGTGGTATTTTTAAAACAGTCCTTGTTAAAGAGTCATAGCCTAAGCCAATCAGCAGCGAGGTGAATCTCAACACTGAGAAACACAAAGGCACTGAACGGTTTTACTGAGGGAGAGAACTACAGTCCCATGAAGCATTGCAAACAGCAAAAAAACAATGGAGAAATATAAAACTACTCATTTACAAATGTTGATTATATGTATAAAAAATATATTTAAGTTTATTGCATAACATATACAAATATTTCAGTATTTTGAGAGTGTAGGGAGATTATTCACAGTGCTTCATGGGAGTGGGCGGAGCTATTTTGGAGCCTGTTGCTTTTTCCAACTCTCTGATTGGTGGAATTTTCTGTAAAGCATCATGGGTAATGTATTAACATCCTCGTAGCTCACAGTAGGTCCGTCTTTATAGATTTATCGTTCAAAATCTGATTCCTTATGGAAAAAATTTATGTTGTTTTTACTTCCAGAAACCAACTGTTCCATTCTGTTGCTAAGCAGTTGCTAGGGTGTTCTGGGTGGTTACCAGGGTGTTGCTATGCAGCGGCCAGGGTGTTGCTATGCAGATGCCAGGGTTGCTAAGGTTTTCCGGGGTGTTGCTATGAGGTTCCTAACATGTGCTAATTGGTTGCCGCTTGCCAGGTGTTGCTAGGGTGTTCTGGGTGGTTATCAGGGTGTTGCTATGCGGTTGTTAAAATGTTCTGGGTTGTTGCCAGCCCATTGTTATGTTGTTGCTAAGGTGTTCTTGGTGGTTGCCAGGGTGTTGCTATGCAGCTGCTAGGGTGTTCTGGGTTGTTGCTATGCAGCTGCTAGGGTTTTATGGGGTGTTGCTATGCGGTTCCTAACATGTTCTAATTGGTTGCCGCTTGCCAGGTGTTGCTAGGGTGTTCTGGGTGGTTGCCAGGGTGTTGCTATGCTGTTGCTAGGATGTTCTGGAAAAGTTTTTTGTTATTTTTTTATACCCAATGTTTGTCCTAGAATGAAAATTTAAAAAATGATTGTTTTAAAAAACAATAGCTCAATAAGCCACAGTATATAAAGAGTAATTCATGTCAGCAGGATGAGATATGATCAAAATGTTGTACTTTTGGGAAAAAGATGACAGAAATAGTAACGGTTAAGTAAGGTTGAAATATGCAACAGACAACAGATACTCTACATGTGATGCACTTTAATTTTTCATCAAATATAAAAGTGTGCAAATATAAAACTGTGCAAACACTATGGATAACTGAGAAATACCTTTTTGTGTAGAAAGGGGAAATGACAACGCAGCTTCAACTAATTACAGAAGTCAGTGTGAACCTGCAGGGTTGCATTGGATTACGGCGTTTGCTACAGAAGATTTAGTTTATACAGATGCAAACGCAGACGCTGATACTAACAACAGCAACACAGAATCACAGAGTTTAACAGCAGTTTAAAGACAAAGCAATTAACAGGCGTTCTGTTCCAGACAGTGGAAGGTAATGGTGGCGACGCCCCCTTGGCAAAAAGCAGGGCTCGGCGCAGTGATGAAAAGATAAAGTGGTCTCAGGAATGAGCCATTGGCCTGAACATGAGGGTACACGGGATAGAGTCGCCCCCCCACACCTGTGATCCCCCCGAGGGCCCGTTCCCATGAAACGCACAGATCTGTCTGACTGAACCATTTAATTACATAATTGGCCTCACAACATTGCCATTTCTCTTCAAATTATAGCCAAGATCTGAAGTGCAATATATATGGTGAGCTTATTCTAAAAAGACATTTCTATAATACAATTTTGGGGTTGGAGAAAGCATTGCTTGCAGAAGAAGAAAACGGTGAAATTAAAGACACACAACAAACACAGGAATGGATAAACAATGGCATGGAAATGACAGGAAGTGGAAGTACAGTATCCAGGCTCTATCTACAGTAGCGATATATACATACACAACGCATTTCCAATCACAAAATAACTCTATTATTAAGGAGGAAAGCCAACAAGAGACCAAACCCTGGAGAAAATACCTTATAATGAGTAATTACAATATGTACATTAAATCCCAATGGATAAGAGTCCCTGTTTTAGAGCATCTGTCAGTCTTTATAGAGTAGGAGTGATAAAATGAGGGAGAAAGTGTCTGAGCGTATTGAGTCCAGTAGGGCGCTCAACAAGGCGCCGATTCACACAGCGAGTCTCCGGGCATCAGTGTGCCGTCAGTGTTTTTGTGGCTGGTGAGTTTCAGAATGACCACCTTCCTCTCGAGTTTTGTCGGGGTGAGAGGATTCGGACTCTCTGGCTCTGATTCAGACGTGTAGTCAAAGGAGCGCTCTCTGGCGGCCAGCGGAGACAGCGGCGCTGCGTCGGCCCCGCGCTCCAGCAGGACGCAGATGGCATCTTTGCAGCCGCCGCGTACAGCCAGGTGAAGTGGAGTGAACCCGTTCCTGTCTTGAGCATTAGCGGCGTCGGGGAAGCTCTGCAGAAGCTCCTTCAGGACCTCACAGTGGCCGTTCTCGGCGGCCAGGTGACACGGCGTGCGGAGGCCATGGTCAGAGCTCTCGGGGTCGGCACCCTCTGCCAGGAGCATTTTAACCGTCGGCAGGTGGCCTTTCTGGGCTGCCAGGTGCAGGGCGGTGCAGCCGTTGGCCGTGCGGCCGTGAATATCTGCGGCGTGTTTCACGAGCAGCCTGGAAGTGCTGGTGTGGCCCGTTTCCGCAGCCACGTGAAGCGGACTGTGGAGGCCGTCGGAGGTCAGGTGCACGTCAGCGCCCAGCTCCACCAGGATCCGTGCCACCCGGTACTGACCTCTTTGAGACGCCAGATGGAGCGGAGTGCGCCCGTCCGACGTCTGACCATCGACATCCGCACCAGCCTGCTTCACCAGGAGCTTCACAATTCCCAAATGGCCTTTCCAGGCCGCCAGGTGTAGTGCCGTCCAGTCGTCTTTACCCCTGACGTGGACATCAGCTCCACGACTCAGCAGGACCCTCACCACGTTCTCCTGTCCGTGGTGGCAGGCGATGTGTGTCGGCGTGCGTCCCTGAGCGTCGGTTTCGTTAATGGAGGCGGAGCGGTCTAGGAGCAAACGCGTCAGGGCCTCGTCGCCGTTCTGAGCCGCGAAGTGCAGAGCTGTGTACTGGTCCTCGTCCTTGGCATTGACGTTTGTCGTCTTGCGGCTCAGGAGAATCTCGGACACTCCCTTCAGCCGCTTTTCGGCGGCCAGGTGGAGGGGCGTGGCTCCATGAGCATTGGGCAAATTAGGGTTGCAGTTGCTAAGCAGCAGAAACTTTACTGCTTCCTCATTGGCCAGACTCACGGCGAAGTGGAGCAGGTTACAGCCGCCCTCCAACAGCAAGTCAACATCCTGAGGCTGGAGGATCTTCATCAGCTTAGCGATGTCCTCGGTGCGAATGGCTTCACAAAGCTTCTTCTTCTGTAACTCGCTGGATTCTACAGTAGTACATAAACATAGAGAGCAATAAAGAGTGAAAAAGAGCTTTATGGCACACGGATTAGACATTTACGATTGGCAGATTCATCAATTTGTTGTCTGAATCTCTTCAAATGGTTTCTGCTCAACATCTCGGATAATCAATAATCAATAATAAAACCAAAAACAAAAGAAACAAAAACAAAAAACCCTAAAACAATTCAAAACAAGCAAAATAGTAAACAAATCAAAGCAAAAAACAAAAAAGCAAAACAATACATTTAACAAAATAAAACAAAACAAAAAAGCAAAAAAAAAATTAAATATAAAATTAAATAATAATTAAATAAAAAAAAATAATAAAAAAAATAAAATTAATTAAAAAAAATAAAATAATAAAATAACAAAATAAAATGGCCTTATGTATTCTGTACTAACACACGAGTGGTCCGCTGCTTTTCTCTTACCATTCACAGCATTTTCCTTCTCAAAGGACAGTGTAATGGAGCCTTGCGATGAGAACGCCGAGTCCACCGAGGAGATGCCCGACAGTCTCTTGCTGGTGTTGTCTTTGCTCTCGAGCGACTCCTCCTTGACGTCGCTGAAGCTGCGGGAGAAGCCGGAGTCGATCTGACACAGAAGCTCCGAGAGGCTGCAGTCTTTCTCAGGTAACATGGCTGACTTCGGCCTCACTGGCTTCTGGTTGTTCGTCTGTATGTGAAGAAAAGTACCATAGATTGTTATATAAATTTGATCAACAATAAAGATTAGCAACAGTGTGTTCGGATTTTAATGGAGGGAGTCACTGATTATACATGAATGAGTCACCAAATGTAAACATTTCAAAGACGTAGAATTTTGAGAAATGAAGGATAGTGCGTTCTTCCTAAAATAAACAGTTTTATACGCTCACCCAGAACATGACAAAAGGGTTCTGTTGAAGCAATGCAGTTTGGTGGCATTTCTCTGTCGCTGATGAAAGACTGTCATCTTGGTGAAACATTTGCACTATGTACTTAGACTAAAACAAACAAATACCAAAGAGTTGCCTAATAACTGAGGGCAGGAAGTCTAAACTACATCACGGAGGTCAGTCCTAGTGACTCGCATGAACATAACTGGAAGGAAACACTGCTGTGCGTCACACACAGTATGACAGCGGAAGAAGATTTGTGAACATTCATGCATAGCGATCGATCTGATATTACCTGTTCGCTGGAGGCTGGGGCCGGGCAGAGGGAACATTCGGCTTCTGAAGAGATGGACGCTCTGGACTCATCATGAGGTTTGGTGCACAGATCCTCGGCTTCTGAAGTGATCTCTGGAGGAGAAAGCTAACCATGTTAGACACACAAACACTATATTGCCAAAAGTTTTGGGTCGCCTGCCTTTACATGCACATGAACTTTAATGGCATCCCATTCTTAATCCGTAGGGTTTAATATGGAGTCGGCCCACCCTTTGCAGCTCTAACAGCTTCAACTCTTCTGGGAAGGCTTTCCACAAGGTTTAGGAGTGTGTTTATGGGAATTTTTGACCATTCTTCTAGAAGCGCATTTGTGAGGTCAGGCACTGATGTTGGAGGAGAAGGCCTGGCTCGCAGTCTCCGCTCTAATTCATCCCAAAGGTGTTCTATCGGGTTGAGGTCAGGACTCTGTGCAGGCCAGTCAAGTTCCTCCACACCAAACTCGCTCATCCATGTCTTTATGGAGCTTGCTTTGTGCACTGGTGCGCAGTCATGTTGGGACAGGAAGGGGCCGTCCCCAAACTGTTCCCACAAAGTTGGGAGCATGAAATTGTCCAAAATGTCTTGGTATGCTGAAGCATTAAGAGTTCCTTTCACTGGAACTAAGGGGCCAAGCCCAACCCCTGAAAAACAACCCCACCCCATAATCCCCCCTCCACCAAACTTTACACTTGGCACAATGCAGTCAGGCAAGTCCCGTTCTCCTGGCAACCGCCAAACCCAGACTCGTCCATGGGATTGCCAGACAGAGAAGCGTGATTGGTCACTCCAGAGAACACGTCTCACTGCTCTAGAGTCCAGTGGCGGCGTGCTTTACCCCACTGCATCCCACGCTTTGCATTGCACTTGGTGATGTAAGGCTTGGATGAGCTGCTCGGCCATGGAAACCCATTCCATGAAGCTCTCTACACACTGTTCTTGAGCTCATCTGAAGGCCACAGAAGTTTGGAGGTCTGTAGCTATTGACTCTGCAGAAAGTTGGTGACTTCTGCGCACTGTGACCCTCAGCATGCGCTGACCCCGCTCTGTGATTTTACGTGGCCTATCACTTCGTGGCTGAGTTGCTGTTGTTCTCAATTGCTTCCACTTTGTTATAATCCCACTAACAGTTGAGCGTGGAATATTTAGTAGTGAGGAAATGTCAGGAATGGATTTATTGCACAGGTGATGAGTTTGACGAGTTCTGTGTAAAACAGGAATCGTACAGAAAAGTGTCTGAGCTTGAACAGAGCATATTTAAGAAAGTCTGTTACACCCCTTTATAGAAATGCTTCCTGAAATAACAAAACATGCTCATGTTTTAAAAGTTACCCTGCAGAACGGGAATGACACATTGGCGTGTTCTGCCATGTCATGGTTGCGGTGCGGCTCTGGTTCCTGAGACTCATTACTGGTGTGATGAAGCGAGAGACGCTCACCTTGAAAACTGGGTCTGGCTTCAGGAGAATGTGCCCAGCACTTCTGCATGAGGGACAGGAAGCCCGAGCAGGCCTGGGGACGACTGCGGGGAACAACGCCGAGATCGGGACGCACGCCCTTCACCACCTTCACCATTATGTGCAGGATGTTATTCTCTCCTAACAGACAGAGCAGATATACAACATCAGCATATCTAACACACAACAGTTAATGTCGTTTAATTACAATACCTTCATTTAATCGAGTAAATCACACAAAGTCAACAGGAAAAGAAATTAGATGCATTACTAAAACTAATTTTCATATATTTTTTAGCACATTTCCCTTCAATTCTCATTTCTGTGACAGATCTGAAATGGTTTACTTGTGTTTTACTCATAATGATGATTCCCTTCCATTAATATTGTATATTATTTTAATGTTTGGACACTTTTTTTTAAAATTAAAATAATCATAAATGAAAGGCAAAACAACAAATCCTACAGTGATGTTTAAGTACTACAATTTAAATACGCACTTAAATAATATATTGTTATTTTTATGCATTATTGCAATGAACACGGGGCACTTAATTGTGATGGAAATAATATTTTAATTTCAAAATAGGCTGGTTTTGGGGTGTAACTATCCTAAAGATTTTATATTCATTAGACCAGAAAAAAACCGAGGCCGCTGTCATGTCCTGTTATTTCAACCCTCACTGAACATCAGGATAGTGCCAAACACAGCAGTTTTGTGTTTTCTTTTCTTTCACTCTGAATTCTTTTAACTGCTAGTTACTAAAAAAAGCTCATATTTTTTCCTTCCCTTGTACCTGGAAATCACGAGCAGATAAACACACAGACACTCCCTCACGAGTGCCAGTCAGATCGAAACGAATGCCAAACATTTACAGGATCTGACGCCGCACAGAATAAAGAGGAGTAATACGAGTTTCCAGACCAAGCTTTGAGAGACAGATTTGACTTCTCGTCTCACCTTGATATGGCTTCTTCTGTGTGAGAATTCCCCAGATAACAATCGAAAAACTGTGAAACAACACACACGTGTTAGACAACACTCACATGAGCATGGAAAAACAGAAGCTCATATTTGAGTTACAATTCACACAGTGCAAACAATCCGAATCGACTGACCTGTACACGTCATGTTTAATGTCCGAGATTCGGTCTTTCTCTATGATCCGCTCCGGAGGGAGGTAGGCGATGGTGCCACAGAACCCATCACGGCTGATGTCGTCGTTCCTGGCAAAGCCGTTCCACCTCGCCAGCCCAAAGTCAGAAATCTAAAATCAAGAGCACAAAGAAAAGGGCAACGGTTAAGTCCTTAGACTTTATGTTTTAATGTTATTGCTTTTTATTAGATTAGGCTTTGTTTAAAGGGGGATGTCTAAAGCTATTTCCTGCATTCTGCCTTATTGACACTGTTCAAGAGTTGATTCTCATGATAAACATGGACAAAGTTTCAAAACACGAGTTGGACGTGTGACGGAGTATTTCTGTGCCAGACACACTCCTTCAGGATTCAAACAAGTTTCAGAAAGTTTTCTTTGAGTATGGCCCTGTATGACGTCATAAAGGGCGGAACTCCTTATATGGGCACTTCTCCTAGATGAACACACACACACAAACAATCACCCAGAGCGCGTCCATCCACGAGCTTCGAGTCCATCCCGGTCATGAGTGGAAACCGCAGGCGGTGAGTGAAACTGCATTAAATGTGTGTGTTTTGTTGGCAATCGGCGCGTAAGTGCATATAATGTGAACAACACCAACGTATAGTGTGTGAGTGTGTGTGTGTGAGAGTGAGTGTGTGTGTGTGTGTGAGAGAGTGTGTGTGAGCGTGTGTGTGTGTGCGCGTGCGCTCTCTTTAGCTCCGCCCACTGCACGCCTCCACGGACTCGGCTGTTTTCAGAAAGAATCGGTACAGTGTATCTGTGTTTTATAAATATGATAAACTAAAGACTCTTGGGAGATATGAAGGATCAGCACTACTCTATAGATACTCAAGATTAACATGAGACTGGCACAAACTGTGTGTGTTATGACCCTTTAAGTGTTTTTACTGTGCTTTTTCCAAGAAAACATGTCCAGAGTGCCCATTAGGTGGGGAAGCCCTGATTCGTGTGTAAGTGTGTGCACGCATATGTAGGCGTGTGTGTGCCAGCCCTTCATTAACACCAGCTTTAGCATGTTCAGACCGGCCCAGGATACGTGTTTACATCCAGCCTTTTCAATCCGACACGCCGATTCCCACCCATCCCTCGTGACACCTGCTTACTCATCCATGGGAAGGTTGGATATAAATGGGATAAAGCATGGGAAAGCTTTTCAACCCTTAGGGAATTTTCTGGAAAGGTATGCGGGGGCCGTGAAAAGAAAATGATAGGCTTACCCTCCCCCTCGTCGCTTTTGAAATCGACTGAGATTAAATCTGTTGTTCTGTCGTCAGTGCTGGATTAAGATTACCATTCATCACGCAATGAACACATAATCTAGAGATTTACACCAGAATGAAGTGAAATTGCACTTTAAATGTGATCCAAACATATAACCCCTTAAACAGGGCTTCCCAAAATGGGGTTTGTGAGTTGATAAAACGTTAATAATTAAATAATAAATTTTAAAAATGTTTAGGAATCCCTGTCCTAAAGGACACAAAAAACACAGTTTTTCTCCATATAATAGAAGTCAATGGGGTCCAAAACAACACCGGAGATGTGAAGATTTGGAGAAATATGTTCTTTTGTTCCACAGAAAGTCATCATGAGCAAATGCGTCAGGTTTTCGTCAACGATCCCTTGCGTGTGATTTGGTAAAGCCCCAGATCACCTGTAGGTGTTTTCAAGCAGTGTTCCTGCGGTAGTGATGAATCATTGGTGCAGTGAATCAGCTGTGATTGATTCTGTGGAAGGTCTAAACGCTGCGCCTCACCTTGATGTGGTAGTGTGCGTCCAGCAGGATGTTGGCAGGTTTGAGGTCCAGATGAAGCAGGGGCGGGTTCATGCAGTGCAGGAAGTTCATCCCCACCGCCGTCTCATGGATGATGCGGAAGCGCAGCTCCCAGGGCAGAGGCTCCGAGGCCAGGAGCGTCTCCAGAGAGCCCGTCTCCATGTACTCCATCACCAGGCCCTGCGGGTCGCTGCAGATGCCGTACACGGGGAGGATGTAGCGGAACTTCGCCGCCTCCATCTTCTTGGCCTCCTCCAAGAGTTCGGCACGCTCCCTAAACAACAAACAATGGCATTTATTTTGTGTTCACATGGGAGGGATCCGGCTGGATCTGAGCTGGATAACTGGCAACACACCCAATTCATTAAAGAAATCACAGCAGGACACTTTTATAAAAACAACAAGGGAAGGTATAAACCTGTCGGACCGGAGCGCGTGGACGAGCTGACTCACATCACTGTCCGGAAGCACATATGAACAAATGACACAATATTTCTCAGCTACTGGATAAAAAAAAGCCAGCGCATCTGAAACACACACAAACAGCTTCACCGTTTTCCCACAATGCCGTTTACAGCTGGCTATATTTATCCTTTGGATTACATTCCAGTCATGAACATTTGTTTGAACGGATCTCTTGTACTTTGCTCTTACACAACTCCTTTTATTATCAGAAGTCAGACGTGCAGGTCATATCGTTTATAACCGGACTCATGAAGGACATCTCAGAGTTCACAGTCGTTTGCTCAGCAAACACCAAAACGTCTCTCAACATTGCAAACATTTTGTTTAATATCTGTGAGTTTCATACTCAAGAAATCAAGCACAGATATTAAACAAAAATTGTGCAATGTCTGTAAGGCAGATTTTGCTTGATCACTTTATTAGTTTACAGTCTTTTATTGCTCATATGATAAGCCAAAGTGCTCACGTAGTTCTCTCCGACAATTTTACCATTGAATAAATAAACAAATAAATCATGAAATTCAATAAAAGAGTAAATGATTTCATACACAGTGTTGATGTTTAAGAAGAGGGGGGAAGCATCCTGAATAAATTCAAATGTATTCAAAAATAATTTTAAAAAAAAATTACACATTTATTTTTAATACACTTATTGCTGATATTTTCAACTGAAAAAAAACTAGTTTAAAGACAGCTGAGAGAAAGCATAACTCACTACAAATTATTGAAAAATAAATAATCAATAAATTAGTAAATCATTTATTTTTAATAAACTTAGTGCTTATATAAAACTAGCTTTAAGAACGCTGAGGGAAAGCACAACACTAAACATAACAAACCAATAAATAAACTCAAATTATTAACAATAAATGAATCAATAAATTAGTAAATCATTTCTTTTTAATACACTTTAGACGTGGTTCCACAGACAGGGTTTAGATTAACTCAGGATTAGGCTTTAGTTCAGTTATATTTAAGTAGCTTTTATAAACGTACCTTAGAAAAAACACAAACGCTGTATTATGTGTGCCAGACGAGTAATTTGGCGGTCATTTTGTACAGAAAAACTACACGCCTGCACACACACGTACTCAAACGCTCTTGCCTAAACACGTGATGCTTACGTGCATGCCGTCACCGTTCTCACAGATTGAGTTTTTTGAAGTTCACATGAAGATGATAACGGTATGGTTTCTAAACCTGTGTCGGGGTGTGTGTTCTCTAGCGCCGGCGCTGTTGCCGTGCGGATGAGCGGCCGGAACGCATTGAGAGTTTCTGTTTTAGTTGAAAATGGTGTCGTGTAAGTGACCCAAAGTAAATAACTAATGATTATTACAACGGAAATGAATCAATCAAAAACTCACTTTAGCTGGACAATAACTTTATTCTAGAGCTGATGTACAGCCAAAACAATCTCTCTTCATTAATCTCCTGTTATCACTGTAAAGCTGCTTTGACACGATCTGTGTTGTGAAAGCGCTCTATAAATGAAGGGGACTCGACACAACAATAGCACTGACATTTTAGGATATGCTTTCAGTTAAAAGCGCTCAAACATGTGTTTTCTGGGAGTATCTTAAGCCTCGTCTGTGAAACCGGGATGAATGCTGATAAAACGATCTTTCAGAAAGCATAACTCTTAATGAAGGGAACAGTGGTGTGATGGACAAACGGGAGGAAAGCACTGAGATTACAGGGAGTGTGGAGGTGAAGGCTTTTCTCCTGCTCTGCCACCCGTTTGAGCTCAACAAAAGCCGTTCTTTTCTTTAAAAAAAAAAAAAAAACCCCCAGATCCAGTTCTACCGGTTGAGCAGCTCTAGAGACGCCGGAGCACAAAGCCTGCTTTAGTCCCGCTCGCTTTAGACGAGGAGCACATCAGAATCCCTTCCGATCTCAGCTCCTGATAACTGTTGATGCTCACATGGGACAGCATTCATTGGATTTCAATCAGATTCTGTTGTGTTTTCCTCCTCAAGCTCGGTGACGCAAAGGGACATCCGCACGAGTTCAAGTTTTGCAAGACGACGTGCAAGATTTCAGCTGTCCTCGACCCTCATAACCAGGCCTGAACGGATCCTTAACACTAAAGACCTGTTGATGTCACAATAATTCCCATAAAACATCAGTGCTACATGTCAATAATGCCCCTGATCTGATAAAGTTCAATCAGAGCCTACAGTTATAGTGCCAGACCCCTGGAGAACACTCAACACACACTCCTGTACTCATGCTCAAGACCACACCACATCATGTAAGACTGTGCATCAAAGGTCAAAAACTTGAAACTACAATAAATATCACCATTTTTAATCTAAACACTGGTTTCAGAGCCAGCGGCTGCTGACGGTCACACACACTCGACTGAATAATACGGTTTCTTTCTCACACAGCTTTATAATACGCCTCCTGAACCCTTCCTATGACACGCGTCTCATTGTATCACTTTTGTATCGTTTGAGCCGGTGTCCAGTCACTGCCGTTATACGGAGGAGCGCGTGCAGCACATTTTTCAAACTTTCTCCTTTTAAGGTCAGAAAGAGAAAGAAGGACATCGGGCATTGGACCAACAGCGGGTGAGGAAGATGATCTTTAATATTGGATATGTGCCTGCTGAAGATGATCTCATTACATTAACGACATTTAAGATTAACGCAACAACCTTTAAATATGATGTCAATGAAGAAGACTGGAAAGAGGAATATGATGATATTAGGGAGAACTCGGGTGAATGAGTGCAGGCCCAACGTTCGTTATAATTCAATGTTTTTAACACACACAGACACACTAAGAATACTTAAAAAAAAAAAAAAATGTATCACAGTTTCCACTAAACTATTAAGCATCATCACAGTTGAGCTTCAACACTGATAATAATCATAAATGTTTGTTGAGCATCAAATCCTCATATGAGAATGATTTGTGAAGGATCATGTGACACTGAAGACTGGAGTAATGATGATAAATTCAGCTTTGATCACAGGAATAAATTACACTTTACTATATATTCACATAGAGAACAGATGATCT
>CM077190.1:145000-175000 GCA_039654105.1 Coreius guichenoti | reverse complement strand
GTCATATTTTTAGAACCCTTTGTCATAGTTGTATTCTGATCATTTAAAATGATAGCAATTACTTCAGATACTTTCATTGCACTTCTGCCTTATTTTCTCTTACCTTGAAGAACACATAAGTAAAACATGGCTCATCTTACCCCACTCTCCCCTAAAGCCTGTGTCATATTGATATTGATACATGCATTTCTAAAGCCTTTAAATGATCAAAACTTTCCGTAAAAACTGCTGAACACAATCTTCTGTCCGTCTGAGCTGATGTATGAGCTCCATATTCTCACTATATGATATCAATATTTCATAAGTTAAATCACAGATGCATTCAAGTGAAACTCACCGTCTTGTCTTCAGGAGGGATTAAAGTGGACAATTCACACGTGAGGACAACAGGACGCTCTATGGGTCTCAATGGGTTTCATGCATAAAGTGTAATGTTTAGTAATTAGCAATTCAGATGTGTGTGTGTGTGTGTGTGTGTGTGTGTGTGTGTGTGTGTGTGTGAGATAGAGAGAGAGCGAGAGAGCGAAAGAGCGAGCACTTGGGTGGAGATAATATCTGAATAAATAAAATAGGAAAACCTGCATGGCTCCCATTGAAGACTTTATATGTTAATCTAAGCGCATTTATCGATCACATAAACACGAGATCAATTCCTGAAGTCTCTGGCGCCCCCTGCTGGGCATCCGTCAGTACTGCAGTTACCGTAAGGCGTTCAGTACTGTCGAAAAACGCTGCGAAAACGAACCAGGCAAATATGAAAACGTGGGTTGTGCATTTTCTCCATTAGCAAGAGAAATCACTAGAGTTAGTGATATGTGTCGTGTGTAAAGCGCTGGTTTTGATCATGGCTCTTTATATGAAAGCGGCAGAGATTCTGGAGAAAGTGGAGCAGAAACAGGGCGCCGTGAAAACTCTGGTTTATGACAGTAAATTCCAAGTAAGTGCTGATATATTGGTCTCTCAAGCGCTATAAGGCGTAATCGGGCCTCAACTATAGACATATGACTTCATTTAACAGAATGTCAGTAAAATATCTGTTTACGAGTGATATTTACCTTCTTCACGTGTGTTGTTAATCAATACACTCGGATCGATGATTAGTCGAGTGGGAATGACGTCACGACTGTTGTCACACTCTTTACGTAGACTATCATGGGTTTAAAAATGTAATAACTATTCCCGTTTAATTGTTTTGTCTTTTCTTCAGAATATCAAGCAACTCTTCGCTCTTGTGTGTGAAACACAGAAATACTCATCAGTTCTGCAGGAGATCATCGACAACACAAACCTCCTGAAACACACCAGACTCCGCATCCATCTAGCCAAAGTGAGTGAGTGAGTGTGTGTGTGTGTGTGTGGACAGAACCAGGCTAATATGGTCATACTTCCTGGTTCTAGTAAGAACGCGAGCTGCTGCGTTTTGGACCAGCTGGAGTTTGTTTATTAAGCGAGCAGGGCAACCACCCAGTAGAGCATTACAATAATCTAGCCTTGAGGTCATGAACGCATGAACTAACTGTTCAGCATTTTGCATTGAAAGCATGTGCCGTAATTTAGATATATTTTTAAGATGGTAGAATGCAGTTTTACAGATGCTAGAAACGTGGCTTTCAAATGAGAGATTGGTATCAAAGAGCACACCCAGGTTCCTAACTGACAGCATCACAGGTGTGTGTGTGTGTGTGACGGTCAGCATCACAGGTGTGTGTGTGTGTGTGTGTGAGTGACGGTCAGCATCACAGGTGTGTGTGTGTGTGTGTGACGGTCAGCATCACAGGTGTGTGTGTGTGTGTGACGGTCAGTATCACAGGTGTGTGTGTGTGTGAGACGGTCAGCATCACAGGTGTGTGTGTGTGTGTGACGGTCAGCATCACAGGTGTGTGTGTGTGTGTGTGACGGTCAGCATCACAGGTGTGTGTGTGTGTGACGGTCAGCATCACAGGTGTGTGTGTGTGAGACGGTCAGCATCACAGGTGTGTGTGTGTGTGAGACGGTCAGCATCACAGGTGTGTGTGTGTGAGACGGTCAGCATCACAGGTGTGTGTGTGTGAGACGGTCAGCATCACAGGTGTGTGTGACGGTCAGCATCACAGGTGTGTGTGTGTGACGGTCAGCATCACAGGTGTGTGTGTGTCGGTCAGCATCACAGGTGTGTGTGTGTGTGTGTGTGTCCACAGGTGCTGGTGTATGACCTGCTCATCGGTCATGGGCTGAAGTGTGGAGGAGCCTGGAAGAGCCTGATGATGAAGCATCGCTCCAGATTACAGTCGGCCTTGGCAAGAATCAAAGTCAAGAGGAAAGTGAGTCGAGATCAGGAGCTGCTGCCCTCCGGCTCCCAGTACACACAGGGTTAGTGTGTGTGTGTGTGTGTGTGTGTGTGTGTGTATATATATATATATATATTATTATAGTTTAAAAAGTTATAAATCACAGTTTCCACTAAAATATGAAGCAGCACAACTGTTTCCAACACTGATAATAATCATAAATGTTTGTTGATCATCAAATCCTCATATGAGAATGATTTGTGAAGGATCATGTGACACTGAAGACTGGAGTAATGATGATAAATTCAGCTTTGATCACAGGAATAAATTACACTTTACTATATATTCACATAGAGAACAGATGATTAACACTGGAGTAATATTTCACTGTTTTACTGGATTTTTAATAAAATAAATGCAGCCTTGGTGAGCAGAAGAGACTTTCAAAACATTTAAAAAACCTTAATGTTTCCAAACGTTTGACCGGTACTGTAATTGCAGCACAGCAGGACTCAAAAATGACACAAAAATGATACTAACCTTCCTTTGACGAAGCTATTGATAGATTCTGGAGATACTGTTAAGGTTCATTTGCATGTTCTGTCTCTTTAGATGTAATCCCACGCTATGTGCGCGTGAACACGCTGAAAACCACTCTTGATGATGTCATTGACTATTTAAAAAGAGAGGGATTTGCTTATCAAGGAACAGCGATGCGGTAAGTGTCCTCTCACGTCACAAAACCTCAACTATTCCTTTAATAGCACATGTCAAATGAAGGGTTTTTGATCTGTTATTTTCATCGTCTCAGAATCGAGGATCTGGATCATCTGTCTGGGAAGATGTTTCTGTGTGATCTTCATCTCAAAGATCTTCTGGTTTTCAGTTCAAAAACGGACTTCCACAATCACTTCCTTTATAAAGCAGGACACATCATACTGCAGGACAAGGTAGAGCGTTGTACGACACCTGTGTTTGTGAGATGAACTCGTGTTGTTTTGCTCTGTGTTGATGTTGGATGTGTTGCAGGCCAGCTGTCTTCCTGCTTTCCTCCTGAAGCCTCCGGCCGGCAGTCACGTGATCGACGCCTGTGCCGCTCCAGGGAACAAGACCAGCCATCTTGCCGCCATCATGAACAATAAAGGGTCTGGACATAACTAAAACTTTCATTTATTTTATTTATAAATGAATGAAATTAGTATCAAGTCAAGTCACCTTTATTTATATAGCGCTTTTTACAATGCCGATTGTTTCAAAGCAGCTTCACAGTGGTAACAGGAAAATAATGCAACAGAATTTGATTCGACTGTACAGCCGCTCTGGAGAAAACGGTGATGTCATCAGCTCATTTCTATTATCATATAGTGTCAATGCGGGCAGATCAGTAATATAGTTGAAATTTAAGTGTCCCCAACTGAGCAAGCCAAAAGCCAAAGGCAACGGTGGCAAGGAACCAAAACTCCTTCAGGGCCAGAATGGAGAAAAAAACCTTGGGAGAAACCAGGCTCAGTCGGGGTGCCAGTTCTCCTCTGGCCGACGAACAAATAGTGTATGATTATGATTCTGGCAACATTACAGGTCAGAAGTCATATTAGATCAATAGATATTCGTAAGATTATTCGAAAGATTGGAGTCGTCACGCCGGAGACGGGTTTAATGAGGATGTCGTGTCGATGCGGCATTTACAGGGGGGAGTTTAATTGACACGCTCTCTACAGACACTTCAGGGATACGGTCGTCATGTCCAGGCTAAGGTCCACCATCTGGTCTGGATACGGCCCGGATCCGGCCGACTGCAGTAAACCTCGGGATAAACAGAGAGACTAGCATTAGCGTAGATGCCATTCTTCTTATGATGTAACGAGTACATCAGGTGTTATGGGAAGTGTTCCCGGTTCCGGCTGACCTAGTTAATGCAGCCTAAAACAATCATTTAACTGATTTGAATAATAGAAATTAAAAATGTTTTATGTGTATGCCATAGTAAAGAGATGTGTTTTTAGTCTAGATTTAAACTGACAGAGTGTGTCTGCTTCCCGAACAATGCTAGGAAGACTGTTCCAGAGTTTAGGTGCTAAATAGGAAAAGGATCGACGCCTGCAGTTGATTTTGATATTCTAGGTATTATCAACTGACCAGAATTTTGAGACCGCAATAGACGTGATGGAGTATAATGCGTTAAGAGCTCGCTCAAGTACTGGGGAGCTAAACCATTTAGTGCTTTGTAAGTAATCAGCAAGATTTTAAAATGTATACGATGTTTAATAGGGAGCCAGTGCAGTGTTGACAGAACCGGGCTAATATGGTCATACTTCCTGGTTCTAGTAAGAACTCGAGCTGCTGCGTTTTGGACCAGCTGGAGTTTATTTATTAAGCGTGCAGGGCAACCACCCAGTAGAGCATTACAATAATCTAGCCTTAAGGTCATGAACGCATGAACTAACTGTTCAGCATTTTGCACTGAAAGCATGTGCCGTAATTTAGATATATTTTTAAGATGGTAGAATGCAGTTTTACAGATGCTAGAAACGTGGCTTTCAAGATATCAATTAATATCTTGTGTGTATATATAGTAAAATAAATTCAATATTTACATTTATTTTGTTAATTTATTTAACTTATATTTTAATTATGTAATTTATTTTCTAAATGGACAACAGGAAGTTGTTTGCCTTTGATCTTGATGCGAAGCGCCTGTCCACCATGAGCACTCTTCTCCTTCGTGCTGGGGTCACATGTCATCAGCTGGCCAATCAGGATTTTCTGAAAGTAGATCCACAGAGCCCAGAATACAAGGACGTGGAGTACATCCTTCTGGACCCGTCCTGCAGTGGGTCAGGTGATTACATAGTATAAATGAATCACTGCATCAGTAATGTAATATACACTATATTGCCAAAAGTTGTGTGACGCCTGCCTTTACATGCACATGAACTTTAATGCCATCCCATTCCTAATCCGTAGGGTTTAATATGGAGTTGGTCCACCCTTTGCAGCTATAACAGCTTCAACTCTTCTGGGAAGGCTTTCCACAAGGTTTAGGAGTGTGTTTATGGGAATTTTTTACCATTCTTCTAGAAGCGCATTTGTGAGGTCAGGCACTGATGTTGGACGAGAAGGCCTGGCTCGCAGTCTCCGCTCTAATTCATCCCAAAGGTGTTCTATCGGGTTGAGGTCAGGACTCTGTGCAGGCCAGTCAAGTTCCTCCACACCAAACTCGCTCATCCATGTCTTTATGGACCGACGCTTTGTGCACTGGTGCGCAGTCATGTTGGGACAGGAAGGGGCCGTCCCCAAACTGTTCCCACAAAGTTGGGAGCATGAAATTGTCCAAAATGTCTTGGTATGCTGAAGCATTAAGAGTTCCTTTCACTGGAACTAAGGGGCCAAGCCCAACCCCTGAAAAACAACCTCACCCCATAATCCCCCCTCCACCAAACTTTACACTTGGCACAAAGCAGTCAGGCAAGTCCCGTTCTCCTGGCAACCGCCAAACCCAGACTCGTCCATGGGATTGCCAGACAGAGAAGCGTGATTGGTCACTCCAGAGAACACGTCTCACTGCTCTAGAGTCCAGTGGCGGCGTGCTTTACCCCACTGCATCCCACGCTTTGCATTGCACTTGGTGATGTAAGGCTTGGATGAGCTGCTCGGCCATGGAAACCCATTCCATGAAGCTCTCTACACACTGTTCTTGAGCTCATCTGAAGGCCACAGAAGTTTGGAGGTCTGTAGCTATTGACTCTGCAGAAAGTTGGTGACTTCTGTGCACTGTGACCCTCAGCATGCGCTGACCCCGCTCTGTGATTTTACGTGGCCTATCACTTCGTGGCTGAGTTGCTGTTGTTCCCAATTGCTTCCACTTTGTTATAATCCCACTAACAGTTGAGCGTGGAATATTTAGTAGTGAGGAAATGTCAGGAATGGACTTATTGCACAGGTGGCAACCTATCACGGTACCACGCTTGAGTTCACTGAGCTCCTGAGAGCGACCCATTCTTTCACAAATGTTTGTAGAAGCGTCTGCATGCCTAGTGCTTGATTTATACACCTGTGGCCATGAAGTGATTGAACACCTGAATTCAGTGATTTGGAGGGGCGTCCCAATACTTTTGGCAATATATTGTATTTCCACATATGAATCAGAGGATATCGAAATCATGTGCTTTTTTCCTGCATGTCCGTGGGTCATACCTGATCTGTCCGAAAAATCAGAATTGGGTGACTTGATGCTTGTGCTTGTGTCTCAGGGATGGTTTGTCTGCGAGGCGAGGTCTCGGAGGTCTCGGAGCCACAGGACGGGCGTCTGCAGGCACTCGCTGCGTTTCAGCTGCGCTGTCTCACGCACGCGCTGCGATTCCCTCGGGTTCAGCGCGTCGTCTACTCCACCTGCTCCACCCACCCTCAGGAGAACGAGGAGGTGGTGTCGGCCTGCTTACAGCAGAACCCGGGGTTCAGGTCAGAAAATCACACACAACATCTGATGTGTTTCACAGTATGAGGATGATTTTTGAGTTTTTTTTGTCTTTGCTTGTAGACTAGTCCATCTTCTTCCGAACTGGCATGAGAGGGGTCGTGACCCTTTCACCCAGTGCCTTCGTGCAAGCACAGCAAAAACACGGACTCATGGGTTCTTTGTGGCCATGTTGGAGAGACGTCCCCCACAGACCGATGGAGAGAACCAGAACCTCCCAGTGATGTGAGTGTAATGACTGTGTGTGTGGTGATGGGCTGTGTATCTGGAGGAGTTTTGTTTGTTTTTTAAAGGGTCATAACACACACAGTTTGTGCCAGTCTCATGTTAATCTTGAGTATCTATAGAGTAGTGCTGATCCTTCATATCTCCCAAGAGTCTTTAGTTTATCATATTTATAAAAGACAGATACACTGTACCGATTCTTTCTGAAAACAGCCGAGTCCGTGGAGGCGTGCAGTGGGGTTTCGACTCGTGACCGGGATCTTTTATCGCTGGGACCGCTCCATCTTTCAGTTTCAAATGATCTGCAAATCCAGCGTCGAACTGGGCCGTGTTTATAAAACATTCGTCACAGAAACGCCGGGAACAAACACACACATTTGATGCAGTTTCACTCACCGCCTGCGGTTTCCACTCATGACCGGGAACAAACACACACACTTGCAGAACTCCGGAAACACAAACTGCATCCACTGTTCCCTTAACGCTGGGTTATTTGTGAAGCTGAACAAGGTGATCTTTCCCTCACACCAGAAACACACTTCTTTAGTGACATTGTTGATCTCGTGTCTAAACACACAACGCCAGCGCCGCCGACGGCTCCCGTAACCCGAACGAAGCTCGTGGATGGACGCGCTGTTAGGCTTGCTGCGATAGTCGGTGTTGCCGGTGTTCAGACTCAACACCGGTTACATCACTTGCCCACCGTCGTTTTGTTTTTTTATAGTAATAAAATCATTTAGTTCAGTTAGAAAACAGACAATACAAATAAAAACTGAAGTGTCTGCTTAATAAAGCATGATCAGCAGCACATCAGCAGCACATCAGCAGCAGGAGTCAGATCTCATTCATCACGAGAGCGAGGAGCTGACTGAGATGATCGCGGAAGATTTGGTTTCAAAGCGAAATGTAAAAGCGCCTATTAAGGGAGTTAATTGGTGCTAATTCTAAACTGAAACTAAAATGTGCACGGCTGAACTGTCATTCATTCATGGCTGCACAGAGCGCCATTTACGGCCGAACTGTCATTCACGGTGTGTGTGCACTGGCACGTTTTTAGTTCATTGCTATGGAAGCTTAACTCTCATAGGAATTCATTGAAACCACTCGCTTTGCTCCGCTCCGTTATGAATGCCTGAGCGGCCGTGTGTATTTTACTTTTGGTTTAGATAGAATTAGTGATTTAAAAGCCCCAGTCGGTGATACCAGTATTACCACACATCGATTAACTGGTGGGAAAATTTCCTCACCGTCACATCCCTAGTGTGTGTGTTCATCTGGGAGAAGTGCCCATATAAGGAGTTCCGCCCTTTATGATGTCATACAGGGCCATACTCGAAAAAAACTTTCTGAAACTTGTTTGAATCCTGAAGGAGTGTGTTTGGCACAGAAATACTCCGTCACACGTCCAACTCGTGTTTTGAAACTTTGTCCATGTTTATCATGAGAATCAACTCTTGAACAGTGTCAATAAGGCAGAATGCAGGAAATAGCATTAGACCCGCCCTTTAATTATTAAGCCGTTAATTTTAAACAGTATAAATGTGCCTTTATGAGCAACAGGTCTTGCTCATATTTCACCCCATAATAACTAAGAACTTTGCATGAAGAAAAAAACTATTTTGGGCCATTTAGGAAGATCGTATTATCGGTCAGCGCTCCTCGTGGAGACGACCTGAGTTAGAGTCCCGGCTCGCGGACCTTTCCCGATCCAATCCTGTCTCCCTCTCTCTCTCCCTCCAACTTCACCTCCTGTCTGTCCTGTCATAGTAAAGGCAAAAACACCAAAAAAATAATCTTTAAAAAAAAAAAGAATCTAATTGAGATTCTAATTCTCCCTATCCTGTGATCAGTGTCACATGATCCTTCAGAAATCATTCTAATGAGGATTTGAGCTCAACCAACATTTGATTTTCAATTTTGAAAACTTTAATATTTTTTCAGTATTCTTTGATGAATATTTGTGAAAGCTGTGATTAATTTTTTTATGAATAGGAAGTTCAAAAACAGCTTTTATTTTAAATAGAAATCTTTTGTAACAAATATTTAATGTAACTTTGCTGAATTAAAGTATGAATCTTCAAAATAATTATTACAATTTTCCTCATTACAGTAACAATTTCTTAATTGTCATGATAATGTCTCAATTAAAAATGGTCCTAAATTCGAAATAATTTTATATCAGATGTTTTGTGTGTTTTGTTTATATCATAAAAGAAGACCTGAATATGTCCTTGTTTTGGTCACAGCACAGCATTGCCGTCTGGTGTTGAGGAAACGCAGGACACGCCACAGTCCAGTCCGTCTGATGAGGAACAAGAGATCTCACGGACCACAAACCCCGGCTCAAAGAAGAGGAAGAGGAGAAACAGAAGGAAACACAGAAAGCAAGAAGCCTGACGTTACAGAGGACTTCAGGATGACACTGACCCCTGCTTTTACTGTAATAAACAATATAAAGATGGTTTCAAGTCAGATCTGTTTCGATTCATTGCAAGTACATCCATTATACAGAAGTTTAGAAATGTGGGAATTATCTGTCATGCATCAAACAATTAATGAGCGCAACTGAAATCAACTTTCCATTTTTATTCAAAACCAGCATGTCATATCAGAGCATTTACACACACAACACAGTCCGTGTGCCGCTCCATTCAGAACTGCACGCACGCTTTAAAAGTCATTTACACACAAACTGAGCATTCGCTTGTAGCGACGCCTGAAATACACACAACTGCTCTCACACACTCACAGCTCCAGATATCCAGCTCATCTCGTTTCCCCACAGTCTGCACGTCTCGCTTGTATTTGGTACGGCTTTCTAATAAACAAAGCCTGATCTCATGCCTCCTTGCATCAGAGGATACTTCAAAAATGCGATTTATTGCAAATTATGTTAAGACCTACATGCATGCAAGGGGGTCTGGGAAGGCTACATTGTCGTAAAAACATTTGCTGTCCCCAATTAAGTGGATTTTTTGGGTCAAAGAATTTTAGGTGGTGAACAAAAATACAAAAAAACTAAAAATCAATGGCGTTTTTGTGCTTCCATATTTGTGCATTGAAGTATTAATTAAATCCAGTGTTTTGTAAATACACAAGCATTCGACAGCGCTTTCATCGAACAGACCTGAGAATGTGTTGAACTCGTGACGTCTCCCACAGCTGCGGATTCAGGAACCATCGCAAGACATGCCGTTTTAGACGCAGCTTAAAACATCACAAGCATGCACAAACCATAGGATTCATACAAAGCCAGGAATGATTCATACAAAATTCAGTAATGATACACATGCACATAAAAAAGAAAGTTAAATATAAATATAATTTAAGCCTCTCTAGGTCAAATCTGAAGGAGCAAAACTGTTTTAACCAACATTCAGCAATGCAAACGTCACATTCTCGACATTCCTGAAATGTACACGTTTTTAGGGGCACTTTCACTTTTAATTTTTGCACTTGTTTGAATTGATCAACCAGTCAAATGTAAATTTCCAAAACATGTGAACGCAAGTTATGCACACTTTCACTCAAAGTTTGGATCGAATCTCTTTAGTCAGTAATCAAAAATAATTGAACCGGAGATCATATTCTTTTAAATCATCTAAAACTCTTACACCATTACGAAAAACAGGCATCCGCGTCTCAGAGTACAAATCCAACAGCATCCATAATATGTGACCATAAGCAAAACACACTAAGGCACACAGAGCAATGAAAGGGTTAAAAAACGAACGGAAATAAACGAGAGCATTGTGGGAGACACATCCAGTGCCTCACACACACACACGGCAGATGCAACAGATTCAGGGTCATGTGGGTTTGCCTACACGTTTGAGATAAGTGCCGACTTTAACAGTAATGAACAGGACACTAAACGGAGAGGTAGTAAAACGGCCAATGGCGTGACGGAGAGAGGAGCGCGTCACTGAAGAACATTAGCTTTGGTTTCAAACAGACAGAAGGAAAACAGACGAGATCTGTGTAAACGCTGCTTCTCTTAAAGGAACGTGCAGAAAAATCTGTCAAATTAAATGGTTTATTATGCAGCTCACTCAAAAAAAAAAAAAAAAAAAAGAACAGGTAAAATATTCACGTTTCTTAAGGAGAACACGGTGAAGATTCTGCTAAGCATGATGACAAATGTACGCTAACTGCTAATCTGATTTCTCGACCAAAAATAAGATTGTGTTTCTTTCAACAGGCCTGGACTGAAATTCAGGTGAGTCCAGATTTGAAAGTCTCTTTTTCGTTCAAGTAAAATTGGCTCCTGTTCGCCACCCTTCCCCAACATCAGACGTTTACAGACTCCATTAGCGCGGCGGGCGCACCCAACAGCAGAGATGGGCCGCCCGTTCTCTACACCCGAGCCTGACCAGCCCTGGCGGTCCGGAGGGTTGAGGAGAGGAGGTCTGACCGACAGCAGCAGCGTCCGGGGCAGGAGGAACCAGGTGACCGTAATGAGGGACAGGACTCGCACCGGCCCTGCTACTTCTTCCTCGGGTGCTGCCTGCGGGCCTGTAATCGACGAGCCCCAGAGGACTTGGATCCCGTCCCGATAGAGAAGGTCGCTGGTGAAGCAGCACCTAAAAGATTTAAAAAATAATTAATTAAAGAGTAGGGATGGGGCGATAGCTTATCGTTTGCGATATTCCGGCAAACATTCTCCCCACGATAAGAGTTAGTCTTCCCGTGATAACGCTAAAGCCTAGCTGATGCTACGGCGGAGGAGTTTATCGCTAAACGAGGAGCTCCACAATCTGACCCTGTACACACAGATGTATTTTCACTCGCTGAGCGCTCGAGAGATTCGCTCGTCACGCGATCCGTAAAGCACACTATTTCGGTTCATCTCAATGAATGCGCAGTGTGTTTGACGCACAGTAAACACTAGTGTGAGCGCTCAGTGTTTCTCACACACTCACAGAGAGCGAGAGTCTCACCGCGCAGAATCGACATGCTACATGTAAACAATATTGTGTTGTATTTCTCTGTAAAATAACGCCGTTCGTTTGGAATTATTCAGCCTTTATGAGAAGAAACTAATGCTCAGACGGCATCTCATTGGCTGGCGCTCACCTGTTACTGTGCCCGTTTCTATTTCAGCCAATCAGCTCGCGCGAACGCTGACAGCGTGATTAATATTCATGAACCCTGCAGCTCATCAAGCCTTAGTGCGGTTTATTGTTATTAGTATTATCTTACCAGGATTATTGTTCGTTTTTTTTTTTTTACAGAAACACAGAGTGAGCAACAATATCTTAACACCAGTCCTGAGTTGAGTTAAAATTACAAATATACATTCATACGTTTTCATTACCAAGTTACTTTAGTGGTTCATTAAATCATTATTTACATTTTTTTGGTAATCCGAAGACATGGTTGGGATTATTACTTTTGCTGTTTGCACCATGAGAATATGAATAAATACAGAATCTGTTCAAACTTGTCATTGATTTGAGTTATTATTGTTTGTATTGTGTGATGTTTTTCAGTAAAGTTGCACTATTCAAACATTACCTGCACTTTTACACAAGAACTTTTTCTGCAACTCTTCCATTTCTGAAAAGGCTGGTGTTTGGACTTTTACTGGGTTATTATTATTGTGTGTGTGTGTGTGTGTGTGTGTGTGTGTGTGTGTTCAAGAGAGAGAGTGTGTGACTTGCATTTTGGATATGTTACAATGTCTTCCCCTTATTTTTGATTTATTGATTTTATTTCACATTCTCAATTTTCTCTGTTGCAGTCTCACCAGTCTCATATTTCTCTATGTGTGTGTGTGTGTGTGTCTATTTTGCAATCTTGATGGCTTACAGTCTCATGCTTTCACTGCTGTGTGCTTTTTTTCCTTACATTGTGGATAGATAATTGATTTTATTTCACACATTTCCCAAAATTTGCTTTTACAGAGACATGCGTTTATTTGTGTGTGTGTGTGTGTGTGTGTATGTATGTTTATGTGTGTATAAGTGTGTGTGTTTTGCCCTCTTGATGTTTTAGAGATTCACCCCTTCACTGTTGTGTGCTTTTTTTATGCATCGTGGCTGATTTGTAGATTGTACGCACAAATTCGTATTTTTGCCAATTTCCCATTCATTTCCTATGGCGGTCACTTTTGACCACGAAGACCCGGAGTGTGACTATTGTTTTTACGACCACTTAGCCTTTTCAAATCCTGCCCTCAATTGTTTTGTGTGTTCATACACCAAGTACCATAAAAGTCACCATGTTTCGTACCACTCCGATGAAGCTACGATTTTTAAAAATGTATGTAAAACTTTTCTGTCTGAAGTGACCGAAGAACCCCAGAGGGTTACGTAATTTGTTTATTATAGGAGCCTATTTGATGACGGGTACGCTTTACTGTAGATCATTGTTTGTGTTTCTGAGGCTGTCAAGAATGCGTGCAGCTCTCACTTGTAGCCCAAAACATGGGAATAATGCTATATATCGTCATTGATATCGTTATCGCAATAAATACCAGAAATATCGTGATATATTTTTAAGTCCATATTGCCCATCCCTATTAAAGAGGAAAGATGGGAAAATTTGTAAAAATGTGAGCGTCATTTGTTGCTTACCAAACGGAGAGGCGCCCATTGCTCCAAAGCCTGGCGTTCCAGGACTGCCGAACGGCATCTGCATTCCTGCGGGAGTCTGACCGAAAGCAGGAGTCGATGTTCCTAACAACACAAACCAGGAGATCAGCAACATCACAAGACCACGCGCCGCTGAAGCACCAGAACCGCACTAAAACAGTCCCAATATAAACACTTATGTGTACCGTAGTGATTCAGGATAAGACAAAAACACAGTTTGGAAAATGGATTCATGATTTATTCGCTCATTATATAAATTTAGTAAATTTTGAACAAAAAAAGTAGCAGCTTTAACTATAAATCATGTGTGATAAAGATTAAAATCGAACTCATACGGAGGCTTTTTTTCTTCATTTTTGGTGGTATTTTTGCCCCAAGCCCGCATTAATTTCCGAGCTTGTTTATGATAATCCAAATGTAGTATTTCCAGTTCATTTGGCTGCAGAGAAACATCAGCATGAGACGGTCAGGTGAGTGTGCACAATCTTTGAAGTGTAGTCCGTCGCACACGTCTTTTGCACTTGCTCCGCCGACTGAAGGCATGAAACGCAGCCGATCGCAGGACGAAACGCAAGTGTGGATCAGTGTTGATGCACGTTGGGAGTTGTTCTTTTTATTCCGATTGTATTATACATCTATTCATGAAAATCGATCGGGTCACTCGCACCGGTGCGCCTAAATATTTTTCCACAGTCGCACGCAGTAATTTCAGATGGTCGCAGTGTAGAGCCCTGCACTAGTGGCCGACTGATGAGGGATTCTGATGGCCAATGCTGACATTCTAGAGAGCAGGGTGGCCAGTATATATGAAATCAGGAGTGTGACGAGACGAGACACGAGATCGGGTTCACAAGACGACAGTTAAGAAATCCTCAATGGCAAAATTCATGACTGGAAAAATAGTCTGCAGGTGCTCGTGGCACCCCTAGAAATCACATTTAATTCTACGACAGTAAAAAATGCATGCTGCAATTAAATATTTCACAAAATATTTACTAAATTAGAAATGCATTTAGAAATTAATCTCTACGAAAAAAAAGTGATTGAAAAAAAAAAAAAAAGTTAACTGAATTTGGTTTTAAAATCTAAAAAGCTGAAAATGAAGTAACCACGGTAACTGACAGTGCAGTCTGGATAAACAGAAAAATTATAGTTGTGTCCCAAATGACACACCCCACACCCAACCATGTAGTGTATGAAGTGTGTACGGTTGCTCTGTCAATCACTGCCGGAGTCTGAAGCCCCTCCCCCTCCGACACGGAATTAAAGCTGCGACAGTCGAGTGTCCAACACACTGTGTGTTTCTGGGTAATTAAGTGCGGTAAATAAATCATCCGGTATTTAAAGTACACTTTTTCTTTTTGCATTTTTCAGTGAACACATTTACTCGCACTATTTATACTACAAAACGGCATAGAATAGTGCACGAATTGGGACGCATCTTATAAACTAAATAGACATGCTGATGAATTGGTCAAGCACTACAATCCATCAATGTCAAATACAATGACTACGTTTACATGTGCACCAATAATGCAATGATTTCTAATAATCAGAGTCAAGTCTTAAATCGCAGTAAGAACTCTTCACTCCAGTTTACATGCAATTTTCATTATTCTAATTATTCGCTAATAAGTATGGTTATACCACACTCAGAGAGGCATACAGTATGCATGTTACCGGCTGTTTTAATCTACTCACATCAAATTCAAAATACATTTTTATGGATGTACTGGAAATTATTCTGCGCCGTGATGAACATCGCAATGCCGGGTTTGCCTGCGCTGTTTAGCGTTCTTCGCGCGTCTGGATGAAGATACGGAGCAGAGACTGAGCAGCGAGTTGTGTTGACAGTGTTTAGTGATTTGGAGAAGAGTTCATTCATGAAGTTGTGTGAACACCACACGCGTCCGTGTACGTCCGAGCACATGCGCACTTTGGTCAGAGCGGTAATAATGCGATTAAGGTGTTTACACATGCCTGTTTATTACCACCTAGTTTAATGCGACTATGGTTACTTTTACATGAGGTAAAGTTTAATCGCAATATTGCAAAAATCCCATTATAAATCGCATTATGAGGGTGCATGTAAAAGCACTGATTGTGACATACAACCTCCTGACCTTTGTCAATGTAAAAACAGAAAACCCTTACCAAAAGCAGGCTTGTTATCAGTGTTGTTGGCTCCAAAGGGAAACCCTGGTGTCTGAGCGGCGGGCGCAGGCGTTCCAAACGGTGTTGCCGACAGCGAGGCCCCAAAGTTAAATCCCCCGGAGGCGGGAGGAGCCGGAGTACTCGGTGCAGTGTTCTGAGTGGCTGCCGGTGCGCCTCCGAAGCTGAAGGAAGGAGCCGGGGCCGGGAGCGAGGCTACAGTCTGTGTGGAGGCCCCAAACACGGGAGCCGCAGAAGGGGTGGTGGTGTTCCCGAAGGAGAAGCCAGATGATGCTCCGCCGAACGCAGGCTGACTGTTAGTCCCGAACGCAGGCGCTGCGGTGCTGGCGGCGGCGGCGGCTCCAAATGTAAACGGTGCTGTGCCGCTACTGCCCCCACTGGACCCGAATGTGAACGGCTTTGGGGCAGCAGGGCCCTGCTGTGAGGATCCTGGGAAGGGTGATGATGCAGTGAAGGTTGAGCTCCCGAAAGTGGTTTGCGTCGTGGGTGCCTCTGAGGACGTGGTGGCACTGCTGAACCCACCAAACGGAGCAGATGTGGAGTTCTGGTTGGCGGAGAGCTGGCCAAACGTGAACGTGCTTTGAGCCTGCTGGGCGGGCGCAGGTTTTGCTCCGGCAAACTGGAAAGCAGAGGTGGTGCCGCCGGAACTAGCGGTGTTGGTGTTTAGCGCAGGGGCGGCTGTTGTGGTCGATGCGCCTCCAAACTGGAACGTGGTGTTTGTGGCGGGAGCGGATGTGGTTGTTGCGCTCCAGCTTCCAAACAGAGACTGGGAGGGAGTCTGTGTGGCCGGGGCTGCAGAAGCAGCAGACACCATCGCTGGCTGGGAACTGGTTCGCCCACCGAATAACATCCCAGTGTTCTGTGAGGCCGGAGCAGCGGGGGCTGATGTCGTCGGTGTGGCCGTCTGCCCGAACGAACTAATGCCAGTTCCTGTGGTACCGCCAAATAATGGCTTGAAGGTGGGCTGGGTGGTTTTGACCTCGGCTGTGGACGCAGAGGTGGTGCTTGCTGCTCCGAAAATGGGCTTAAATCCAGACGACAGGGGGTTGCTAATGCTGTTGACTGACGCAACCGTGGCTGTAGGCGCAGCAGCTGTAGATCTAGGAGGCTCAGACGCAGGTGTGGCCACAGGTTTGATCAGACTGAACAGGCTGCCTCCTCCGCCCAGGGATGGCGTGCTTGAGGAGGGTTGGAGAGGTTGGGCCAGGATCTGAGCGAAGGCAGAGGGCATGGAGGTGGCTGGCTTGGAGGCAGGGGTCGGTATGGAGGATGGGGCAGAGAATGGCGTCTGCAGAGCGGCAAGGCCTGACTCCGATTTGACGAATCCACTGCTTGAGTTTGTGGAAACAGCAGGTGTAGAAAGACTGGACACAGACACGGCTGGAGCTGCGTATGGAGACACACACACACACACACACACACACACACACCAGTTCATGTTAAAGTACACGTATCAGGTGACAAGATTATTTTGTAACATTATAATTGTCTAAGTAAATGCTGTTCTTAGCAGCAATGTTTTCAACATTTACAATCAGAAACATTTTTTGAGCAGCAAATCAGCAGATTAGAGTGATTTCTAAATGACACTGAAGACTGGAATAATGGCTGCTGTAAAATCAAAGTGTAACCCAAACCTGCAGTGGTCGTGCCCATCACGGCGGGAGCATTGAGAAGAGGGTTATTCTTCATGTTCTTCAGGGACTCCAGCAGAGGGTTTGAAATGCTTGACGCTGGGGCCGCTGGGGTGGTGATGGAGGGGGCAGAGGTCAGGGTCAGCGGTGCGGTGCTGGGAGCGGCGATGGTGAGGTCAATCGTTGGGGCAGGGGTTGTAGTAGTGGCTGGTGTGGTCTCAGGCAAAGGCGTGGAGAGAGAAACCAGAGCGGGCGCAGCGCTCACAGCAGCCGTGCCGAACGAGGAGGTTAGAGCTGGCTTGGAAAACAGGGTTAGAGAGGGCGCTGGAGCTGGGGCGGCTTCAGACGCTGGAGGAAGGGTCTCTGGCTCTGGAAAAAAGAAAAATAGAGCTGCAATTACTTCATGTGGTTGCGTCTATCACAGCCGCTTCAAACAAGAGGGAAAAGAACGTACCAGGTTCCTCCAGGACTTTCTGTATCTGGCTGAGAGCGGCTTTCTTCTCCATATCTAGATCTTTCACTGTGATCGTATATCCAAGTTCAGGAGGCGGCGGCTGCAGACACAATGTTACAGTGATGAAGGTCCATTATGCAAATGTGTATCTACAGCAGCTTTGCTACCAGAGATAGAAACTCAAGTCGAAACTCGAAAGAAAAAAAAGACTCGACTCGGACTTGAAGACTAGAGTCGTGAAAAACAAGTTATTTTGGAACGGCATTCATATACGTATACATATATGAGACGGCATTTCCGATCGCGTTCTCTCTTTACTACCCCACGACAGCATGAAACAACATTTTACTATTCATTTTTAAATTCACGCATTCCTTATCAACATGTGCTGCAGCGCACACACACACACACACACACACACACACACACACACACACAAACATATGGACTGGGCGGACACTTTATGACCCTCTGACTCTTTCCACAGATCGGTTTGAGTCGTGGTGTGTTATTATAGTGCCTTATCACACACAGACGGGAATGTTGTTCTTTGTGTTGTTTACTGTAACGCCTGTTTATACACTGGTTTAGTTACCGCCGGCGCTCACCGGAAGACTACATTACCCATCACTGCTTGAGAACTACAGCAACTCAAATAGCTCAAAATACACGTTTTTTTTCCTCGTGGTGACTTCCCTGCATTCCACACGGTATAATATTCTATAGTTTGAAAGTTTTTTTTATTGTGAATAAAGTAAATAATACTTTGTGTGCTTTATTGGACAAATTTGAAGTAGAAATCAGTTTTGATATTTCAAAACACTGTTAATTACAGTAACTAGCTGAAAGAACTATTGACTTGAGACTTGACCTGGCCTTTAGGGACTTGTGAACATGTGTTTGCTACTGACCAAAGAAATCTGATCTCCTCTGTTTGTGGTGACCAGCTGTATTTTGCGCTTGCGTTTCCCGCTGCCTCCTCCAGAGTCTGATGCTGACGCTGCCACAGGCGCCTCCGATTTTGGAGTAGTTTTAGCTGGAACCAACACTCAAATTAACATTTTTGTAGTGTTTTTGATACAAAATGTTAAATCTCTAAATGTTAATTATACCACAAAACAATGCTGTATTATATTGAGTTAGAATTAATTCATACATAAAATACACATTATGTGAAACAGCTAACACGTTTCCTCACTTGCAGCAGGCGCAGGATCAGCGGCCATCTTGTCCATCTTCACAAAGGATGTGGAACTTGGTGACGTAGCATCTTCCTCCCTACAGCACAACATGGTTTATAACAGAGTAACAACGTCTTACGCCCTGAATCATCAGACTAGTTCTGCGTTTATCTGACATTTGTCAGGGGTGTTTACACAACAGAATGGAAGCTTTTAAAAGTTTAAACAGGTAAGAAAAAAAAAAAAGAAAATTAATACTTTTGAGCAAGAATGTATTAAATCAGTCAAATGACAGCAAATACAAATTAGTTACCAAATATTTGCATTTCAAATAAATGATGTTCTTTCGAACTTTGGGTTAAAAATTCACAACAGTTTCCACAACAATATTAAGCACCAAAAACATTGGTAAGCATATCAGACTGCTTTGCAATCATAGAAATAAATATTTTAAAAAAACTGAAATAGAAAACTTTTAGAACTTTTTTTTATTTTTTATTATAGTTTTTACGGTGTTTTTGATCAAATAAATGCGGTCTGAGCATAAAGCCTCGTGCACACCGGGATGATTATTGGCAGAGTTTTTTGAGATGTTTTTCGACGCGTCTGTGTTCACACCCAAGCGATTGTGCGCGTTAAACATCGGCGATAATCGTCCCGGTGTCAACAGGCCTTAAGAGCGTACCTTGCTTTCTTGGCTGCTCTCTCTGGAGTCTGACAGCGAGATCCTCCTGGGCTCGTGAACGGAGAAAGACTGAGACTGGACGCTGCTCTTCTCTGGAAATACAACATTGAAGGTAATTAATACAAAAGCCATCGATATACTCACTAAATAAGATCATTTCTCATTACATTTCCTTCATTTACAACACTATAAACCTTCATATCCTCCCTATGAGATACCTGTGGATAACCCTGTGAGGAGCTGTAGGAACTGCGGATGGGGTTCCGGACCGATCCCGGCACGCCGCTGGGAACAGGAGCTCCACTGATGGAGCTGACGGAGGAGGTGCGAGAACGCTTCATAATGGACTCTTCATTGAGAGAGGAGTTCATCCCTCTCTTCAGACTGCCAGGCCTGTGGAGGAGAAGACACAATGATGAGCCTCGATGTTAATCAGGTGTAGAAGTACACTATTACGGAGGAAAGTGACCGTCGCTTACTTGGGCACAAGCTGAGACAGAGCTCCGTTTGCAAGAAGTGGCTCAAACGCTGACTGAGAGCTTTCACTGCTGTCATGGCGCCTGATAGAAGACAATTATTCAGTGAGATTGCAAAAACTAACAGCAAACCTTGTTCTAAATTGTTCTTAAAGGGACAGTTCAGCCAGAAATGTAAATCCTGTCATTAATTCCTCATGTCGCTCAAACCCGTCAGACCTTCGTTCATCTTCAGACACAAATGAAGATATTTCTGATGAAATCCGAGAGCTCTCTGACCCCTCCATAGACAGCAATGTAATGAACACTTTCAAGCTCCAGAAAGGAAGTAAAGACATCATTAAAATAGCCCATGTGACTCCAGCGGTTCAGCCTTAATGTCATGAAGAGATGAGAATACTTTAGTGCGCAAAACAAACACAAATAACGACTTTATTATTTATACTTTTTTGGTTTTCAAGGACTATAATCAGAGATCTCACTTATCGAACAATATCTTTATTATCTTTCAAATTCTAAAAAAGGTAAATAGATAAATAAAAATAAACTAATAAAACAAAGGTACAAATAAAGTGCACCACATGCAATGACTGTGGTAACTTCAACTACTGAAAGACTAATCACTTATTCAAACAGATTCCCCCCCCCATGAATATATGATTGAGCTGAAGAATGAAAGCTTTATCATATACTTGGATATTTATATGAGCAATATAACGCTCATAGTCATATATCACACACTCTATATCAGCATTAATTTTGTGTGAAAAAATGTTTTATCGATAAAATTAAACACTAATTTCACATATATTGTCTTTCAATAATTCAAGCACTTTTCAAGGGTTTTCCAGGAGTTAAATTTCAAAAAGTCAAATTCAAGCACTTTAAGCCCCTTGTACGAACCCTGATCATCACACGCATGCGTCACGTGATCAGCATTGGCCAATGGTGAGCCGGCGTTCTGGCGTAGCTCTGAGGCGCTGCACTGTATTTACTACATCAACAGCGTCAGAGACGGACACAGAGAAGAGATTGATGAATAAAGTCGTTATTTGTGTTTGTTTTGCGCACTAAAGTATTCTCATCTCTTCATCACATTAAGGCTGAACCGCTGGAGTCACATGGGCTATTTTAATGATGTCTTTACTTCCTTTCTGGCCCTTGAAAGTGTTCATTACATTGCTGTCTATGGAGGGGTCAGAGAGCTCTCGGATTTCATCAGAAATATCTTCATTTGTGTCTGAAGATGAACGAAGGTCTCACGGGTTTGAACGACATGAGGAATTAATGACAGGATTTACATTTCTGGCTGAACTGTCCCTTTAATGGCATGGAAAGCTATAAACTAACAGACTCAGAGTAAGATCATGTGATGGAGAACATAAGGTGACTTTCGTTTGGTTGCTTTCTTTCGATCACACACCTCCTTTTGCTCTTCTGCCCAGAGGAAGCGCTCTTCTCCTCCTCGTCGACCTCTCTCTTCCTGCTCTCGCGGAGCACGCTCAGAACGGCCTCTCTGGAGCAGGGGTCAGTCTGGGCTCCAATCCCAGGGGACGTGACGGCTCCAGGGGAGGTCAGGTGATTGAAGCTAGAAACAGAATGTAGCGTTCACATATTAGCAAAGCAAAATTCTCTTGATAACACAAAAACGTATTTCAATTTATCCCAGATCGGATTTATTATTCAAGACTACAGGCAGAAACAAAATCATTTAAATGCTCTTTCGTTTGTAATGAAGGGACTCACAACGATGATCGAGTGGGGTCTGGCCTGGCGATCTTCACTGTGACCGGACTGTGAGCGGCAGGCGAGTTGCGCTGGGTGAGGATATTCTTCTTACGGAATCCATCCCATTTAGCAGGTGGCATGACACCAACGGGAGACGTCCCGGTCTGCTGAAGCGGGTAATGTCTCTGCGGGGTGATGGTGAACCGACTCGCAGCGCCCACAGGGTCCCTGAGGGCAGAGAAACTTCACCAGTTAGTTCAACAGATCTTAAAAGCATAAAGTTCTATGTATATTAGGGCTGGGCGGTATATCAGGTTTGTACAATATATTTTTAGAAATGACAGACAATGAGGCAATTCCATTTATATTAATATACAGTAGCGCATCTGAAAAATAGTGGAGAACATGGAGTTAGCAGCCGCGCGGAAGGGGCATATTCCAATTTGTCCTAATTAAACGAGACATGCTTTATATCGGTCAGTGCGTAGCTTACACTTCACAGAGATATTCTCCATCTGTAGAAAGTCATGCAAATATTTCCATTTTGTTGTAACTAATGTTAGGCAGAATGATATGGACTGACAGCCTCAGAATATATACCCACACACACACACTCAACACAAATATTCACACACAATTTATATATAATGTATGTGTAAACACACACACACAAAGTACACAAACATACACTGCCGTTCAAAAGTTTTTGATCAGTAAGATTTTTAGAAGTCTCTTCTGCTCACCAAGGCTGCATTTATTTTATTAAAAATACAGTAAAACAGTGAAATATTACTCCAGTGTAAATCATCTGTTCTCTATGTGAATATATAGTAAAGTGTAATTTATTCCTGTGATCAAAGCTGAATTTATCATCATTACTCCAGTCTTCAGTGTCACATGATCCTTCACAAATCATTCTCATATGAGGATTTGATGCTCAACAAACATTTATGATTATTATCAGTGTTGTGTAAAAAAAATGTTCTCAGGATTCTTTGATGAATATAAAGTTCAAAAGAACAGCATTTATCTGAAACAAAGCTTTTGCAACATTCAAAATTTCTGCGTCAGTAAGATTTTTTTTTTTTTGGGAAAGAACAAAGAAATTAATACTTTTATTAATCAAGGATGCATGTTACAAAAGCTTTATATTTCAGATAAATGCTGTTCTTTTGAACTTTATATTCATCAAAGAATCCTGAAAAACACTGATAATAATCATAAATGTTTGTTGAGCATCAAATCCACATAGAAAAAAAGTTATTTTAAATTGTAAAAATATTTCACAATATTACTGTTTTTGCTATATTTTGGATCAAATAAATGCAGCCTTGGTGAGCAGAAGAGACTTCTTTCAAAAACAATCAAAATAGTAGTTTCCAAACTTTTGATTGGTTGTGTGTGTATACTTATATATTCTTTTATGTATGTGTTTACATATACATTGTGTATGTGTAAACGTGTATGTTTGTGTTGATATACACGTGTACATGTTTATACATACACACATACTTCAGAGGATCACAAAATTAGATGTTCACAAAATTGTTATATTTGTGATACTAATATATTAAAACGCAAAACTTAAGTAATATTGCATATACAAACTATGAAAACGGCGATGGCGTGACTAAAAACCGAATCCATTATGTTTCTAATCCCTAGTATTAGCAGTCTTCATGAAAGTAGCGATGGAAGTGCGTTTGTAAAGCTGTCAGGTGCAGTGTTGTGTTGCGTTGTGTCGGAGGCTTTATGTGTGTGTGAGTGAGTCCTGACCGCTGGAGGAGGAGCAGCGCCTGACCGGAGCACAGCAACTCCCACCGGTTCAAATCATGGAGGGAAAACGGGCACAACTACAACTGCGAGAGCTAAACCTGTACAAACATGAGCTGATGCGAGCTATTATAGTGTAAACAGCAGAATCTCTGATCTTAGACGGAAAGAGCAGGTACAGACTAAAGCATTACCCGAATGACAGTCTTCTGTTAGGGGTGTGCACCGCATGGTTCGGGCGGCCGAGTCTCTCCCGGAGCTGCTCTCTGGGGTGGCCGAGCGCCCCCGGGCCTCCAGCGGGCCTCCGGGCAGCGGAGGGGCTGTCCTCGGTCTTGGCGAGGTAACTTCCCATCAGTATATCCCGAGGGCTGAACGCCGACTCACTGAGCGTGTGCTCTCTTCTATAATACGAGCCTGCAAAATGTCTATCGCTGGGTGACGCAAAGGAATTTCTAGCATCACTTTTGCGTATCTTATTTCTGCCGGCGGCCGGGACTCCGCTCAAAGTCCTGCCCGGTAACCAGCGCAGCAGAGCCGGCGGGACGCTCAGTCCACGCCGAGGATTGAGGCCTATTCTCTCGAAGAGCTGCAGCTCCTCCGCTTTGTGAAAATAAACGACACAAGACACGACACAGATAAAAAGTATGTACAAATAAGCTGGTATGTAGCTCAAAACGAGTAAAATGAGGAATAAAGAGAACACCACAGCGGAGAAAACGACTAGCCGCCGTTTATCTTCAGGAGACATGGCGGCACCGCGCCGCCGAGGGAAGATATCCCATAATTCCCCGCGCCCGCGCGCGTTATTTACGTCTGTGGATGTTCGTGAGCACGCGCGCACATCAGATCGATTACAGATTAGTCTTTCTGTTTATATAACACTTCTACTGCACACATACTACACACTACTCTACTGCACTAACACTACACACTACTGTACAAACACTACACACTACTGCACTAATACTACACACTACTGCACAAACACTACACACTACTGCACAAACACTACACACTACTGATACCAATCTCTCATTTGAAAGCCACGTTTCTAGCATCTGTAAAACTGCATTCTACCATCTTAAAAATTATATCTAAATTACGGCACATGCTTTCAATGAAAAATGCTGAACAGTTAGTTCATGCGTTCATGACCTCAAGGCTAGATTATTGTAATGCTCTACTGGGTGGTTGCCCTGCTCGCTTAATAAATAAACTGCAGCTTGTCCAAAACGCAGAAGCTCGAGTTCTTACTAGAACCGGGAAGTATGACCATATTAGCCCGGTTCTGTCAACACTGCATTGGCTCCCTATTAAACATCGTATACATTTTAAAATCTTGCTGATTACTTACAAAGCACTAAATGGTTTAGCTCCCCAGTACTTGAGCGAGCTCTTAACGCATTATACTCCATCACGTCTATTGCGGTCTCAAAACTCTGGCCAGTTGATAATACCTAGAATATCAAAATCAACTGCAGGCGGTCGATCCTTTTCCTATTTAGCACCTAAACTCTGGAACAGTCTTCCTAGCATTGTTCGGGAAGCAGACACACTCTGTCAGTTTAAACCTAGACTAAAAACACATCTCTTTACTATGGCATACACATAAAACATTTTTAATTTCTATTATTCAAATCAGTTAAATGATTGTTTTAGGCTGCATTAACTAGGTCAGCCGGAACCGGGAACACTTCCCATAACACCTGATGTACTCGTTACATCATAAGAAGAATGGCATCTACGCTAATGTTAGTCTCTCTGTTTATCCCGAGGTTTACTGCAGTCGGCCGGATCCGGGCCGTATCCAGACCAGATGGTGGACCTTAGCCTGGACATGACGACCATATCCCTGAAGTGTCTGTAGAGAGCGTGTCAATTAAACTCCCCCCTGTAAATGCCGCATCGACACGACATCCTCATTAAACCCGTCCCCGGCGTGACGACTCCAATCTTTCGAATAATCTTACGAATATCTATTGATCTAATATGACTTCTGACCTGTAATGTTGCCAGAATCATAATCATACACTATTTGTTCGTCGGCCAGAGGAGAACTGGCACCCCGACTGAGCCTGGTTTCTCCCAAGGTTTTTTTCTCCATTCTGGCCCTGAAGGAGTTTTGGTTCCTTGCCACCGTCGCCTTTGGCTTTTGGCTTGCTCAGTTGGGGACACTAAATTTCAACTATATTACTGATCTGCCCGCATTGACACTATATGATAATTGAAATGAGCTGATGACATCACCGTTTTCACCAGAGCGCCGAATCAAATTCTGTTGCATTATTTTCCTGTTACCACATTACCCTAACCCTAACCCACATACTACACACTACTGCACAAACACTACACACTACTGCACAAACACTACACGCTACTGCACTAATACTACACACTACTCTACTGCACAAACACTACACACTACTCTACTGCACACATACTACACACTACTGCACAAACACTACACACTACTGCACAAACACTACACGCTACTGCACTAATACTACACACTACTCTACTGCACAAACACTACACACTACTCTATTGCACAAATACTACACACTACTTACAAACACTGCACACTACTCTACTGCACAAACACTACACACTACTCTACTGCACAAACACTACACACTACTGCACAAACACTACACGCTACTCTACTGCACACATACTACACACTACTCTACTGCACAAACACTACACACTACTCTACTGCACAAACACTACACGCTACTCTACTGCACTAATACTACACACTACTCTACTGCACAAACACTACACACTACTGCACTAATACTACACACTAATACTACACACTACTCTACTGCAGAAATACTACACACTACTCTACTGCACTAATACTACACACTAATACTACACACTACTCTACTGCACACATACTACACACTACACTACACACTACTCTACTGCACAAACACTACACACTACTCTACTGCACACATACTACACACTACTGTACAAACACTACACACTACACTACTACACACTAATACTACACACTACTCTACTGCACACATACTACACACTACTGTACAAACACTACACACTACTCTACTACACACTAATACTACACACTACTCTACTGCACACATACTACACACTATTGTACAAACACTACACTACACACTACTCTACTGCACACATACTAAACACTACTCTACTACACACTACACGCTACTCTACTGCCCACATACTAAACACTACTCTACTACACACTACACTACACGCTACTCTACTGCACACATACTAAACACTACTCTACTACACACTACACTACATGCTACTCTACTGCACACATACTAAACACTACTCTACTACACACTACACTACACGCTACTCTACTGCACACATACTAAACACTACTCTACTACACACTACACTACACGCTACTCTACTGCACACATACTAAACACTACTCTACTACACACTACACTACACGCTACTCTACTGCACACATACTAAACACTACTCTACTAAACACTACACTACTGCACACATACTACACACTACTAATACTACTCTACTCGTTGTTTTATGAATCGTTTACCATTGAGTAGGAGAATTACAAATTAACTTAAAAGGAAAAGTTATAGTATAAAGTAACTTAATGCTAAAACCATTTTACACGATTTTTTGAGTGATTATATAATTTTAGTTTCACAAAGTTATAACATTTTTTATATTAATTTTTTACTTTCTTGGCGTCACTGTTACTTACAATATTAACAAATCATAAATACACACAATATAATCTGTGAGAATATAAGATGTCAATGTTAATTAAACAATTATATTAATATAAAATACAATAAACAATCAACAAGACATAAATGAACATTAGGAAAAACTTTGTTAGCCAACTGTTGATAACGGTGATGAGTGTTTCTGAAAGTGTGCAGCTTAAATGATCTTCTGACATCTGACTTGATGAATAAAAGCATTTCACTGTGTTTTACTGTTTTAATATGAAACGTATGGCATTAAAAGAGAAGTACACACACACACACACACACACACACACACACACACACACACACTCAAACTGTCTCTCACACACACTCAAACTGTCTCTCTCTCACACACACACACTTTCTTCCTTCATTATTCAATGACAACTAGATGGCGCTAAGCCATCAAAATATAGGACAATAAACTCACTAAACATGGCTGATACACACACACACTCACTCACTCACTCACTCACACACACACACACACACACACACACTCACAAACACTCACGCACACACACACACACATTGGTTCTTTTTCATTAAACATGACAATTTCTATGTAAATTAAACAATTAAATTCACTAAGATAAGCAATTACATTTACAAACGAAACATTTCCTCAGATATACGTGTGTTTCCCGATCTGTTCTAATTTAAATATCTCTGATTTCTGATTTAGAGATCTCTGAATATCTCTGATATCTCTAAAATTTCAACTATATTACTGATCTGCCCGCATTGACACTATATGATAATTGAAAATGAGCTGATGACATCACTGTTTTCTCCAGAGCGCCGAATCAAATTCTGTTGCATTATTTTCCTGTTACCACTGTGAAGCTGCTTTGAAACCATCGGCATTGTAAAAAAGCGCTTATAAATAAAGGTGATTTGATTTGATTTGATTATCTATACACCTTCACTTATCTAAAACATAAAACAGTTCAGCACAATAACACACACGAGGATGATGATGGTCATGTTTGGGGGTTCGTGGCATCTCAGAGATTTAAAACTCCTGCTTTAGACAACAATGTCAGTGTGTAAATAATGTTTATCTTTAACAAGAGCACATGTGAGATTCTTAAACTGTAGATGGTAATAACCCCAATATGCTTTACAATATATAAGCTGCAAATGTGTTCAGAATCCTGATGAGAGTGTATGGAAATGTGACGTGTTCTGAACACAGCCGCTCCAGCGCTTTAAAGGGCAGGTGTGTTAAAGACTAACATGCTCATTTCCATTCAGCTTCAGCCGCTTCTTTCAGACAGTGTGTGTGTGTGTGTGTGTTTGGCAGGGGGAGGGTCTGAATCTTTTGTTTTGAGCGCTTTCATCATGAACACACACACACACAGACTGGCCCCGCTCCGTCTCATCAGGGCAGATGGGCACCGTCTGCTGCTCTAATGGGTTTAACCCGGCCAGGCTCAGATTAACGGCCCAGTTTCAACCAGGAAGTGCAGAGGCCAATTACATCCTGTGAAACATTCCTGTTCTGCAAATCTGCTTTAGACATATGAGGTCTGTTTAATCAGATCCTCTCATCCTCCATCGTTCACCTGAATCAGTCCAAGAGCTTGAGGGGAATCCCGTCAGTGAGAAGGAGCAAAGGAACCAGTCTTCTGGTTGTGTCCAGTTTCCTGCATCAGAGCAGCTCTGGCTGTGTTATTAACATGACCCGTCCTCCGGTGCCCGTCCCAGCCCATCCGCCGCTGTGAGGTTTCCTGATGAACCACCTCATACGACCCGCAGACAAGCAGATACAAACACTATCTCTGAGTTAGACGGCACATTACTGCTAGATTACAGCTTTAAGGGGCAGGAACACAAATCGATGTTGCCTGACTTGATATTTGCACACAGAGAGAAAGTGTGACAGAATGTACCTTTAGGGTACAACTGGGGCAGAACCCTTAAAAGGACATCTTTGTACCTTTTTTACCACAAAAAGGTGCATATTAGTACATTAGAGTAAGGGTTCTGCCCCAGTTGTACCCCTAAAGGTACATTCTGACACCCTTTCTCTCTGTGTGTCACATGATGTATTCCTTCATGCATATTCACCGAATGTTCTGTATGTAAACTAACCACGAAAACAGCAAATTACATCAGAAGAAAATGATCAGACAGGTTTTTATCTGTTTGTTCGACTTTTCCTCAAAACTAGTTCACACAAGTGTATTTCATCACACTGAACATGTTACATTAACGCCTAATGACCCTTTTGATATTTGTTTGATATTATCTTCTTTTTATATCTATTGCTTAAAGATAAATTACCAAACAAGTGTCCTAAACTGTATGTGTGTCCCAACTAATAAAACACAGATCTCAGTCTGGATCCTGTTCGCTCTTCCCACAAACACATGATAAACACGTCAAATTAGCAGTTTAAATGGGCTAAAGTGTTTAAAAGAGTGTCTCGTCATACCAAACACTGTTTCAGCTAAATGTTGAGATAAATGGAACTATAAAGCTTTTTATTTCCACATACAGTCACTGACTCTCAGCAGATTCTGTGGTGATCTCTTTATCATGATAATATTGAGTGTGTGTACAGAAGTAATCCATGTC
>CM077190.1:7500-142500 GCA_039654105.1 Coreius guichenoti | reverse complement strand
TAAGCAGCACAATGATAATAATAAGATATTAATCCTCATATGAGAATGATTTGTGAAGGATCATGTGACACTGAAGACTGGAGTAATGATGATAAATTCAGCTTTGATCACAGGAATAAATTACACTTTACTATATATTCACATAGAGAACAGCTGATCTACACTGGAGGAATATTTCACTGTTTTTATGATCAAATAAATGCATCCTTGGTGAAAATAAGAGACTCAATGGTAAATAATACACTCTTTATGAAGAGCAATGGCATAAGGATATTCGTAAAATGAGAACTTTATTGATGTCAGATTCAAATATACTGATTCCAAACTTATCTCATACTTCTCACCTTGAAAAAAAGAATCTGAAATTATACTGTATATATAAAAAAGGTTGGAATATGTGGAGCGATCCCACAGAACGATAAATACACAGATTGAGTGCTAAAACAATACATGATGACTGATCATAAATACACACTCAATAAAATAAGACATTAACACATAAATCATTTAAAAACCACCTCGTTCTGCACAGGACAGCACGACTGAACCGAACGACACACGGCGCGACTAAAACAGGAAATCAAGCTCGGTTTGGTCAGCGTTTAGATGATGAAAGAGTCTTTGGTCAGTCGCTCTCTTCCCAAAACACGGTGGGAAAGTCTGGATCATTAGTGTTTGATGGCGGGACGAGCCTCGGTTCCCTCTCAGAGCTCAATGTACGCGACCGGTGTCCGATGAACGCCTCGTTTACTCCATAATCACATTCACGAGGACACAGATCACCGTCTGGAGAGGAAGTGTACGCGCAGACCGAAGACCACTGCTACGGGCCATCCCTAAAACACCTCGAAATCAATAAATATACCTATAAATAAACAACATACAAATCATAAAGACAAAACTGGGAGAAATAAAGACACGAAATGGACGACGCCTCCGTTTTAGATTGTTTTTGCCTCCGTTTAAAACATGAATGAGTGAAAAGGTGCCGTGCTAAATGTGTTGGTCTTCACGTCCTGTCCATGGATCCAGCCATTAGATCAACCGCGAGCAACACACACGTCCAGCTGTGCCTCGACCCGCACTCCCTTCAATAGGAAAAGACTCACATAATATAAACACTTGGTGTCCAGCGGGCACACATTCGTCCAGTCAAACACAAACACACACACACACACACACACACACACACACACACACACACACACACACACACACACACACACACACACGAGGGAAGGGGTCGCGCTGCTGCTGTGAACCCTCGCGCTTCAGACGTGTGTGTCAGGTAGAGCCAGATCATCAGAGTAATTATTCATGTGTGTTTCCAGCGTCACGGCGAGCGCAGGCTCAGTCCCACCCGTTGTCCTTGATCATGTGGGCCAGCTCGATGATGAATTTGCCCTCCTTGTACTTCTGACTGCTCTCGAAGGCATGCTCCTGATGGAGAGAAGAAGAAACGGTCAAGAGATCGAGCGTGCGGTCACCTCAAAGTCCAGATCCAAAACTAATGGACCGCCGATGGGAGCTCTGGATGTGTCAATCAAACACAACAGCTTTAAATCGCAGGACTGGGAGATGTTTGACTGTACGCGTGCTAACATCTGTTCCCATACGCTTACTCTTTAAATGTAAGGGCCAATCATGTTAATTAACTCATTTAAAAATAATCTAACAATGTCCGTTACACCTCTTTTATAATAGAGCTTTACTGTGTACTTTTGTCTGTGGTTCTGCGTTATTATCATCATCATTATTATAGAAAAGCTATGCAGTTCTGTTTTAAAGAATTATTAATATCTGACCAAAAAAAAAAAAAAAAACTTGAATCAAGTCAGAATCAAATGTCAGGTGGGTTAACCAATATCATGGTCAGTAAGTTTCTTAAAAATATTTTTTATGACATGCCAAGGTTAATTAAGGTTGTCATATAAACTTACTGGATTATTAAAAAAATAATATGTATACATAAAAGTACACTTAAGGTGTAAGGAAAATATTATATTATATAATACATGACACACTACCGTTCAGAGGTTTGGAGTCGGTGCAATATTTTCATGTTTTTGAAAGAAGTCTCACCAAACCTGCATTTATTTGATCAGAAATACAGTAAAAACGGCAATATTGAGAAATGTATTACAATCTACAACTGTTTTATATATTTTAAAGTGTAATATATTCCTGTGATCATCATTACTCCAGTCTTCAGGTCTACATTTCTTCTGATTATAAAAGTTGAAAACAGTTGGAAACTGTAATATGATTGTTTGATGAATAATATCTTCAAAAGAACAGCATTTATTTGACATCTTTATAAACTTCTTCACTGTCACTTTTGATCAGTTTAATGCGTCCTTGCTGAATAAAAGTATTCATTTTTATATTATTACATTTCTTACTGACTGCAGACATTTGAACATTTGAAGTGTTTTTCACTGTTTGTTAGATTGAAAGACAAGAAAACTCAGATGTAAGTAAGCCTGTTTTGTGTGAGTGGTTTCAGTGGAAGCCGGTCATGAGGGTGAAGTCTCTCTGAGCCTCGAGTCCTCCCGTGACACACAGGGACGACTGTACCGATCTCATCATGGTCTGAAGCTCACGGCGCAGGTGCTCTTCGGGCGTATCTGAATCCCAACGACGGGGAAAAAAGTCGGCGCATGGTCCGAAAGGGTTGTGCCTCGTCTCTGAGTCATGGGTGTGTTTTGGGCGTAACGTGCAATAAACCAATCAGAGTCTCATCTCCCTTTCCCTTTAAAAGCCAGTTGTGCTCACACCATGAGCGGATTCACAGTTTACATGAGGAGAGACTGAACACTTCTCCAGAGAGGAATCCTTTATTTTAAATATTTAAACGTGTGTATGTGTGTGTGTGCTGCTGCGTGTCCCTGTGTGTGTAATAATCAGAGTGTGTGTGTGTTGTGCACCGCCTATAGGCTCATATTACTAACACACCCTTTAAATAACACAAATACTGCACTATTGACTTTAGAGCAGGTGTGTGTTGGTCAATGGCGCAGTCGTTTTCAGTTCCTCACAATAGCAACGCTCCAACAATGCTCCTGAACACACACCTGGTTTAGACCAGACGCCCATGGGTGAACAGATGCGCCAGTGCATTTGATATTTAAACAACGTGGAGCTGGACGTGAACATGAGAACTGCGTCGGGCTGAGACTAGCAGAACACACTTGCGTCGCGCCGGGCGTCACATTGAGCCGGGTGTGTGATAGAGCCCAGATGTGCGGTGTGAGCGGTCACGAGTGATCAGAACTCACGTATTTCCAGCCCAGAGTGGTTTTGCAGTTCTCACAGTAGATGTCGGCCACAGCGTGGAGCCCGGTCAGCAGCACCCGCTCCTCCGCCGGCCCGCAGCCCACATTCACCCTGATCCAGCAAAACATAAACCATCATCAGCCATTCTGAAGTGATTTTTGCTCGTTTCTTCATCACGTTGTGTTGCGCGGTTAGACTTACACGGAGTTGAAGAGGTAGGCCCTGCCCTGACTCCCTTGAAAAGACTGTGAAGGAAATAAAACAGACAGAATTCAACACCCTGATAAACACTCAAATGGCTGACGTGTGTTTTACAAATGCACGTCAGAGTAATTTAATGTCATTTCCTGCTGTGACTGCACAATCACGCAATCTTTTGGAAAAATCAAACTCATGTCCTCGGCGGAAGGGTTTCCCAGGCATGATGTGAGGCGGGCCGGGTCATGATTACGGGTGTGGCTATAAGGACACGGGTTCATTCTGCTATACTGAACTGAATAGAAAGGCTTTCTTTATCTACCTTAAGACTAAATAACCTACAGGGCCTGATTGAAACCATTGCAACAATGGGTAAACTTGAAACATAATACATTAAACACATAAACATCATCATAAACTCTTTTAGAGTATGTCAGACTCATTTTCTGTGAATCAGTTTAAACTGGCAGATGCAATACATCAATATGAATTAAATGATTCATTCAGATTCAATGATTCTGATTCAATGATTCTGATTCAATGATTCTGATTCAATGATTCAACAGATTTACATGATGGTTCCTTGTTAAAAACATGTTCAAAAACAACATCAGTGTTTCAGTTTTAGTTTAGAGCAAATTATTTAAAAAGTATTTAAATTGATTTTAACCTCAAATATGTTTTAAAACATTTTTAAAAATAAATGAGATGTATTCATGAAAACATATTTCAATTTAATGCAAATTTAATATACAAAAGTATATTTAAAGTGTAAGGAAAATACAAACCCGATTCCAAAAAAGTTGGGACACTGTACAAATTGTGAATAAAAAAGGAATGCAATAATTTACAAATCTCATAAACTTATATTTTATTCACAATAGAATATAGATAACATATCAAATGTTGAAAGTGAGACATTTTGAAATGTCATGCCAAATATTGGCTCATTTTGGATTTCATGAGAGCTACACATTCCAAAAAAGTTGGGACAGGTAGCAATAAGAGGCCGGAAAAGTTAAATGTACATATAAGGAACAGCTGGAGGACCAATTTGCAACTTATTAGGTCAATTGGCAACATGATTGGGTATAAAAAGAGCCTCTCAGAGTGGCAGTGTCTCTCAGAAGTCAAGATGGGCAGAGGATCACCAATTCCCCCAATGCTGCGGCGAAAAATAGTGGAGCAATATCAGAAAGGAGCTTCTCAGAGAAAAATTGCAAAGAGTTTGAAGTTATCATCATCTACAGTGCATAATATCATCCAAAGATTCAGAGAATCTGGAACAATCTCTGTGCGTAAGGGTCAAGGCCGGAAAACCATACTGGATGCCCGTGATCTTCGGGCCCTTAGACGGCACTGCATCACATACAGGAATGCTACTGTAATGGAAATCACAACATGGGCTCAGGAATACTTCCAGAAAACATTGTCGGTGAACACAATCCACCGTGCCATTCACCGTTGCCGGCTAAAACTCTATAGGTCAAAAAAGAAGCCATATCTAAACATGATCCAGAAGCGCAGGCGTTTTCTCTGGGCCAAGGCTCATTTAAAATGGACTGTGGCAAAGTGGAAAACTGTTCTGTGGTCAGACGAATCAAAATTTGAAGTTCTTTTTGGAAAACTGGGACGCCATGTCATCCGGATTAAAGAGGACAAGGACAACCCAAGTTGTTATCAGCGCTCAGTTCAGAAGCCTGCATCTCTGATGGTATGGGGTTGCATGAGTGTGTGTGGCATGGGCAGCTTACACATCTGGAAAGGCACCATCAATGCTGAAAGGTATATCCAAGTTCTAGAACAACATATGCTCCCATCCAGACGTCGTCTCTTTCAGGGAAGACCTTGCATTTTCCAACATGACAATGCCAGACCACATACTGCATCAATTACAACATCATGGCTGCGTAGAAGAAGGATCCGGGTACTGAAATGGCCAGCCTGCAGTCCAGATCTTTCACCCATAGAAAACATCTGGCGCATCATAAAGAGGAAGATGCGACAAAGAAGACCTAAGACAGTTGAGCAACTAGAAGCCTGTATTAGACAAGAATGGGACAACATTCCTATTCCTAAACTTGAGCAACTTGTCTCCTCAGTCCCCAGACGTTTGCAGACTGTTATAAAGAGAAGAGGGGATGCCACACAGTGGGAAACATGGCCTTGTCCCAACTTTTTTGAGATGTGTTGATGCCATGAAATTTAAAATCAACTTATTTTTCCCTTAAAATGATACATTTTCTCAGTTTAAACATTTGATATGTCATCTATGTTGTATTCTGAATAAAATATTGAAATTTGAAACTTCCACATCATTGCATTGTTTTTATTCACAATTTGCACAGTGTCCCAACTTTTTTGGAATCGGGTTTGTACTATAGTAATACTAACATTCAAAAGTTTGGAGTCTGTAATTCTCTTCTGTTCACCAAGGCTGCATTTATTTTTATTAAAAGAAATATACAGTGAAATATTACTCCAGTGTAAAGCAGCTGTTCTCTATGTGAATATATAGTAAAGTGTAATTTATTCCTGTGATCAAAGCTGAATTTATCATCATCACTCCAGTCTTCAGTGTCACATGATCCTTCACAAATCATTCTCATATGAGGATTTGATGCTCGAGACATTTATGATTATTATCAGTGTTGAATCAGTTGAGTTGTGTGTATTTCTGTGGAAACTGATTCAAAATGATTCATTCAGATTCTGTTTTGACTTCTTGCATGAAACATTGAATCTCTTTGGCTTTGATTGTTAGATTCAAATGAAGGGTTTTATAAATGTTTTCAGAGTTAGTAATGACCTTATTTTTGTAATTAAGATCTGTCAGATTAACCCAATCATTAATAACATTTCAATATGTATTCAGATATACTGAATACAATGCATTTTCATGTTTAATGAGGGGGCTGTAAATGTTTCAAAATGTATAATATATATTTGATCAACTGCGTATCAGAAACTAAAGCTATCCAAACGCTGATCAGTTTTCTTTAACACTGCCATGCGGTTCCTAATGTACTAACTCTATTAGCTTTAATTCTGTTCCATTCTGACCTTTATTAGTTCAGAGGGATTGAAATCTAATGATCAATCACACCAGAGCCTCGTCAGTATGAGAACAACTAATGAACACACACACGGCCCATCACAAACCCCGTCTGAGACAATCAGGACATCAGACAGCCTGTGCACAGACTGCAGTGCATTATGGGTATATGTGGTACACTACAGACACATGATTACTGGCACACAAGCCCAAAGAATGACCTGCTTCCCTTTATCCTCGATGGTGTGACATGAACGTCAGGCAGACGAGCGAGTATTGACCCACATTCTGCCTGCACACACACACACACACACACACGCACACACACACACATGCGCGCACGCACGCACTCACTCACGCACACACACACTCACACACACACACGCACTCACACACAGGAACTTGACTGGCCTGCAAAGGCGTACCAAAACTTTTGGCAATATAGTGTATATGATAACATTGTCTTCCATCATGTGCAACTCATCTGAACATCCCAAAAACATCTGTAGTGTTGACCCTTTAACAGAAAGTCCAGCAGGATGTAGTGAATGACCTGTAACTGGTGTTCAGATCTGAGGCTGCGGCGCGTCCAGGTGTGATGAGGACGAGAGGACACGCGGCTGCTTACCTTCGAGATGAGCTCGTCGTGGTTGGCCAGGTGCGCTCGGCAGTGGATGCAGCTGTAGGTGCGATGGCAGGAGGGCAGGTACGCCTGGAAGGTTTTGGAGCGCGTCATGGCGACGGCGGCGGGGGAGACGGCGCGGGGCCGGAGCAGGAAGGGCCGGGCAGCCCAGGACGACTCGCAGGAGAAACAGTGGAGCACGCAGGTGAGGGCCGTGGTGACGCTTCAGGAGAGAGGACCGCACACCTGCGAGACACACACACACACACACACACACACACACACACACTTCTGAATATTATTACAATCTTAAAATGTATACATTTGATTAAATTTTATATTAATAAATTATATTTATATTATTATAATTTTTATACAATTATATTTTAATAAGCAGTTTTCAACATCCTTAATAATAAAACCATGATTAATAATTCATGATAATAATTGAGCATCAAATCCTCATATGAGAATGATTTGTGAAGGATCATGTGACACTGAAGACTGGAGTAATGATGATAAATTCAGCTTTGATCACAGGAATAAATTACACTTTACTATATATTCACATAGAGAACAGATGATTTACACTGGAGGAATATTTCACTGTTTTACTGTATTTATGATCTAATAAACGCAGCCTTGGTGAGCAGAAGAGACTCTTACAGAAACATCAAAAATCTAACTTATTCCACATTTATGACATCACTACCATAAGCATATTAACATGAGCATGCACATTTACATCTCAAAGCATAACATCTCATTTACATCTGCAATCGCAGAAACAGCTATTTGTAAGAATCAAACAGAGGGAGGAAAACTGTCATGAAAAAACACAAGGAAGATACCTTGACTAAGTTTAACTTTGAGGGATAAAATAAATGTATGAAGATGAAAAGAATAAATATTAAACAGTAAAGATCATTCTACAGTGTTAGGAGTCATAAATGATGCAGATTGATGAGACACACACACAGACGTCATTCACAGGAACACACGTGAGCGTAGTGTGTGTCCGGCGCTCATTCTGCCGTCGGTTTAAGGGCTGGGCGGTACCAGAGGCGGCTTTTAAAGACCGGCCAATGACGCGGACACACACACACACACACACAGCCCAACGCGGATGATTTCAATCTCTGTTCAATCGGTTCATCTCTAATAAAATCTGGTTCATTTAAATAAAACAAATACATATATTATAAACAGGGCTTGACATGAACTCTTGCTCACTAGCCACAATTGTGACATCGATACCATGAGGAAAAGCTGCCATATAGAGGTTTTTAATATTATCTCATAATTTGGCAGCAGGTTTATTAGGCTGCTGTTACTTTAAGAGCTGACGCACGGATCTAATATACTGATACACACGCGTTTTCTTTCTCAACTGTTTGCGTTCACTTAAAACAGAACTGACTGTGTTTATACTCGCAATATACTCGTGTTTAAGCGCAATAAGCAGTGAAAACAAACTCAGTTTAGTGCTGAGAGGCTTTATGTGCCGCACTTTGACTGTTTGAGCACAAAATCTGCAGGAATGAGTAAAATGATGCGCGATATGTGCAATCCCACGGCGAAACTCAAGCCCTGTGACACCAACAATATTCATCCGGAGCGAATGAAGCGAGTGAGTGAGTGAGGAGCGTTTGTGTGTCGGAGAGATGAGAGAGAGAGAGAGAGACGCTGATACCTGTGTCTGTTCTGAGGGAGTGTTGGAAGCGTTATTTCAGTATTTCGATATTTTTGACAACACTGCATTGCACTTAGTTTATTATTTCAGATGCCTTTTTAAAAGACTACAATTGAAAAATGTATATACAATATTACATAAAATTCAACCTGCCATGTCTAGTAGGAGTGACCGCTGAAATACACACGCATTGGGCGGATGTTAATGTCAAGCCCTGGTTAAGACAGGAGCATTGTTGGAGCGTTGCTATTGTGAGGAACTGAAAACGACTGCGCCATTGACCAACACACACCTGCTCTAAAGTCAATAGCGCAGTATTTGTGTTATTTAAAGGGTGTGTTAGTAATATGAGCCTATAGGCGGTACACACACACACACACACTCTGATTATTACACACACAGGGACGCGCAGCAGCACACACACACACACACACACACACACACACACACACACACACACACACACACACACTCTCTGCTTATTACACACACAGGGATGCGCAGCAGCACACACACACACACTCTGATTATTACACACACAGGAACACGCAGCAGCACACACACACACACACACGTTTAAATATTAAAAATAAGAGGAGAAGCGTTCAGTCTCTCCTCATGTAAACTGTGAATCCGCTCATGGTGCGAGCACAACTGGCTTTTAAAGGGAAAGGGAGATGAGACTCTGATTGGTTTATTGCACGTTACGCCCAAAACACACCCATGACTCATTAAGAGACGAGGCACAACCCTTTTGGACCATGTGCCGACTGTTTTCCCCGTTGTTAAACTAGCAAAAGTGGATTCGGACACGCCCGAAGAGCACGTTAGATCAGTAAAATAGGGCCCATATAGTTTATAAGTCATGTGAACTACTTTTATGTGCTCTGTTGTCCTTTTGGAGCTTGACCGCCTCTGGTCTGTATTTGCTCTCAGAGCAGCGTGAACATCGCTCTAAACATCTCCTTCCAGTCATACAGGTTTGGAATGACATGAGAGTGAGTTAATGATGAGGTTATTGTCATTTCTGGTTGAAATAATAACCCTTCAGGGTTCACAAATGTGATGTGATTTCCTGAATTCAATGAATGTGTTTGAAATCTTGACTTATTTTGTGCCCTTTTTACATCATGTTGGGGCTTTGGACGAGAAGGCAGAACTAATTACTAAAAGAATCCGCAGGCATCTCGTTTAATTAGCCAGGAGCGCGGACGGCTATTCGCCAGATCCAGAAAGGGCCTTGGAGTGACATCATCAGATATCTGAAGTCCAAACACATCTCTGCTGACCGGCGTAACTATCACACAAACAAAAGCATCTGTTGGCCGTCGTGACTCTAAAGTCAGCAAAACCTGCTGAGGTCACACACACACGTTTAAATGCCTTTTACAATCAGCTTTCATTAGTTAACACTCACTACATTAGTGAACATGAACTGACGACAAACTACTTCTACAACATCTTAGTTAACTAACGCATTAACTAATGTTGTTATTGTAAAGGGTTTCCACACAAATAAAGCCGCGTGACTGTGAGAAACTCAAGGAAGAAATTCTCTTGTAGACGGCACATGAACTCAGTGACTCTGCAAATCTAATCAGACAACTCAACAAAAAAATAAAAAGAGTCTGCAAGTAAAGGTTCCTGGGAAGGGTTTGCAATTCTGTGGTTATATTTGCTTTGGCACAGAAGCGATCGAACGGGCCTTATAAAGCACAGACACATTCTAGCCCTGAAACCGGACTCTCCGTGGCATAATCGAGCTCATTGTGTCATCAGGAACTCTCTATTATTTCACCAGCATCATCTTCCACATCATTTCCTCTTGCCATTTCTAACACGATTACACAGGATCCACAAAGGACGGATGCGGTGCGATTATGAGGCTAATTTATGGAAGATGCAGGGCTGGAATTCATTCGGATGAAGATAAACGGCTGTCGCCAATATAATTACTGAGGTCATAATCACAGAACCGGTGGCCAATCTCTCTTCTTTATCTGTTTACCGTTCCAAATCAGTCAGAGCAGACCAAACACATTTATAATGAAGAGATGTCATTCATCACATGTCCAAACGTCTACTGACTACACACACACACACACCTAACACAGATCCAGCCGAACATGAGCAGAACTGACACTCTTCAAGATAAACCTTACAAACGCTTGTATAGCCTTCAGTCAGCAGCTCTGAAAGGAACCATGTGAAGAACATTTTAATAGTCTGAAGAACCTTTAGTTCCAGGGTGTTTAATGTTCTCCATGGAACCATCGATGCCAATAAAGAGCCTTGATTTTTAAGAGTGTATGCGGTTAGAGCACAAACAAAACTATCAGAAATAGGTCATCCTTCAGAGACACCGGTGCTTTTCTGTTTCCTTTCTTGTTTGAGCATGCATAAGAAAACTAGCTGAGTTTCCCCCAACTGCATAATATTATATATCAATATCATCTGATATCATGAAGTATTGTAACAATAACACGTGGTGCAGCATCAGCACACAGTCTGCTGTTAGTAAATGGCTTTGTTTGCTTGTTTAAACTAGAACATAATAAAAAGTGCCTTGCGTTTCAGGCAGTAAGAGGACAACTAAACAGACACGAGGACCCCGGACAGGTGGCGAATCCCTTTCTTTCCCATAATTCACAGCGGCTGCTCCTATAATAGCACCTTATTTTGCTGTCCTTTGATATCTGTCATCACAGATGAAAGCCCTGCACACACACACACACACACACACAGACACACACAGACACACCGTACACAGACACACACAGACACACAGACACACAGAGAGACACACACACACTCACATATACACACACACACACACACACACACACAGACCCAGGCACACGCACACAGACACACACACACTCACATATACACACAGACACAGACACACACAGACACAGACACACACACTCACATATACACACAGACACAGACACACACACACAGACACACACTCACACAGACACACACTCACACAGACACACACTCACACAGACACAGACACACACACGCACACAGACACGCACACACAGACACACACACTCACACAGACACACACACTCACACAGACACACACACTCACACAGACACAGACAGACACACACACGCACACACACTTACATATACACACAAACACAGACACACACACACACACACAGACACGCACACGCACACACACACTCGCACACAGACACACACACGGACACACACACAGACAGACACACACACACACACATATACACACAGACTCACATATACACACAGACATATACACACAGACACAGACACACACACAGACACACACTCACACACAGACACACACTCACACAGACACACACTCACAGACACACACACGCACACAGACACGCACACACAGACACACACACTCACACAGACACACACACTCACACAGACACACACACTCACACAGACACACACACACACACACTTACATATACACACAAACACAGACACACACACGCACACACACACTCACACACAGACACACACACGGACACACACACAGACACACACAGACTCACATATACACACAGACACACACAGACACACACACACGCTGTGATATTCAGCTCTAAACTGTCGTTTATACATCTGATGGATTAACACTTTATTTTACAGTTCCGCTGTTAAAGTAATTACAATAACACACAAATACAAGCGGCTCACTGCTCATGCACACTTGATTATGTAAACACAATAAAGAGACCTAACTTCAAATCAATGCTTCAAATTATAATGGTACATTTTTAATATTCAAGCTGCATTTGAGAGCCAAATACAGAGGAAATACAATACACACTGTATATTTCATATCATACCGGCTGTCTAAAGGCTCATCCTGAAGTATAACGGCCCCTGTGCAAACCTCTCATGATCACGAGCCTACAGAAACAGCACCAATGAGCGAAGGGACAGTGGACACAGAGGGTCAGATGAGAGACGGAGGGATGGATCCGGGTCAGACGGGTGTGTGTGTGTGTGTGTGTGGGCCGCAGACGGCAGCACCAGCTCAGCATCTCTGCCAATCACCCACGGCTAAACCAATTCAGAAAAGCCAGCTTTAAAATGACAACAAGCCTTATGTTGGGCTAACAAAACAGTACACAATATCAATATGCAAAATATTAAATAGCCACTATTTAATTTAAGTGATCTAGCCATCTAAGAACAATTGTTTATTATTATTTAGTGTATTTAAGTACATAATAACATTGATAAACATGCACTTAATGATCTTGTGGAGCTGCTTGCATTGTTATTGTAATAAAAAAAAAGTTTAATATGCAATATGAGTAGCATGAACACTTTCTTATTATTTTATAACATTTTCATGATTTTTAAATGCAAACCACATGTATTTGCAAATTACATTTTTAATTTAATATAACAAGTAAAATATAAATACTATTATACTATAAATACTATATTTTTAATAAAAAAATATAGCTGTGTTCATGGTGAACGACACATTAACAGTTATTATTATTCCTGATACATTTGTTGGTTATTATGTAAGAGTCTAGATTCAATGCACACTTTTGGAACAGATGATTATTGGCATGTTAACTATGAAATGATGCATTGATACATTCTGTATATATTATGTCTTAAATACAGAACAGTTATTATTGTCAAAAAGACCCAAGCTATAAGTTTACAGAATTTGAAAGGTTAGATCTGTCATACATCACGATAATAACGCACATTCCATTTATAAAATAATAACTTCCTATAAAGCATTGCACAGATATTACCTTTGAATGGAGACGCGCAGGTCGAGCTCTCTCCTCTTTACACACGCGATGATTCTCCACTACTCAAAGTTTGCAGGTCCTTCTTCAGCCGCTCATAAACACAGCACCGACGCGCACGGCCTCGCGCACGAGCTCAGTTTGAGTGACAGCCAGGACAGCCAATCAACGACACAAAACGGCCTAGCAACAATACTCTGATTGGCCAACCTAAAAAGTGGACGGACCAATGAACGAGCGAGCGAGAATATGCAGGCGAAAAACCAAAACATTCCTTATCTTTGTGATGTGTCTGTGGTAATAAAAAAACTAAAAGCGAAAGTACGTCTTAGTTAACTTTAAAATCAGAATATAAAGTATAAGATTTTACAATTGTCAGTCTGTATATTCTCACGTGAGAACGTCAAAGATGTACCAGATGTCAGTTAATTACCTAAATAGCGCCTCTCTGTGTCTGTTTTTACGCTCTAATTCATATACAATTGACGCTTTTGCACCATAACAGATTCATCTCAAGACCCTTTCTAAGGAACAAGTGTTTAAACATTTTATGAGATCTTATTTTACTCAAGTAAAAAGCAAACAGAAAAAGTTTGCATTCACATTTAAAACAAGTAATTTAAATTCTGTTTTTTTCTCACTGCATGTTTTATTTACTGTAAACACAACATTCCTTAATTTAATTGCTTGTATTTACACCCACGATTGTTTGTACCATCTTTGAACTGCCACATGAAAATGCAAAGAAGCACAGAGAAAACAAAATGCTTAATATCAAGAGAAAGTCTCGTGTCCAGAGTCTCAGCGGGTCAGATGTGTGTGTCCGGCACTGCGGGGTGAGACCGACGAGTCAGATGTGTGTGTCCGGCACTGCGGGGTGGGACCGGCGGGTCAGATGTGTGTGTCCGTCACTGCGGGGTGAGACCGGCGAGTCAGATGTGTGTGTGTGCGGGGTGGGACCGACGAGTCAGATGTGTGTCCGTCACTGTGGGGTGGGACCGACGAGTCAGATGTGTGTGTCCGGCACTGCGGGGTGGGACCGGCGGGTCAGATGTGTGTGTCCGTCACTGCGGGGTGAGACCGGCGGGTCAGATGTGTGTGTGTGCGGGGTGGGACCGACGAGTCAGATGTGTGTCCGTCACTGTGGGGTGGGACCGACGAGTCAGATGTGTGTGTCCGTCACTGCGGGGTGGGACCGGCGGGTCAGATGTGTGTGTCCGGCACTGCGGGGTGGGACCGGCGGGTCAGATGTGTGTGTCCGTCACTGCGGGGTGAGACCGGCGAGTCAGATGTGTGTGTGTGCGGGGTGGGACCGACGAGTCAGATGTGTGTCCGTCACTGTGGGGTGGGACCGACGAGTCAGATGTGTGTGTCCGGCACTGCGGGGTGGGACCGGCGGGTCAGATGTGTGTGTCCGTCACTGCGGGGTGAGACCGGCGGGTCAGATGTGTGTGTGTGCGGGGTGGGACCGACGAGTCAGATGTGTGTGTCCGTCACTGCGGGGCGGGACTGGTGGTGTTGGCTCGCAGAACGCCTCTCAGCACCCTGAAGTTCACCAGCGGCTGGTTCTCCTTCGGAGGGTAGCATGGGCCGCGGTCCGTCACGTAGGCGTAAGGGAAGCGGAGCACCCAGAGTCCATCAGGGGGCAGCACCACCTCAGGCTGCTCCGGGTGGAAGACAGGACAGGGAGGGGGACCGGGCTGGACCTGGGAGAGAAGCACAGAATACTACACTCTAATGGAGAAAATGTGGATAATATGGGTGGTAATCACTGTGAATAATCTGAGATTTAAAGGGATAGTTCACCCAAAAATGTAAATCCTGTCATTAATTCCTCTTCCTCATGTCGTTCCAAACCCGTGAGACCTTCGTTCATCTTCAGAACACAAATGAAGATATTTCTGATGAAATCCGAGAGCTCTCTGACCCCTCCATAGACAGCAATGTAATGAACACTTTCAAGGTCCAGAAAGGAAGTAAAGACATCGTTAAAATAGCCCATGTGACTCCAGCGGTTCAGCCTTAATGTGATGAAGAGATGAGAATACTTTAGTGCGCAAAAACAAACACAAAAAAACAACAACTTTATTCAACAATCTCTTCTCGTCTGTGTCAGTCTCTTACGCTGTTGACGTAGTGTAAACAGTGCCGCACTTCCAGAACACCGGCTCACCATTGGCTGACGCTGATCACGTGAGCATCACAACGCATGCGCACGAAAGCACTACGTCAACAGTGTAAGAGACTGACACAGATGTGAAGAGATTGTTTAATAAAGTCGTTATTTTTGTTCGTTTTTGCGCACTAAAGTATTCTCATGGCTTCATAAGCTCTCGGATTTCATCAAAATATCTTCATTTGTGTTCTAAAGATGAACGAAGATCTTACAGGTTTGGAACGACATGAGGGAGAGGAATTAATGACAGAATCTTAATTTTTGGGTGAACTATCCCTTTAAATTCATTGGCTATATTAACATATTGTACCTGCGGGTTTAGGACGATCTCAAGAGGAGCATCAGGAACGACGACAAAAAGACGAGCCAGCTGAGCGTAGTGTGGCTTGATCCCCCGTCCTTGAGCTGGAGAGGGGATGTATAAGGGCATGTCAGAGTTCAAGCATCGGGTCGCAGGTTCCTTTGGTCCACCTTGCCCAAGCACTTTGACAACTTTATCAGGGCCAGAACTAAGGAAGCGGCGCCCTCTGCTGTCCTCGTACTCGAAACCAACGAAAGCACGAGCTACGTCATCACGTCTGCGCCCTCGTCCAATTCCTCCGGCGCTGCCGCGCTTTCCAGCGGATGCTTTATTTGGGGCCGGCCAGGAGGCTGGACCTCCGTCCAGAGGCTCAAGCGACCCCACGTCTTCCTCTGATCGACTCCGAATCACAACATCCCAGGGCAAGAGGAAAGCGGAGCCTGGGAGGAATCCGGGTTGCTCCAAACCGGTGAGACTGTTGTAGGCCTTAGCTGGACCGAGTTTAACGAGAGACCAGCTGGAGAACTTGGGCAACAGTCCTTTTGGGCATCCAGAATGAAGCATGCCGGGAAGATACTCCACAGTGGACGGCTGTCTGTCCACCAGGCTCGGCCTCTTCTCTTGTCCTTCTGCTCCTTCACCGTACGTTCCAAGGCTGTCCATTGACTGGCCCAAGCTGAGAGCGAGACTCAGACCTGTGCTATCACCAGGTGTGTGAGCGCTAGTCTCCTTCTCCTTGAGACGGTCAGCGTCACCTGAGGGAGGCACTTCTGCCACTCTGGGCACCTCGACCGCTCTGGGCACCTCGTCACTGGCAGGAGCGGGGTCAGGCGTGCTGGCCTGGAACACTGGGAAACTGATCCGCTCCAACTTTCCACAGCATTTCTCCTCAAGCATCTGAGAACGGATGGCAGAAAGATGAAGAACAGATGCAAAGCGTACTGTATGTAGTGAATATTTATGATAGAAGAACTTGTAGTTACTGACTTGGTAGAAGTCGTAGTTGGCAGCCTGGATGTCAAACGGATCTTCTCTGGGAGACTGCTTCTTCCCACAGTTACAGGAGCTGGTCGAGCGGCCCCTGCTGTTGTGGTGGAGAATGGGTGGGTTGTGGTCCATTTCTGGCTTCTCTCCTGCAATGTGAACAAAACAGATCTTTAGAGATGCTGTTGATTAACACAGAAAACTGTGTTTAGTAACATTACATACTGACAGTTATGCACTTGTTTTACACAATGAAAATTTGTTCATGTTGCATCCCATATCGCTCCAATGACGTCCATTAGACATTGGATTCCTGTCTGTCAGCGTTTTCTGTTCAGCCGGGCTCCGACTACAGGAGTTTTAGGCCGATTTATCCCTGATTTACACCTCCTGACAATCTGAGAAAAACTCTTGTCCATGACATTGGTCGGTCCCGATGCTCGCGGCGATTCTCTGGTAATGTGTGATCAAATCTTTAACCTCTCGATCTGCTTGTGGACACATCGGGCCCGCCCGGTTTGATCAAACATGTTTGATATTTAGGATTACGTAATCATATCGGGATGATTACGACTATGATTACGTCAGTTCTTTCACAATAGCCAATGAGAGAAGTGAATGAGAGCACTTTTGAGCAGCGGCGATGGAGGAGCGGCGTGTGGAAGTGTGGCATCAACACGACTGCCTCTACAACGTGTCTTTGAAAACATGATAACCGTACAGACAAAGAGAAGAGCTGGGGAGAGTGTGTGGAAAGCAAATGTAAACATTACCTGTGACGATCTGCTAGATACATGTTTACATCCGCTTAGATCACATGAGGTGCTCCTCCTGGCGTGATGATCTTAATAATATCTTGTAGTGTGTGTGTGTGTTTGAGATCTGAGAAAGAAAAAAAATCTGTGAAGATTCTCCTCGTGTGTGTGTGTGTGATGCCACCAGATTTCATAATCGGTTAGGATTTAAAAACTCCTGAACTTTAGTTTTAACAAACTGTGATGAGTCAAAATTACTTTGTGTTAATTGACAGCATATTTACATTCACGCATTTTATCCAAAGCGACTCACGTTGCGTTGAAGATATGCATTTTTATCAGTTCTTGCATTCCCTGGGAATCGAGCCCACAACCTTGCCGTCGCTAACAGCATCATCTACTCTTTCAATATAAATGTAATATCAACGTCAAACTAACAGTGTGAACTAACACCAACATTTGTTTCAGGTTTATTGATTGATTGATTTTTACACATGGTAAATGTCATAATGCAGATTTGTGAAGTAAAGTAAGAATAACACCAAGGGTTTGATTTCCATGGAACACATATTTGGATAAGTTGCTTCCTCTAGCAAACGCACAGATGCACATGTGACCCATCACATGGTCATCTTTACCTGGCTTTGGCAGCAGGTGGAACTTGTGTACGCAGTGCTGGTCCGTGAGGCTGCGCTCCTCGCAGAGCTGATGGCCGTTGCTCCAGAACTTGTAGCAGTCCTCGTGGAGCTGTAGGGCGTACCGCTGGAAGGCGACTCCCCGCGCGTGCTGGCTGTACACCCGCAGCGCCTGCGCCAGCTGGTTCTTGTGCACTGTGGTGGTGTAATTATGAGGAAGGTTGGACTGGTACGCACTGTGAGCCAGGGGCAATGCTTTCTGACAGCGGTTCTCCGAGAACTTGGCGTCTGCGTCGAGGAAGCCCTCCAGCACCTTCAGCTGCACCCTGAGGGACATCTCGGCGGCGTCGTCCTCGCGGTTCTCCATCATGACCTGGTGAAGTCGGTGCGCAACATGCACCCATTTGGAGTAGGTGGGCAGCTCGAAGTGTGACGGCTGCGGATTGCGCCCCACACTGTCATCGAAGCCTTTCTTGGTCAGTACGAGCTCGACATGCTGCCAGAGGAACTCCTTTAGCGTGCAGTCCACGAGCTGTCCTCCGGAGGACAGGCTGCTCTCCACAGTGAAGGACGGCTGTCGGGTCGAGAGCCTCATCTGCTGGTACCTCCTCTGCCCGGGCACAGGCGCGCCTTCAGGCTCCCGCAGGACGCAGTTGGAGCGCAGGTGTCCCAGCACAGAGCCCACGGGGTCCTCGTCCGCCCCCGGCACCACATACACAAACGCCTGGTTGGCAGGAACTGTGAAGAGGCAGTTGCTGCTCTGGTTGGTCAGTACTCGGCTCTTCCTGAAGATCCTGTAGATCTGGTCCTCCAGCGCGTGCTGTAAGCGCCTCCTCGGGGAGTGTTTCTTGGGTTTGTCCCCTCCGTCGGTCCCGTTCCCACCCGTGCCACAGGAACCGACTCTGAGCGCGCCATTCATCTGGAACACGAACAGCAGGCGCGGCGGGCACGCGCGGCAGTTCAGCTTCCACTCCTTCGACACGGGCGCGTCCTTGATCGCGGCGCGCAGCACAGGGAGCGCTTTCTGACGCAGCGCGTCCAACGCGCGGAACATCCGATCGTACGTGACATCGAACGCACACGTGGGGTGAACCAGCAGAAGAACATGACACAGCGAGAAGAGGAACAGCAGCTGCACACACTGATCCTTCTCCGCGGCTTTCCAGAACTCGTGCGCGTCCGCGTGACCCAAACCCGCCGCCAGCGACTCGCACGCGCGGATGAGCTGCCGGTTGTCTAGCACAGAGGTCAGCACGAGATACAGCACGCGGTTCTCCGGGTTATAATACGCCTGCATCGCCGTTCCTCCGGCCGGACTGACCGTGTCGTTGCTCCCGAACAGAGAGAAGATGTGTTTATCTGCCAAAGTGTTTATGAGAGAGTCTTTGGCGGATCCGGGTTGCATTGCGCTTTTCCCAAATATGCCCAGTACGCAAACGCCCTCATCTTTGTCGCTGTCTTCTGTTATTTCTGACTGTAGCAGCGCTCCAATACTCATGGGCAGCGCCATTTTCGTCGGACAGAAACAAGTGGGCGGGGCTTGTTGAACCGAGCGCAAAATAAGAGTCCGGGTGGGTGTTTGAATCTGTCCCTTATTTCACAAATGGTGTTATTGTTAACTAAACCTAAAAAATATTTTTTAAAAATCATTTGCGGTATTGAAATAAAACGTACTAACTGAAATAAGTTTAAATACTAAGATGACACTAAAATCTAAATAGAAATATAAACAAAACAAAAAAAAAAGACACGCACATAACTATTAAAACCTAAACTAAAATTCAACATATTAAATAATATAATAGTATACATTGATCAGTCATAACATTATGACCACTGACAGGTGAAGTGAATAACACTGATCATCTCTTCATCACGGCACCTGTTAGTGGGTGGGATATATTAGGCAGCAAGTGAACATTTTGTCCTCAAAGTTGATGTGTTAGAAGCAGGAAAAATGGGCCAAATTAAGGGCTAAAAAAAAAAAAAAAAAAAAAGGGCTAGACGACTGGGTCAGAGCATCTCCAAAACTGCAGCTCTTGTGGGGTGTTCCCGGTCTGCAGTGGTCAGTATCTATCAAAAGTGCTCCAAGGAAGGAACAGTGGTGAACCGGCGACAGGGTCATGGGCGGCCAAGGCTCATTGATGCACGTGGGGAGCGAAGGCTGGCCCGTGTGGTCCGATCAAACAGACGAGCTACTGGAGCTCAAATTGCTCAAGAAGTTAATGCTGGTTCTGATAGAAAGGTGTCAGAATACACAGTGCATCGCAGTTTGTTGCGTATGGGGCGGCATAGCCGCAGACCAGTCAGGGTGCCCATGCTGACCCCTGTCCACCGCTGAAAGCCCCAACAGTGGGCACGTGAGCATCAGAACTGGACCATGGAGCAATGGAAGAAGGTGGCCTGGTCTGAGGAATCACGTTTTCTTTTACATCACGTGGATGGCCGGGTGCGTGTGCATGGCTTACCTGGGGAACACATGGCACCAGGATGCACTACGGGAAGGCGGCAAGCCAGTGGAGGCAGTGTGATGCTTAAAGGATCTGCTGCTAACATCTTGGTGCCAGATACCACAGCACACCTTCAGGGGTCCATGCCTTGACAGCTCAGGGCTGGTTTGGGACCAACACAATATTAGGAAGGTGGTCATAATGTTATGCCTGATCGGTGTATAAATACTACTAACACTAGATTTCATAAGCCTTTATCTTAATGCATTAAAAAAAACAATTTGTGTAGGTCCAGTATTTATTAAACGTTTTGCATTCATTGCAATATTTTTTACATACAAATAAAAGTGGCTTGAGAAAAATATTGCAAAAGACCCTTAAAATAAGACATGGAAACATCACTTTGGTGTAACACTCAAAGACTGCCTGTAAACAAACAACAAAACATAGAAATAAAACACTTCAAGTTTTACCACATACATAAGACATCAACGGATCAATAACGGACTCGTCCCACCGCTCACAAACACAATAGGTGAGTCAGCTCACATATTCACAAATCATATTCAGTAACAGTGACATTGAACTGCATATTTAGTTTTCTACTAATTATACAATAAACAATATCTAAAAACATGCTGATTTTCATACAGTGTGCATTTGCTGTTCTTTATGCATGGAGGTCTTAAAAAGTGTGTTTTGATATAAAAGGATCAAGGCGCAGATTTCACATACAACAAATATATAAAATAACAGCAGCGAAAGACATAAAATACTGTCGTGCCACTAGAGTAGTGACTATAGTAACATGACCGTACGAGAAGCTGTTAGCACAGTCACAGAAAACAAGCGCAACACAACACAAGACTGATACCACAACGCCATGCAAACACAATGATGCTCCGTTTCTTCCTTTAGAGAGACTGGAGTGGTGATAGTCCGCTTGTTAAAGCTCTCTGTGAAGTTGAACAGAATAAAATACGATTTTTCATGTCATGAATTCATGATTTATATTGTTAAATAAAAATGAAACCAGGAGACTCAGAGGGTAACCATAAAAGAATAATGGGAAATTAAATTCTAAAAGTTAGGGTTAGGGTATAGCGACACAATGATTCATGATATACACACCAGGCGCTTGTTTCCTGAGGGCATGCTTGGATCCATCCCATCATTCTCTTTGTTACACAGCGGTGTGCCGCCGGGACTCCTGAGAACACACCATGTGACCAGTTTAAGAACATGTGACTTCAGTCGTACGCATGGCTTTGCTCGAATTCAAACAATATAAAGGAAAGATGATCTTGCCTGATCAAGTTGACCTTTCGAAGCGGTACCCGAAGATTCATGGGATTTTTGGTTGGTGTCCTACAGAGAACAGCACAAATGATGAAGCAAACGAACGCATTGCTTTAAATCTAAACACATTTACGCAGACGTTCACCTGCCAAGGCTTGACCTGAACTTTAGGGGGAGGTCAGAATGAGAGCGTCGTAAACGGACTTTCTGCAAGTCTGCAAGTGTGACCAGAGGTGATCTCCTTCTGTCTGGAGACATCTGTGAAAGAACACGCCGTCAGAGAAATACACACTCCGTGGGGAATGACTGAACGCACATCTCACACTCACCTGTGTTTTCTGGCCTACAGTCACTTTTCTTAGTCGCACTGCTTGAAGATCCCGAAGGGTCACAGCAACAGGGACATTTTGCTTCTCCTATTAGTGGACCGGAGGGGAAATTAAAATCCTGCCAACCGTCATAGCTCGTTTCCTCAAGCAAATGAACTGAACTATTGTAAACAGGGTTCCCACACCTTGGTTAACTCAAGGACCTTTCCAGGTCTAATACCCTCAAACTCAAGGACTTAATGTGGGACACACTCAACTCACAAACTTTCAAGGATTTCAAGGACCCGTGGGAACCCTGTTAAATGACATAGCAGTAATAAACCATTACCTTCAGAGAGCCAGTCTGTGCGGCTTTTTTGGGAATTAAGGGCACTTTTGGAGCAGCAAGTGTCAGGAGAATTTGAGGAAGAGGAGGAGGAGGAGGAGGAGGAAGGGCGAGAGGCTGAGGCGTGGCGTTCTGAACTCCATCAGGCGTTTCACACGGGACGCCTGCACTCTTGGCTTCTCCAGACAGCTGAAAATAAATATTTTATGCACATTACAAGCACTGGTTTCTTGAATAAATGAAATGCTTTTGATCAGCAGCTGACATGTCCTGACCTCCAGAGTGGAGCGCAACAGCGTGATTTCCTTCTGCAGATCCTCGACTTTCTGATGAAGGGCCTCCACTCGTTCTGCATAACCCCTCCAGAAGAGCAAGGCATTCTGGATCCCACAGCAGATCTACAACAGGAGTCACAAAGCTCTCGCACTCTTGAACCTTAATAAATTAATTATATAGAAATAAAATCTTACTTGATTAACTGTCTTTCTGCACTTTTGCACAACCCATCCGACGGCAGAAAACACGGCTCTGAAGCGCAGCTCTGAGGACGGCCGTTCAGGGGCTCCGTCGCTCGTCTCCTCCATAGTGTCCACCTTAGTTTTGTTGTCTGGACTGGGTGGAAATATTACCATAAACTCAAGTATATTTACAGATATACAGTTGGCTCATGTGTTTAATCTCATAGGGTTACAGCATAAACCCTTCAGAGAATCTGGGAGGAGTTCTGCATTTTTGTACTAAAAGTCTTAAGAACCCTAAAGAGATAGTTCACTCAAAAACCAAAAAAGAATATATTTTGACAAATGAGTAAATTATTACAGAACTGTCATTTTTGGGTGAACTATCCCTTTAAATCTTAATAAATAAGGCCATAAAATGTGTTAGTGTTTTTTTAATATTGCATTACAGATATTATTACATATTATATAATATTAATATACTTATTTCAGCAAATAAAACAAGGTTATTATGTTGTCTTGTGGAACATGTAAATATCAGTTATGTAAAATAAGCGAATTAGAAAATTACCGAAAAAAAAAAACAATTTCCATCTATAACACCGACACCCTGCAAGGAGTATAACCCTAACAGTGACTGTAAGTGGATATGAATAGAAGGAGATTTTATATATATATATAAAAATAACTGATTCTTGAGATAATGGACAAAACATGCCCCAAACACAAAAGCCCTGTTTATGTCAAAAAGTAAGAATATCAACACAATAAAAATACTTAAAAAGTTACATCTAAGGGAAATTTGTATACTCAGGACATTTATTGCTTATTCTTTTAAATCATTTCTTTAGTGTTATTTTAAAAGCGCACTCTATACTTGGAAACGCATGTAATCTAACCCGTCCTCATGAGCTCAGTGTAAAACTGCCAAACAAAGTGTTTAAAAATGCAACAAATTAAAAAATACAGTTACATTAAAAGGTGGAGATCTTTAAGATATCAAACAATACAACAAGTAAATATTGAATTACATTTTCCATTAAAAAATAGCTATAAAAGTTGTGTCCTCACTTTGCGTCATCTCCGTCCGGATGTTTTATAATCCTGAATAAATCAGGCAGTGTCGTGGGCAGCTTTAACCCTGAGGAGCACTTACTATCTCCTGCTCATTGTGGATCTCACAGTCGGACACACAGTTATATATGTTTTAATATTTTAAACAAACAATACTGAAGTCACAGCCTTAACATGTCAACTCCGTCATCGCAGTGTGATAGTTTCTGTAAATAGTTATAATAGTATATATATATATATATATATATATATATATATATATATATATATATATATATATATATATATATATATATATAAATAGTAATCTTGCCATTTTGATAAGTTTATTAAGGCAGCAACATCTGAGGAAAAACACTAAACTGCTCCACTGCACAACACGAGGTTAAGGTGGAGAAACATTCAGTTTTGTCAACTCCGTCATTACCTGAGAACATTGGTGATATGTGTTTAATATTAAAAGGAGAATTAAGGAATTTAGAAACGGTGTTGTTCATAATAGTGTGAAAACAAACAAAAAATAAACAGAATGTATTTCATGACTTTACTGAAGACCAATATTACAGAACTGAAGACTTTACACTGTTTTTTGGATGGATTCAATTAAATTAGCATGCTTTTAGTGTGTTGACACAAATTAAGTTATAGAGTGAATAAATATAATTTTTTAGAAAAAAATATTTAGAAATAAGCCTGTTCCCTTACATGGTTCATTATCTGAGACCTTTGTCTACAAAAATACCAATTTTTAATAATGTAGTGTTAGTTTTTGTTTTTTTAACATCTAAAACATGTTTTGTCCCTTATCTCAAGAATCAGTGAGATATATATATAGCACGCGCGCGCACACACACACTCACACACACACTCACACTCTCTCTCACACACACACACACACACACACACACACACACACACACACACACACACACACACACACACACACACACACACACACACACACTCACTCACTCACTCACTCACTCACTCACTCACTCGCGCGCGCGCGCGCGCACACACACACACACACACACACACACACACACACACTCACAGGAGCGGCTTCTTGCTCTTCATCGCGCAGTTTCTGCTGCTGCTCCTCTTCCTCCGCCGCTGAAACACACAGCCGAGGCCCTGGACACGAATCACACACACATCGCTTAATGACTTGTGGTAATTAAACGCCGAATGAACTCATTAAAAGCATCAACATACCCGGAATCCGCGCATATCCGCAGCTGTGCGCCTGAGTTTGAAAATAGTTCCTTATTGTTTACCCTCCAATAGGAGCGCAGCTGAAGTGCAAGGGGCGGGGCTTACCATTCGATTGGTTAAGGAAGACGGAAAGGGTTTGCAGCCATAGATATATATATACGTAGATTCCTCATTCTACCACTCCAGGCACGTCGACGCGCCGCCATTTTAGAACGGTCAACACACGTCAACACTTCAGATGCTGTCATCACTCGCATTAAAAAAACAAACAAAATTTATTATGTTAGTTTAGCAATTATAATGTTTGGATCTACACAAAAACCAGAAGTGTAAAGAGTACCTGAAAACCATACTTGAGTAAATGTGCAGATTCCTTACAGTGAAAATGACTCCATTATAAGTTATAAGTAACCAATTCCATTACAACTTGAGTAAAAGTCTTAAAGTATCTGATTTTAACAGTACTTAAGTATTTTACTCATACTAAATATAGGCTCAACGATGCACTAGTCCTCGACCCCTGAGAGACATACCAGTGAAAAAAAGAAACAATTGATTTGTAAGATGAGAAATCATGTTTATTTTCTAAAATCAAAATAAAACTGAACACCTCAATATTGCAATAAATCAAGGTCGACACAACAGCCTCTTAAGTATCTACAAACTCTCAAGTCTCAGTTCAGCTCAAGTGCACAAAAAGGCCATTAGTAAACCGATATCCTTCAAAAAGGTCTCGTCAATATAGCGGATAAAATAATGTTCAGTAAAATGAAATAGTCAAAGCCTTCTTGCACTGGATGTGCTGGTTTCAGTCATGAACTCATCTCATAAATCAAACCCCTGCGGTTCATCAACTCATGTACATTCACAGTAGCCCTGTTGACATGTTTGGGTGAGTAAAGGCAAAACACACAAGATATAGTGCCTGGCGAATGCGATTTCGCTTCTTTATAGCAGAAACAAACTGCTGCAGAAAAACTTAGGTGCCATGCAAAATGTAATGTGTAACTGCGTTACTCAACACAAATGTATAGAGTGAAAAGTACATTTACTTGTTCAAAAATGTAGTCAAGTAGAGAGTAAAAGTTGCTAATATCTTTGATACTCAGTACAACTACAAAGTAGCCAAAAAGATACTTAAGTACAGTAACTAATTACATTTACTCAAATACTTTACACCACTGACAAAAACACGTAACATTTGTTAGTTAATAACAGGCTTAACGGTTCTTGAATTTCAGACATTCAAGTATTCAAGGACTGGAAATTATGTGAAAACAAACAATGGCCTTTGAAAGTGCTTAAATTAAACTAAATTTAAGAGTAGTTAAAGAAGAGAAACCGACATATTTCTGCTGTTCCATAAGCGCGCCCGACGGTCAGAGAGTGAGAGGAGTCTGCGGCCTTCAGACGAATGCAAAAGAAAAACCCCTGTTTTTACACAGCTTACACGCAGTGTTGTAAATGTTAACTGCTGGATCGATAAGCTATGTGCATTCAAATAATGTAGATTAATAATGTATCTAGAATATTATATATATTCATATTTTAAATAAATGTATAATAATTTATAATTTTGACTCCTAATTTATCATTTTCAATGTTCTTAAAAATGGTTTAAATTCAGTTATGTGATGTTGATAATTTTATAAAGGTTTTTTTTTTTTTTTTTTTTTTAAACGATTGCAAAACAGGATGATTTTTGAGAATTTAAGCTTTCAAATAATACCTATGATGATTACTTAAAACATGGTTTGAATAAATAGGCTATACTGATGTTTATTAAACACATTACTAGCTAATTTATTACTATTTTTATTATTATTTTGATGGTTGATTGGTTGATGGTTTATGATTTCTTTCCAATTAACTTGTTTATGATGAGTTCACTGCTTTCATTAAAAGCTGAGCAATGTGTCTGGAGGGTTCTCTGATGATCAATAATATTAATTACGTTAAGATAATATTAAGATCTTTAACCAATATTTTTAGCATATGCAGAATTATCTACCATTAATGATAAACTAAATCCTATAAAATCATCTGCTTCAGTCTATTGCAGATATAGATATTAATTTCATACATGCATGCGTATAACTACGGTTGCAGACGCACAGGCAACATTTGAATGTTCACAAAGCGCGTTCACGACCGGCTTTGACCGTTCGAAAATGGCGGACGCTAATGAGGCATCTACGTATACATACAGCTGCTGCGGAACACTTTCAGCCAATCACCGGGGGTTTCTCCGTTACCATAGCAGCAGCGTACACAATTATCAATAATCAATATAACACGCTGTTTGATCGCAAGCATAAAATTAATCTAGTTGGATGTAAGGAAACGTTTCGAGCAGTAATACTTCAAAACCGCAAGTAAAAAAAAATGTAAGTCAAGGCGTGACAATTGATACTTTTCTAGCCAAATATTGTTGTTGAGAGACCACAGACACACACACTTTCTGTGCTCGAGCTGTCACTAATGGCTGGGAAAGTTCTGTGTGAGGCAACAAAACTGTACAACATCCTAAACCAACACACTCATGACCGACCGAGGCTCTCCGAGAGCAACTACCTGTGTCTGATCGGTAGGGTTAGGGCTATTCTTTTATATATATATATATAATATACAGTTATTCTTCATATACTTACAGTTCATTATGTGTTCAAATCACCTTTATTTATATAGCGCTTTCATATTTATATAGCATATTCAATGCTAATGCTTCTCTTCAGATGCACGTGCAGCAGAATCATATCACTTCAGCCACATCATCACGGCTAGAAATGCAAAATGGGTATGTACAGATATTGTTTTGTTTGGGTATGTACAGATATTGGATGTGAAGTTTATGTTTTGTATATCCTGTACTATTAGAATGTCAGAACATCATTGGTCTGTTTTGTTTGCTAATTCCAAAGGATTCTGAGGGAAAGTTCATTATGCCCTCGGATGTGGAGGTTGAAAGTATGAGGTTCATCATTGTTTATGACAGCGCCACACATTCTCTGTCAGATTCAGGTAAACTGCCCTTTCTAACATGTGATGGGTGTTGGTTTTCCTCTGAATTATATTAGCTGTATTTCTGCTGTAGGTCCGGCCTCAGACTGTGCCGAACGCCTGGAGAACGCCAGCCGCTTCCCTGTTCAGATCCTCACCGGAGGCTACGAGAGGTTTTCTGCTCTCTATCCTTTCCTGAGAACACACAAGATTCTTTACACTATTAGGGTAGTGTTTTTCATACCTAATAAATGAAGTGTTTTTGCTGTCTGTAATCATGTTTAATGATCAGAACACTTATCCACAGGAACTGGAGAGCTTGAATCCCTATCCCGTGGAAATCTTAGCAGGTCGGCTTTACATGGGCGATTATAGACAGGCCACAGACCCTGGGATCCTCAGAGATCTGAAGCTGAACGCTCTGGTCAACGTCTCTGATGAATGCAGTCTCATGTGAGCCAACACACCATCTCATATTCATTCATATATGTAGGCAGAGCATTTTCGATCTGATTACTGCCTGAATCTGTAACTCTAGGTTTAAAAAGGCCAACTGCTCTGTCCTACACATCCGAATCGCAGATTCTGCAGAGGCAGATTTCGCCACTTCATTTGAGAGAATGTGTGTTTTCATTGGTAAGTACTGGGATATTTCTCAAGGCTGAACAATAACTTAAATATCTAAAATATCTGAACTGATTGTGTGTTTTAAACATTTCAGGTTCTCATCTCAACACGGCTTCTCCTGTGTTGATATTCTCCAGTCTTGGCATGAGCCGCTGCTGTGCTGTAGCCGTGGCTTATCTAATGCATCACCTCAAATACACACTTCAGGTCATGGTTTCACAGTTTGCATTGATGCTATTAGCAGAGGATAGTTCACCCACAAATGAAAGTTAATAATCTCTTCAATATTTGTCATCTGTGATTTCTGGATATTTAGGAGGCCTGGAATCATATTCAGCAGTGCAAACCCAACATGAGACCAAACCGAGGATTTGTGCAGCAGCTTTCTGACTGGGAGCTTCAAACGGTTGGGAAGAGACTGACGGATATCTCAGAACCCGACTACTGACGATCACCAGATCCAACAGAACCAGGGCATCTCTGCTCATTCATATTCAGTGACTTGCTATAGATGTTTATTTACATATTAATAAGCAATAAATAAAGTTCTTCCCATAAACATTGTATAGACAATAGTAGAATGTACAGTGTTGAGATATCATATAGTGCACAGCGCATAAACAGTCGAGTGAATACGAGCATTTTCTTCCATTTTTACTACACGTACTGTACTAAGATCCTGTCATTCACTCGCCTTCAAGTTCCAAACCTGTGTGAGTTTCTTGGAAGTCAATGGATGTCATCAACTGTGCGGTTACTGACAGTCTTCAGAATATCCTCTTGTGTTCAGCAGAAAAAACTCATGAGAGTGAGTGAATGACGACAGAATCTTCATTTTAGGGTGAACTAGCCCTTTAACAACTGGAATTTTCTTGTCAAACTGTCAAAATCATTTTACCAACCCCTGAAAAACAACCCCACCCCATAATCCCCCCTCCACCAAACTTTACACTTGGCACAATGCAGTCAGGCAAGTCCCGTTCTCCTGGCAACCGCCAAACCCAGACTCGTCCATGGGATTGCCAGACAGAGAAGCGTGATTGGTTACTCCAGAGAACACGTCTCACTGCTCTAGAGTCCAGTGGCGGCGTGCTTTACCCCACTGCATCCCACGCTTTGCATTGAACTTGGTGATGTAAGGCTTGGATGAGCTGCTCGGCCATGGAAACCCATTCCATGAAGCTCTCTACACACTGTTCTTGAGCTCACCTGTAAAACTAAAATGGTCAAGATTCAACCAATTTTATCCAACTTTTTTTTTTCATTTTCAAAAAACATCAGTAGTCTGATTTATAAGCTGTTTTCCTCATGGAGAACAAAACATGTCCCCACAAGGTCAAAATATCCAGTATCACTTTCTATGTGGAAACATTTGGTCCCCAGGAGCACACACACACTAGGATTGTAATTTTAAAAAAGATTTTCTAAATTTACTGACAATTCTTCATTGCTATGACATCATAAGAGGTTATCTACTGTTCAAACACTGGTCATTTGCAGCTGACCGGTTTCCCTCCGCCGTCAGTGGTCAGTCAGTGGGTTAGCGTCAGCGTCAGTGGCGGTTTTGTCTTGTTTTGAAAGCGCTCATTGGTCAGTTTACAGGGAGGGGCGTTTCAGTGTGCCGCGAAGTCTGTCTCTGATTGGCTACGCGAGTTGTGAAGACTCGCTCACATGACAGACGTCCGTCAAGACTCGAGACAGCAGCGAGCCGTTCATAAACGGCAGAACAGCCCGTTATTCCGTTCACTCCGATCTGGGAACGTTCATCACACACACACACACACTCACACACACTAGCGATCATCACACACACTCTCCGGAAATGTTATTTAACCCGACGAGTTTGAGCGAGTGTTTACAGGAATGGGAGGATCTGGAGAAAGACTACCAACAGGTTCAGGTGAGAATAACAGACCTCACACTCTCTAACGGGGTTATTTACACATTTATCGAAATATCGCTATTCACTGCTGATTGTATAACAAGCCTTACAAACTAACAGTACCATAAATCATAAAGCAGATGCTTTTAGTCAGTAAGAAATAGCACCTCTGATTCCCACAAACATAATTGTATTATCATGTATTATATTAAGTATTTTGCATTATTTTAAGGTGTATGGGTAAGTGACAAAACATAATGTAATATATAAAAAAAATCCAGATTGTTTTTTATTTAATTTCAGTAAATAATGTTTTATTGCTCATTAAACAAAATAATATATATATAAATGATAAAAATGTTGTTTAAATATATATATATATATATATATATATATATATATGTGTGTGTGTGTGTGTGTGTATATCAAGTGTTTAAACAACTTTTTTGACTATTGGCTCCACAAAAATATCAAAATGACTGTTCATCATGTAATGTGTGTATTCACGTCATTGAACTATACAAAATTCGGTAACACTTTTTTTTACAGTGTCCTTGTTACATATGTTACATGTACTTACCATATTAATAACAGTAAATTATGCATAATTACATGCAACTAACCCTAATCCTAACCTAACCCTACAGTAAGTACATGTAGTTAATTAATATTACTCAGTAATTAAATGTATAATTACACTACAACAAGGACACCATAAATAAAGTGTTACCTAAGATTGTAATGTCTGCACAGGAGACACACCGCCTTTACAAACAGAAGCTGGAGGAGGTTTCCAAACTACAGGACAGCTGCTCGTCTTCCATCGCACGGCAGAGGAAGAAGCTGAAGGATCTCTCCGAATCCCTGCTGGAGTTAGGGTTAAATCATATAAGCTTCAATTAAAAAAAAACATTATTGACCTGTACCATATATTCAACCTTTTTCCTTTCATAGATGCAGAGCTACAGTGAAACCAGAAGATGCCAATAAAATAGACGAGATCCAAGATTCTATCAAAGAAAGACCGAATGTCTTTTTTGAGATGGAGGCCTTCCTGCCGAAGAAAAACGAGTAATGCAAATGAGAGATCTCTGATGTCACCAGTGCCACACCCTTGTTTAAATTAAACACACATTATCAGTATTTACTATTCAAAGCAGGCCATAACTCTCTGTGTCTGCTCCGTTTCTAACCCAGTGTTGACACTATTACACCTGTAGACGGAAGGTGTGCTAAAGAGTTCAATAATACTTGAGTGTGTTTTGATAGTGGTGTGTGTTCAAGCAAAAACATTGATTCTGCAAATACCTGATACTAACATGAAATACTTCACCATGTTCTCGTTCCAGCTTGTACCTCAGTCTTGTGCTCGGAAATGTAAACGTTACACTCCTTAACAAGCAGGCCAAGTAAGTTCAATGAGCAGAATCCTATTCAGTATTAAAACATTCATTGTGGTCGTGAAGTGACGTGATGTTGGTGAGTCGTGATCTGCTTCAGAAGACTTGTTTTGTTCTTCTCCATTGTGCAGGTTTGCCTATAAAGACGAGTATGAGAAGTTCAAACTGTACCTGACTGTGCTGCTCTTGTTGTTCTCATTCACCTGCCGGTTTCTGGTCAGTTACAGGTACATCTTTGAACTGTATTCACACAAGTGGTGTTGAGAGTAAGCTTTAATATCATGTTTTAACAACAGTCTTTTTTTTTATCATGGATTATACATTATATTGCCAAAAGTTTTGTGACGCCTGCCTTTACATGCACATGAACTTTAATGACATCCCATTCCTAATCCGTAGGGTTTAATATGGAGTTGGCCCACCCTTTGCAGCTATAACAGCTTCAACTCTTCTGGGAAGGCTTTCCACAAGGTTTAGGAGTGTGTTTATGGGAATTGTTGACCATTCTTCTAGAAGCGCATTTGTGAGGTCAGGCACTGATGTTGGACGAGAAGGCCTGGCTCGCAGTCTCCGCTCTAATTCATCCCAAAGGTGTTCTATCGGGTTGAGGTCAGGACTCTGTGCAGGCCAGTCAAGTTCCTCCACACCAAACTCGCTCATCCATGTCTTTATGGACCGACGCTTTGTGCACTGGTGCCCAGTCATGTTGGGACAGGAAGGGGCCGTCCCCAAACTGTTCCCACAAAGTTGGGAGCATGAAATTGTCCAAAATGTCTTGGTATGCTGAAGCATTAAGAGTTCCTTTCACTGGAACTAAGGGGCCAAGCCCAACCCCTGAAAAACAACCCCAACCCATAATCCCCCCTCCACCAAACTTTACACTTGGCACAATGCAGTCGGGCAAGTCCCGTTCTCCTGGCAACCGCCAAACCCAGACTCGTCCATGGGATTGCCAGACAGAGAAGCGTGATTGGTTACTCCAGAGAACACGTCTCACTGCTCTAGAGTCCAGTGGCGGCGTGCTTTACCCCACTGCATCCCACGCTTTGCATTGCACTTGGTGATGTAAGGCTTGGATGAGCTGCTCGGCCATGGAAACCCATTCCATGAAGCTCTCTACACACTGTTCTTGAGCTCATCTGAAGGCCACAGAAGTTTGGAGGTCTGTATCTATTGACTCTGCAGAAAGTTGGTGTCTTCTGCGCACTGTGACCCTCAGCATGCGCTGACCCCGCTCTGTGATTTTACGTGGCCTATCACTTCGTGGCTGAGTTGCTGTTGTTCCCAATTGCTTCCACTTTGTTATAATCCCACTAACAGTTGAGCGTGGAATATTTAGTAGTGAGGAAATGTCAGGAATGGACTTATTGCACAGGTGGCAGGTTAACCCTAACCCTAACCTAACCTGTGGCCGTGGAAGTGACTGAACACCTGAACTCAGTGATTTGGAGGGGCGTCCCAATACTTTTGGCAGTATTGTGTATGTTACGCTTCATGTCTCACTAATACATGTAAAATAATGAGTTTGTCTTGTCCTCTTGTGTTCTGATAGGGTTGTAGATGCACTCTTCAACTTCCTGCTGGTGTGGTATTATTGTACATTGACAATAAGAGAGAGCATCCTCATTAATAACGGCTCAAAGTGAGAATACTCATTTGATTATGTAATATTTATTTCCTGCCATATATTAACTCAATCCTACAGGCTATACTGTAAAGCTTCTGTGTTTCAGGATCAAGGGCTGGTGGGTGTTTCAACACTATGTCTCAACGTTTCTCTCTGGAGTAATGCTGACCTGGTATGAATAACTTGTTCACACGCGGTCGGTTTGGTTGGATTAACACGAGCTCTGGTGCGATTGCTCTGTTAGTGCGGTTCATTTCAATGAGTGTGACCGCTCAAACATTGGGTCTCGGTCCGCATCCAAACGAACTCTGCTGCGGTTCGACTGAAATATGAACGCAACAGGACCAAACACATCTAAACGAACCAAAAACAGGACATGATGTCACAAGATGCGACCCTAAACAGGAAGGAATGCTCAAGCATGCTTGGTTTTTCTCGTCATATGAGCTCCGTTGCCCATCACAGTTCAGTACCACGTCAGAAACACCGTCTCCTTACACTTTATACTTCATTTGTCCCTTTAAGGGAAATTTGTTTTGGGCAATACAGGTGAAGCTGGTGATGCCCACACCAATAACATGACACAGGCGTGTTCTGAACGAGTTTAATAGGCTTGTAGCCAAAGAACGAAAGCATGTTTATAGCGGTTGGGTCTGAAAACGGTCTCCGCCTGTGTGTTACTGGGGCTCTTTTCACTCCGTCACACATTTTATTGAGTTCTTAGCTGGTAAAAATACAATCCGTTGCAAAATATACATCATATAAGGTGGGTTTTTTTTTTTTTTGTTTATTTTGTATCTTTAGTTTCAGTCTTAAAAATGACAGTGTGAACCAGGACTAAACGTATCATTTTCTTTTTCGGTCCGAACCAAGAGAACCGAACTACACGTGTGAACACGCCCTTATACACTCTTTAACACTGTGAAATATTATTGTATTAGATTAATCAGATTAATGTACTTTGAGTAAATACTTAAAATTAAATGTTTTAAGTAGGAAAGCGCGCTTAGTAGACATTTGAGGAACAACAGAACAAAGAAAAAGAGTGCGAGTCTCTGCTCATGTGTGTCTCACAGGCCTGATGGTGAACTGTACCAGATGTTCAGAAACCAGTTCCTGTCGTACTCCATGTATATAAGTAAGATCAATCTTACAGGTTTAGTATGTAATAACGATTATTCATTGTTTTATTTAATGGTGTTTTGTTTTCCCTTCAGATTTTGTCCAGTTTCTCCAGTACTACTACCAGAGTGGCTGCTTGTATAGACTCAGAGCTCTTGGAGAGAGACACAACATGGACCTCACAGTCGGTGCGTCGTCTTCTTCTCTGCTTTTCCTCATTATATTGCAGATGTTTCCATTAATATGTGCTTTGACATGTGCTTTATGCTCAGAGGGGTTTCAGTCCTGGATGTGGCGGGGTCTGACTTTTCTCCTGCCGTTCCTTTTCTTGGGTCATGTAAGTTTTATTCTGTTTGTTCATCTTGGGGGTTTTTGCAACAAATGCAATCATCATGTGCAAACAGCTCACTTCCTGTTTTATGGCCATCATTGTGATAAAGACTTTTTTTGGTGGCACAAAGGGCCATTTTTAAAGCTTTAGAGATGCCGTAAAAGTTTGTTTATTGCTGACATAAAATATTGAGTATTCAGAAAATATTGACATATTCAGAAAAGCTCAGATTTAATGGCTAGTATGCTGTGGATCTAACCGGCTTATCATCTCCATCCAGTTCTTCCAGCTTTATAATGGAATTACACTCTTCCAAATGACCCAGCTTCCAGAATGGAAAGAGTGGCAGGTCAGTTTCATCATGTGCATATCATATACGTGTTTTCATTCTTGTGTGCGTATCATTCATGTATATTATCTGCTTCTATTGAAATTGTGTTTGAAATATTGTTTTTGTCTTCTTAGGTTCTCATGTGTGGCTCTACTTTCCTTGTTTTGTTCATGGGAAACTTCTTCACTACTCTGGGTGTGGTTTACCACAAATACATGGATCAGGACAAAGCTAAAGCTTTATAAATCACCGCACTAACCTCTTTATCAAAGCAATTCATGTTTTATATGGATTTTTTAAAATGTCAGTGTGTATGGGATTATTGTGTTAATAATGTACAATATTTTTATGACACTTGTTTAAATGCGTCTCTTCTGTTCATGGTTTAATCTGATGATTTTTGTAAATGTGTCAGAAAGCATAATGAATGAAATGTCTTTCCCTGAAACCTAAAATATAAATATTTATTATTTTGTTTTTATTTTATTAACTAGAATGTCATGATGTTTTTTACACAATATGTCAATGAAAGAATATCAGGATATCATAACAGTGTGTGTGTGTTTTCTTTTTCTACATTTTTGAAAAGTCTCTGGCCCGTATTTAATGTTAATTAGAGCGCAAGTTAATGTTTGTTAAAGAGAACTCAAAGACAGTTATGGACATCATTTGCTTTCAGTGGCATTGCTCCACTGTCATCACGTGTGTGTGTGTGTGTGTGTGTGTGTGTGTGTGTGTGTGTGTGTGTGTGTGTGAGAAGCATGTGCAGTCAGCCTAATGTTAGGAAATGTGTTCAAGAATTTTTTAATATTTCAAGGAAGCCCTGTCAAACAGAAATGGGAATTGAAAATATCCAATTTCAGCAGAACATTAGATTCAAGGATTTTATCATTGTAAAATATATCTCTGCATCAACTTGCATTTTTAAAGGGATAGTTTACCCAAAAGAAAAGATTTTTTTTTTCTTCTGCTGAACACAAAAGAAAATATTCTGATGAATGTCAGTAGTCAAACAGTTGATCAGCCCCATTGACTTCTATAGATTGAAAGTAAATGGGTCTTATCAACTGTTTGGTTACCCATATTCTTCAAAATATCTTTTTTGTGTGTGTTCAGCAGAAGAAAGAAATACACACAGGTTTGGAACAACTTGAGGGCGAGCGAATGATGACAGAATCTTCATTTTGGGTGAAATATCCCTTTAAAAGCACATTTTCCAGAAGAATTCACCTCATTGAGCACAACATTCTCTGCATTACTTTTAATTCTCTTATTTTCTTACGTGAACTAAACGTCTCGGTTACTAAACGTAACCTCAGTTCCCTGAGAGAAGGGAACGAGTATTGCGTAAGTTAGCTTACGTTATGGGAAAAACTCCTTTTCTCGAGAATATTGAAGCCAAAATTATCCTTGTAATTTTATATATGTAAAACGCAGTGCAGCTGCACAGCAGACCCCAGCAGAGCTTACTAGCGCGCTGATTGGCTGTGCTGCGGCAACTGCATGAACCTATGGCGAGGCGGCTGAGACGCACAACCCAATCAGGTCGCTTTGCGCCCTAGCGCGTCAGAGCCCGCCAAAATGGGCGTGGCCTAGGCTATAAAAGCCCCCCTTACGCCATAGGATTCAGGTTAAATCGACTGAAGCGATCGCCTGATCTAAGCACAATAGCATGGCGGGTTACGCAATACTCGTTCCCTTCTCTCAGGGAACCGAGGTTACGTTTAGTAACTGAGACGTTCCCTTTCGAGAGTACTCCCGTATTGCGTAAGTTAGCTTACGCAATGGGAACCCAATTTAAAACGCCGTGCGTGCTTATAAACTTCGCCCCATACTATGGCCTGGGGCGAGAGCCCGAGGCCCATAGAAGAGTAAAAGTTATGAGTCCCAAAAAGAGGCCAACGAATGGTGAGCCTCATGTAAGGTTATATAGCAGGAAATTAATATTCCTGTGTCATCTAATTTAGATAAAACTAGACTGGACAGCGTCGGGCCTTATAGTTGTTGTAAATGTGTTGTACATTTGTCTATATGGAAAGGACCCTAGTTGAAAGCAGGAACCTCCAAGTTATAAAATTTAATAAATGTGGACAGAGAGGCCCAGCCTGCCGCCGCACAGATATCTTCCAGTGGTATTCCACTGGACCAAGCCCATGACGAGGCCATGCCTCTAGTGGAATGAGCTCTGATGCCTATGGGGCAGCAGAGACCTCTTGACTCGTAAGCCAGCGAGATAGCATCTACTATCCATCGCGACAATCTCTGCTTCGTGATCGCGCACCCTCTGGTGCGACCACCAAAGCATACGAAGAGCTGTTTCGACTGCCTAGATGCGGCAGAACGCCCTTAATAAACTCTAAGAGCCCTGACGGGACAGGGTAGATTCGCGTCTCTTTCGTCCTCAGACGAGGGAAGAGCTGATAGCGAAATTATCTGTGCTCTGAACGGAGTGGAGAGCACTTTGGGTACATACCCGTGTCTTGGTTTGAGGACAACTCTGGAGTCGTTAGGCCCAAATTCAAGACAGGAAGCGCTCAACGAGAGCACATGTATATCGCCAACTCGCTTGACTGTGCAAGCAAGAGAGCAGGCTCACAGACTGAAGCGGCTCATATGGGTCACCTTTCATGGCCTCTAGGACCGTGGAAAGGTCCCAAATAGAAACCGGTGGGGTTCGAGGCGGGTTCAGCCTCCTAGCTCCTCTGAAGAAGCGCACGATTAGGTCGCTTCTCCCCAGTGACTGTCCGGCCACATGAGCTTGAAACGCTGCTATGGCTGCCACATATACTTTGAGCGTGAAAGGGGAGCGACCCGCGTCCATAAGCTCTTGGAGAAAAATGTTGGGCAATGAGCATTGTCTCCTGAGGCGAAGAGATCGAGCTCTGCCTTGCCGAAGACGCTCCAAATTAACTGAACCATTTGTGGATGAAGAGACCAGTCCCCTTGGGGAATTTTCTATCTGGATAGCATATCCGGGCCCTGGTTCAGAATGCCTGGCACATGCGCTGCCCTTAGCGAGCGCAGATTGTGCTGAGTCCATAAAGGAGGCGTTTGGCCATGGTGTGCAGGTTGCTTGACCTAAGTCCACCCTGGTGATTTATATAGGATGCCACTGACATGTTGTCCGTTCGGACTAGAACGTGGTGACCCTTTATGTATGGGAGGAAAGCTCTTAGCGACAGATCGACTGCTCTCATCTCTAGACAGTTTATGTGCAGCTGCCTCTCCGAGCTTGACCAAAGGCCGGAGATGGGCCTGCCTTCGTGCAGGGCACCCCAACCTAGGTTGGATGCATCTGTCGAGATCACTTTCCACTTGGAGACCATGCCCATACTCACGCCAGACTGGTACCAGTCGGCTGCTTTCCAAGGAGCTAGGGCTTTGATACAGCCGTGGTTCACTTTGATGAGCAAGTGGCCTGACCGCCACACGCGAGCCGGGGCACAGGGTTTTAACCAGCGCTGGAGGGGACACATATATAGTAGGCCCAGTTTAAGTACTGCTGATGCTGAGGCCATGAGGCCTAACATCCTCTGAAAATGTTTGAGAGGAGTGTAAGTGCCAGCTTTGAACGATGCCGCTAGGCGCTGGATGGGAGCGCGCGCTGTGACGTAAGCCGCGCTCTCATCTGTATCGAGTCTATGACTGTCCCCAGAAAAGAAATATTCTGGCTGGGAGACAGCGTGCTCTTGGCAGTGTTGATCCTGAGACCCAGACATTCTAGATGGACCTGTGAGTTATTAACTGCGCCTCTGATTGGGCTATAACCAGCCAATCGTCGAGGTAGTTCAGTACTCGCACTCCCCAAAGTCTCAGGGGAGCGAGGGCCGCATCCATGCACTTCGTAAATGTACGGGGTGCTAGGGATAGACCGAATGGTAGGACTTTGTATTGATAAGCCTGCCCCTCGAAGGCGAATCTCAAGAATGGCCTGTGGCGGGGTGCTATCTGAATGTGAAAGTAAGCACCTTTCAGATCCATTGAGAAAAACCAATCCCCTGAGCGAGTTTGCGCGAGGATTTGTTTCGTTGTCAGCATTCTGAACGAGCGCGTCATAAGCGTTTTGTTTAGATGTCTGAGATCTAGGATGGGTCTGAGGCCGCCATCCTCCTTTGAAACGAGGAAGTAGCGACTGTAAAAGCCTGACTCGCTTATTGCTAAGGGGACAGTTTCTACAGCCCCTTTTCGACACTTCGGTACGAAGCACGTGACTCACATCGCTCTTCACCGATGTCTCGACCACGGCGCAAAAGCGCGGGGGTCTGCGAGCAAACTGTAGCGAGTAACCTCGTTTTATTATGTTCAACACCCACTCTGATATACCAGGGATGGCCTCCCAGGCCTCGGGCCGCATAGCAAGGAGTTGAATTAAGTCTGAGGACGGGCTGCTTTGTAATAGCAATTTTCGTTGCGCACAAGGGCTAAGTCAGTGAAGAGCCGAAGCAGCCTGGCCGGCGGAGGCAGCGAGAGCTGACGTAGTGCGGCAGGGCTTGGATGGGTGCGTTGCTTTTGGCTGCCATCCTCTAGCGGAGGGCGGGCAAAGATGTGCAGTGACCGCTTCCTCAAGAGGGGTAAGACTCTCGTAAACCTTTCTCCTTTGCGCCGTCGAGTGTCGAGAGCGCTGAAGAAGCCGAGGATTTGAGGCGAGCTAAAAATGGCTGTCTTGAACAGAAGGTGCGGGGTCAGCTATAGAGCCCGACCATTCCTCACTTTGGGATGACGCGAGCGTAAGGCTGTCATCCTCGTCCTACTCCGCTTCTGGTCCGCCGAAGGAAATAGGACCGGCCGCTAACTGAGAGGGGCGCTGGTCATCCTGGATGAACAAGACCGGTGAAGGGGATTCTGAGAGCGAGACACGCGGGGAGTGCTCCGGCGTGGGCTCGCTCGTCTGCTCTGGCATTCTCTGTCTGCGGCGCTTCTTTCTGCGCGGCCCGAGCAAGAGAAGAGGGACAGCGCCATTTCGTCGCACTCCGGGCAGCCACCCTTAGAGAGTGCAGCTTCAGCGTGGTCACGGGCTAAGTCACTGTCCAGTGAAGACAGGAACCGGCGTCCTCAGAACTGCAAGGCAGGTGGCTTGTTCTGCTGAAGGCCTTTTCGACGCAGCGACTTCTCAATCCGGAGGTCAGCGAAGGTAAGTGAGCTGAAGGAGATTAAATCTGAATCCTATGGCGTAAGGGGGGCTTTTATAGCCTAGGCCACGCACATTTTGGTGGGCTCTGACGCGCTAGGGCGCGAAGTGACCTGATTGGTTCGTGCGTCTCAGCCGCCTCGCCATAGGTTCGTGCAGTTGCCGCAAGCACAGCCAATCAGCACGCTAGTAAGCTCTGCTGGGGTCTGCTGTGCAGCTGCACTGCGTTTTACATATATAAAATTACAAGGATAATTTTGGCTTCAATATTCTCGAGAAAAGGAGTTTTTCCCATAACGTAAGCTAACTTATGCAATACGAGTGTACTCTTGAAAGGGAAGTCTTTTATGCTTGACAAATACTCCAGAATAATAAGACTCACAGAATGGCGCCTCAGTTCTGATGAGCTGCTGTAATGGACAAACACGTCAGAATAAAACGAATTATTTAAAAAAAAAACATGTTAACGCGTACTAAACATTACAACAAAGCAAAAAGGTGGCATCTGTTCAAAGTTAAACTACTAATTTTTAACTGCTCGTAGCGCGAGTTTAGATCCGCGAGGGATATTTGAACGTGCGACTGGCAACCCGGCGTTAGAACGTGACGTAAGTGCGTGCGTGTGCGTCAGAGTGACGTGCGCGCCGCGCTCTAGCTAACCGGAGGTATGTCTTTTAGTGTGTGTGTGTGTGTGTTGTGTAACTGTTAAATTATAATGATATTATTGCTAATTAATGTATTGTCAATACGTTTTGGAGGTCATAAACAAAAAGTGAACATTTTGTGTGTATTCGTGTGTGTCTACCCTTACTATGGCGGTAATAGTAAGAGTGTCAGATACTATAACAGTGTAACTTTGCAACGCGATACTGAGTGATTGTCATATTAATATACATCAAAGTATTCAAACAGCGCCATGTTAAATGTCCAAAACGCGTTAGTACTTCTGCTTTTAAGAGCCATGTTATAGCAAGCGTTATATTATACTATATTATACGATACCCGCGCTACGAGCAGTTAAAAATGAGTTCAAATGAGTTGAACAGATGCCACCTTTTTGCTTTGTTGTAATGTTTTAATTTTCCTTACTTTTATTTTGTGATTATTTTAATTCCTTTTTCTATGTAAAGCACTTTGAATTACCATAGTGTATGAAATGTGCTATATAAATAAACTTGCCTTGCCTAGATTAAATAGATATAAGAGTTTAGTTGTAGGGAAACGAGGTGGCGAATATTACATTTATTAGACAGTGTTTCAAAGGAAGATGTGTTCGTAACTGCTCATCTTTATGTAATTACATTGAGTCTTCAAAAGAGGGCACAACATGACAAGTCGCAAATGGTTTTGTTTTTGACAACGTGCTTATTATTATTATTATTATTAAAGATATACATGGCCACAAACTATGCTAATTTTAAATAATTATTTTGCTAAACTATATAAATATATACACACCCCTGGGCAAAAAAAACAACAACATTTTAGTCACAAATCACTGGTCAGGAAATGAGCAGGAATTGCACAGATACTGTAGCAGATAAAGAAGCTCAGCCCTGAATCCCTTCCCTAACGTGCAGTTTGTCACAGAAGAAGAGTCATCGTTCTGCTCTGATCAAACTGTTCATGAGTAGCTGAAAATGTCCCAGTTCATTTGAGTTTAATAAGAGACCAAATATTCACTATAGGGTTCAAATCTGGACTCTGACCCTGACCCATGTCTTTGTAATCTGGGCAGGAGCATTGTCTTGTTAACAATAACATCTGATCATTCCTCTTTACATAACTTGTGATCTGTGGGAACTTAAGCAAGCCATTCTGCGATGTTCTCCTGTACTCAGAAGGGTTAAATGGCTCTCCAATCCCACGATGACACTCTTCCTCCACGCATCACTGCGGCAGAGATGCGTTTATTATTATAATATTATTATCTCTCAGCAGATTTCTGAACACACCGCTCTGGAGCATCATCATGAGCTTGTGTTTCATTGGGTTTCATCACTACACACACAACGTCCCATATTCTGCCTAAAACTTCAATCTGTCTTTGATGTTTTTCTGAGACAGCATTGGCATTTTAATTAGTGCATTTGCGTAAGTTAGCTAATTTCCTGACCAATAATTTGTGGTAAGACAATAAAGCTTAGTGTTTAGCCCATTTTTTTTGCCCAAGATGGATGAAGAGATAGATAGAGAGATAGAAGTACAGTGTAAGTGCCAGTTTTATGTATATATGCTATATTTCCAAAAGTATTGGGACGCCCCTCCAAATCACTGAACTCAGGCACTAGGCATGCAGACGCTTCTACAAACATTTGTGAAAGAATGGGTCGCTCTCAGGAGCTCAGTGAACTCAAGCGTGGTACCGTGATAGGTTGACACCTGTGCAATAAGTCCATTCCTGACATTTCCTCACTACTAAATATTCCACGCTCAACTGTTAGTGGGATTATAACAAAGTGGAAGCAATTGGGAACAACAGCAACTCAGCCACGAAGTGGTAGGCCACGTAAAATCACAGAGCGGGGTCAGCGCATGCTGAGGGTCACAGTGCGCAGAAGTCACCAACTTTCTGCAGAGTCAATAGCTACAGACCTCCAAACTTCTGTGGCCTTCAGATGAGCTCAAGAACAGTGTGTAGAGAGCTTCATGGAATGGGTTTCCATGGCCGAGCAGCTCATCCAAGCCTTACATCACCAAGTGCAATGCAAAGCGTGGGATGCAGTGGGGTAAAGCACGCCGCCACTGGACTCTAGAGCAGTGAGACGTGTTCTCTGGAGTGACCAATCACGCTTCTCTGTCTGGCAATCCCATGGACGAGTCTGGGTTTGGCGGTTGCCAGGAGAACGGGACTTGCCTGACTGCATTGTGCCAAGTGTAAAGTTTGGTGGAGGGGGGATTATGGGGTGGGGTTGTTTTTCAGGGGTTGGGCTCGGCCCCTTAGTTCCAGTGAAAGGAACTCTTAATGCTTCAGCATACCAAGACATTTTGTACAATTTCATGCTCCCAACTTTGTGGGAACAGTTTGGGGACGGCCCCTTCCTGTTCCAACATGACTGCGCTCCAGTGCACAAAGCAAGGTCCATAAAGACATGGATGAGCGAGTTTGGTGTGGAGGAACTTGACTGGCCTGCACAGAGTCCTGACCTCAACCCGATAGAACACCTTTGGGATGAATTAGAGCGGAGACTGCGAGCCAGGCCTTCTCGTCCAACATCAGTGCCTGACCTCACAAATGCGTTTCTAGAAGAATGGTCAAAAATCCCCATAAACACACTCCTAAACCTTGTGGAAAGCCTTCCCAGAAGAGTTGAAGCTGTTATAGCTGCAAAGGGTGGGCCGACTCCATATTAAACCCTACGGATTAGGAATGGGATGTCATTAAAGTTCATGTGCATGTAAAGGCAGGCGTCACAAAACCTTTGGCAATATAGTGTATTTGTGTATGTAAAGTGAAGACTCTTTTTGTGTAAAGTGATATGCCTTGATGATGTTTTATAGAGTCAGTAAACAGTGTTTATTTCAGTCGATTATGAACTAATACTAAGTTATGGAATCTGTTTTTGCAGACATATCTGCGTTCTGATTTCTGTGAACATGGAGGACGCTGAATCCCAGTTGCTCTCCGGTCAGGATCAGACTCCAGAGCCTCTCCTTAGCTCTCTGGACGTCTTTCTCTTCTCTCTCATTGCAGGATTGCTCATCTACTGGTTCTTCTTCCGAAGACAACCAGAGCCCGTTCCGGAGATGAGGACGTTCACTGCTGTGTAAGTGTCTGGTTCTGAACACGCTCCCCCTTCATTTGTCCTCAAGGGGGGAAATTACTCCCACACACATTTTTCTGCATGATCAGAGCCATGTTTGGTGAAACACAAGCACAATATCTGTGTTCTTCCACCCCACAAAAGTATAAATGCAAACGATAAAGGAACCAAATGAGCTTTTGCTTTACAGTCCATGGCTGGAACTGTTATGGGACTCACGTTTATGCTAATATTTTTGTTGGACAGCCAGTTTATAGTTCTTCTTCCTGTAAACCTTTGGCCTTGTTTGAACAAAGCATCGTCTCTGCACCATGGCTCGCTCCTAAAGCGCTCTGTGGTTCGGCCGGTCATGGGTTCCAGCATTGCACAGTGTTGACATCATGGGACTCAGAGTATGTGCGTGTGTTTGATTCTGTCTTGGCGTTATGGAGACACAGTTCATACACACAGAGGTTATGTGTCATTGTGAAGGCCCACAGCTACTTCTTTATTTACACATTTTCATAGATGCGTCAAGTTGGTAAATGTTTCCTGTTTGGTTTTCACGATGTTGAACAGAAGCGTCAGTGCCTTGGTTGGGGATATCAAACACTAAACTGAGCTGTGTAATAAACACAGATGGGTTATACGAGGTTGGAAATGAGCTCTGTTTGTTCAGATGGAGTCACAGGATGTGTTTGTTCCTGAATGCCTCCCATAATCCTGGTCAGTTGTAATGTAGCATGTTAAACTTGTGACCCATTCACCCGTGTAAACAATGACTGGACTCTACCGATTCCTGAAGGATCATGTGACCAATTCAGATTTAATCACAAGAATAAATTGCATTTTAAAATATATTAAAATATAAAACATTTGTAATAATTGCAATAATATTTCACAGTATGACTGTTTTACTGTACTTTTGATCAAATAAATTCAGCCTTGGCGAGTATCAGAGACTGTTTTCAAAAGCGGTCTGTAAGGTTTTTAATGTTTTGATCAAACCTTTGAACGGTAGTGATCTTTTCTTATATACATAAATCACTTATCACCATTTATTCATTGCCATTGCTAAAACAGGAAGAGCAGAAATACATAAAGAGTAGACAAAGAATGCAGTAGGAAATAACTAAAGCACTATAGTGTCAGGAAGGGATGTTAACCACTTCCAGTTCTCTCCGCTTCCTGCTTCACATTACTTGTGTTGAAGGATTGCAGTTTGAGTCTTTAACTCCTCTGGTCTTTCTTCTTCTGCTGTTCTTCTGCGACTGCAGTGAAACATAAAAAAAAATGTTATATTGGCTTTTGTTTTAGTGCTCTTTTGTATTTTATTAGGCTGGGAAAGGGAGGGAATGAACTCTTGTTTGCATTGGCAGGAACATTCAGGTTTTTATGCATGTCTGTGCGTTTAAGATGGGGTGGGGGTTCACGAACAGCATTGTGCAGCAGAGATCCATGGGAAATGTTATATATTCATGTTGCTTTGCAACGCTGTGCTCTGGCCAGATGGCGGGAGAGAGAGCCGTCTCAGACCCTTCCCTGCGCTCGAGCTGTGTTTCCTACAGAGTCTCCTAATGGACTTCTGCACACTTCCTCAGGCTGTCTGAGCGCTCGATCCGAAGCTTTCAGAGGCGGACGTGCTCTGTATGCGCAGCTCTGAAGGACAGGGTCATGGGATGCATGTTCTCTTTGCCTCAGGACAGACTGGCCGCCGCAGAGAGGTTAGTCCGGGACAATCGGATGTTTCATTTTCTGTGTTTCTTCTGTTGTGATGGATATTTCGGGTGCTATTTATGATTTGGTGGAATTGCTTTCTCCCCTATAGTTTTGTTGTCTCCACCTAAATGAATCGTTTAGTCTTCCTACAATGCAACACAGTGTTGTTCAGTGCTGTTCTAATCTGGTGGAATGCTGCATGGATTCTGAGTGAGAATGAATAGTTTCTTTAATGTGGAACTATAGAGAAGAAGAAGGAGGAGGAGGAGGAGGAGGAGAAGGGACTCCAATGAGTTGCACTGATGTCTTGCCAGTGTAATGATGGTTGTTTAGTAACTTCATAGTTTGATTATATGCATTATATACCCTAACCCAAGCTGACATGGATGTACAATACCGTTCAAAAGTTGTGGGTCAGTAGGGTTTTTTTTTTGTTTTTTGTTTTTTTTGTTTAAAAAAAACAAGGCTGTATTTATAAAAAATTTGATTAAAAGTACAGTTGAAACAGTAATATTGTGAAAAAGTATTACAGTTTTCTATTTTAATAATATATTTTAAAATGTCACATGATCCTTCAGAAATCATTCTGATATGCTGCTCAAGAAACATTTCTGATTATCAATGTTGGAAACGGTTGTGCTGCTTATAGTTTTGAGGAATTCTTTGATGAATGGAAAGTTCAAAAGAACAGCATTTATTTGAAATAGAATCTTTTGTGACATTGTCATTAATTTAATCTGAATCAATTTAATGCGTTCTTAAAGTAAAACATATTTATTAAATATATAAATGTATAAACATATTGTAATTATGTATGAATTTTATTTACAAGTTTTTGTTTTATTATTTTTATTTATTTAAAACATTTTTTTTTTTAACAAATAAATGGTATTTTAAGAATAGCAGGAACCGTTAGATCATGGTATCAAACTTACACCATTCCAGTAAGGGTTTTTCACTGCCCTCTGTTCCTCATCATGAATGAGCATGAAGTTGTGGTTTTCATTAGTTGGACAATGACTGAAAGCAGGCGTGATCTGACGCTGTGGAGCGCAGAGGGATGTGAACTTCAGGAAGTTCTCCTATGTGGGAAAAGGCCAAGAAATGAAAGGCTCAATCCCCTATTCATTACCAAAAGAATTGGCCTGGCATGCTTTACAGCCTTTTCACATGCGTGTTCTTTCTCTCTCTCTTCCTATTTCTTTTCATAGAACGCCACAAATACGTGAGACCAGCTTTATTGAGAAAATGAAGAAAACGGTGAGATTTCCAGAAACATTTTACCACCATACAAATCTAGTCTAGTTCTAAAAAGTTGGTGAAAAATTCACTTTCTTGAACAATGAAATAAAGTTCCATTATGTTTGATTTCTACATGTCTGTAACTTCCCATTCTAGAACCGAAACATTGTGGTGTTTTACGGATCCCAAACAGGGACTGCTGAGGAATTTGCTAACAGACTGGCCAAAGACGCCCATCGCTATGGCATGAAAGGGATGGCCGCTGACCCAGAGGAGTATGACCTGGTACTTTGGCCATTATTGCTGCCAGTTTGATGTGCACTAATACAACCAACCAATCAAGATCAGAACTGTTCTATACTTTTGACTTTTGTCATTATTATCTCCATTCACAGTCGGAGCTGTCCAGACTGAAAGAGATTCCTAATTCCATGGCTGTGTTTTGCATGGCGACCTATGGAGAGGGAGACCCCACCGACAACGCTCAGGAGTTCTATGATTGGATGCAAGGGACTGATGACGATCTAGAGGGCGTCAATTTTGCTGTGAGTAATAGACCAACATCAGAATAGTGTGTCTCTTTGAGATTTATTTTTTCGGTTAATAAGCCGAGCTCAAGAGATTGCATAGGACAGCCTTCCATCTATGGGCACCCTCCAAAATGCCTGCCCTTTTTATGGAGCAGTACCTGTTTCCTGAGCAGTCGGTGAAGTTCTTAACGAGCCTGCGCCCGAGGCTGTCCCGTAGTTAAGGGGCCCATGGAATCCTCATCAGTTCTCCTCCTCCAAATGGAAACATCTGGCCTAGCCAAACAAAGCTAGAGCTCCATCCCAGCAGAACCTCTTTCTTAGCGGGACTATTTCAGATGGAACCGGATCATTGGATCTTCTGTTCCTTTGATTCTGGAGACTCCGCTTGAGTTGGACCTGTGTTCTGGATGAAAGCCTTGTGGTTTCAGATTCTTTTATGTGGTTGTAGCGGGCCAGCGTGATAAAACGTGGTTGGAAACATCACTGCAGCGCTACAAGAGTAGATTGGTAGAGAAGCACATGATCTCTGAGACAAATTTATCATTCTTTTGCATTTTAGTTGAATGTATTGAAATCAGTTTTAATCATAAATAGACCCTCACCAGCCACTTTATTAGGTACACCTTGTTAGTACTGGGTCGGACCGGCTTTTGCTTTCAGAACTGCCTTAATTCTTCATGGCACAGATTCAACAGTCCTCAGAGATTAGGGTCCATATTGTCATGATAGCATCACTCAGTTGCTGTGGATTTGTCAATCGCCCACAGAACCGCTGCTCACTGGATGTTTTCTTTTTTTCGGACCGTTCTCTGTAAACCCTAGAGACGGTTGTGCGTTAAAATCCCAGTAGATCCGCAGTTTCTGAAACACTCAGACCAGCCCGTCTGGCACCAGCAACCATGCCATGTTCAAAGTCTCTTAAATCAGCTTTCTTCCATATTCTGATGCTCAGTTTGAACTTCAGCAGGTCGTCTTGACCATGTCTTCATGCCTAAATGCATTGAGTTGCTGTCATGTGATTGGTTGCTGTTAATGAGCAGTTGAACAGGTGTACTGTACATAATAAAGTGGCCGGTGAGTATATATGCCACTTATATTTTTAGGTAAATTCAATAAATTTTTAAGTCAGTTCAATCTCACTTTCAGTAAAAGATCTTCTTAAACTGAAGAGGAAGTTTTGAATGTTTAAGTTATGTTTCAAGTTGACTGGATGTGGATTAAACTTTTATTTCAAAAGATCGAGAAAAAATGAGTGTTTTAATGGATGCTTAGCCTTTAAAGTATTGTATGTTTTGATGATATCTTTGTTCTGTTTCTTATTTACTCCTTGCAGAGACTGAATGACTTTTGCTCTTTTTTGTTTTTAGGTGTTTGGGTTAGGAAATAAAACATATGAGCACTACAACGCCACGGGCAAGTACACGGACAAGAGGCTTGCTGAACTGGGTGGGAAAAGGGTCTTTGACCTGGGCCTCGGGGATGACGACAGCAAGTGAGTGACTAAAAACTCACATCCATTTAGTCCAGTTTTAATTGCCTGTCCTGATTATTTAATCCTAAATCATTTGAAGCTTGGAGGAGGATTTCATCTCATGGAAGGAGCAGTTCTGGCCTGCGGTGTGTGAGTTCTTTGGTGTGGAGCCCACGGGAGAAGACAGCAGGTATCATTTCTTTTCTTTTTTAAACTCAATGTGCTTGTCTTGTAATTGAATCACTACTTTTCAACAGAATGTTAAAAACAGTCTGCAGTGTAGTCTTGTATTGGTAGTAGGGTTGCCAACTGTCCCGTATTAGCCGGGACGTCCTGTATATTGGGCCTAATTGATTTGTCCCGTACACGATCTCCCTTGTCCCGTTTATTGACGGCTGATCTAACCACTGACTGAACAACAGCAGCAGTGCTCATCACGACACCGGTCATCATCCAATCACATGATATACGATAAAGTATATACACAATATATGATAAGTAGCCTAAATGTGGCAATTCCTCTACAAAAGAAAATGTGTGACGCTGTTCAGTCGATTTGGCTTGTGGAAATACGGATTAACCTGCAAAAGCGGAAACACTGTGGCAGGCATACGCTAGACTCTAGACCATGGCTGGGGAACGTTGATCCCGGAGGACCAGTGTCCTGCAGAGTTCAGCTCCAACCCTAATCTAACACACCTGAAGCTAATCAAGGTCTTCAGGATTACTAAAGTTACAGGCAGGGTGGGAGCTAAACACTGCAGGACACTGGCCCTCCGGGATCAACGTTCCCCACCCCTCTCTAGACCATACGGATAACAAACTCTACATTGAGAATTAATCATTCTTTTGGGACAAATCCTCGTTTGATTTGCGAACTGCAGAATCCTCTGCTGTCTGGTCGTTCCCGTTAATGGCAAATCCCTTTCACTGTCCGCATTTTGATTTCGGCAAATCAGTTTTGGCGAATGCAAACAACGTGATTATTGTTCACGAGTCCAACATCCAGCCACGCAAGAACACATGCGATCTCCCTGAGGGAATAATGATGACGTGATTCGCTGCCCGAGAAACAGTTCGGATTATTTTTTCAGGATTCTTTGATGAATAGAAAGTTCAAAAGAACAGATTTATCTGAAATAGAAAGATTTTGTAACATTATAAATGTCTTTACTGTCTATTAAATAAGTTCAACGCATCCTTGCTGAATAAAAGTATTTATTTAATTTCTTTCCAAAAAAAAAAAAATTCTCACTGACCTCAAACGTTTGAACGGTAGGGTTATAAAAGCTTTCTATTGCAGATGAATGCTGTTATTTTGAACGATGGTTTGTGTGTAACAGGACATTTTTTTGTATGACATTAAAATTCTTTTGAGAAACCATACATGAATAGGTTAAGCAAAACAAATGTGTTTATGGCTGAGAACCTTTTATACACACACTGAAATGACATACACTGTGTGGTACAGTACTAATATTTTGATTGTCCCTTATTTTCCTTTTTTACCCTAATAATTGGTAGGCAACGTATGGTAGAATTTGAAAGAGCAGGTCCAGCTGTGTCAGATGATCTAGTTCAAACATGTTTATTTGATGGGTATTTTGTGGCCAAACAACACATTCAGTGTCTCATCTCCATATTAGAGGGAGCCAATCCATTTATCATGTGCTTCCATTACAAAATCCTCCCCTGTCCTGCTTTGAATAGGTTTTTGCATCTTATTAAACATCATAGGTGTTTTGAATGCTTTAAAAGCAGGCTGGGATGAGATCGCCAATCCTTTTTATGTTCTTTCAGCATTCGCCAGTTTGAACTGGTGGTTCATAATGACATCAATATGAATCAAGTGTACACCGGAGAGATGGGGCGGCTCAACAGCTTTCAGACGCAGAAACCGTGAGTTCATCCCTTTCAACCAAGCGATCGGTTGACGCGTCAGGCTTTGTAAGAGATCAGCTCTCTGATCAGAGAACATTTTGTGCTTCTATTGTGGAGTAGTCTGTAAAATGACCTCCTGTTTGTGTAGTTTTCTTCACGATTTGTGAATAACTAATTTCTAGGATCTGTAATTGATACACTGAAATTTGAAAAGCTTTTTATCTGATTGCATTATTCATGTTGATCTGTGTAGACCGTTTGATTCAAAGAATCCCTTCCTTGCACCTGTGACTGTTAATCGCAAGCTGAACAAAGCAGGAAACCGTCACCTGATGCACGTCCAGTTAGATCTCACGGACTCTAAAATCAGGTAATCGCTCATTTCCAGGTCACGTCACCCCAACCCCAGAGCTTTTTAAAATGAAAGTAAACCTGTTTGAAATCACTACTACAAATAGCAATACTGTCATGTTATTTGTATAACATTTAAAAGAAAGCTTGCATGCAGACTGTACATAGTATGTTCACTATTGAGTATATACAGTATGTTATTTCTAATGTCCACATATTAATGAATTGATTCCCAACCCTGGCAGATATGATGCTGGAGACCATGTTGCTGTTTACCCCACGAATGATGCGTCGGTGGTCAACAGACTAGGAGAAAGACTCGGAGTAGATCTCGATACTGTAATCTCTCTCAAAAATATGGACGGTATATACTAATATCTGACGTTCATATCACAATTAAATAATCAGCATATGAGATGGCATGTATAATAGATAAATATGATTTAATTAATTTTATTCTCTGTTACATAGTCTATATAACATGCAATTGTTGCTAATAATGTTTCAATTCTGCAGAAGAGTCCAATAAAAAGCACCCGTTCCCCTGTCCAACCACATACCGCACGGCGCTGACCCATTACCTGGACATCAATAACATGCCCCGTACAAACGTGCTGTATGAGCTGGCGCAGTACGCCTCCGACCCTCAGGATCAAGAGAACATGCGCAAGATGGCGTCTGCCTCCTCGGAAGGAAAGGTTAGGATCATGTCGTCATCATCACGCTTGAAATAGTTAACCCCGGGTCATTCCTAACCCCGGGTCATCGGAATCCTGGGTTATCTTGTTTCACATTTTACACTCCTCATAATTTACCCGGGGTTAACAATTAATATTCATAAACTGCTGTTTCCCTAAACCCTGGGTTATCGCTCTTATTTGTGGTGTCAGTATCATTTATTTAACAAATGCAGCTCATGACCTGTTTGTATAAAAGCTCTAGCGTTGCACATCCTCATATTACACACAGCCTGGACTGTACTGTACCTTTTCCCCTCAAACGCTGAAACGACTGTTTATACAACGTGCCGTGTTTCTGTGACTGTCCAAAGCACGTGAATTTGAGGATGTCTGTTGCTAAGCATCTAGTGTTAACATCACATCATTTCACACTGTACAGGTTCCCTGGGTAAAAAGTGGGGTTTAGAACGATGATAACCCAGGGTTTAGCGCAGTGTGAAAAGCCCTCGTGAGTATTTTTTCACCATCTGATTGGTCCTTTTAGGCTCTGTACCAGAGCTGGGTTGTGGATTCGGAGAGGAACATACTGGCTGTTCTAGAGGATCTCCCTTCCCTGAACCCTCCTATAGATCACCTGTGTGAGCTGCTGCCCCGACTCCAGGCTCGATACTACTCCATCGCCTCCTCCGGCAAGGTCAAATCCACTGTTTTAGATGTTATACCTTGAGTCAGAAACTTTGAGGTTGACTCTAACTTTGTTCGTTCTCATTTCAGGTCCATCCAAACTCTATCCACATCTGTGCTGTGGTGATTGAGTACACCACCAAGACAGGAAGAGTCTTCAAAGGTGTGGCCACCAACTGGCTCAAGAACAAAGATGGGACCGATAATGGGCACAAGTCCACCGTTCCCATGTATGTTAGGAGATCCCAGTTCCGCCTGCCGTTCAAAGCCAGTAATCCTGTAATCATGATTGGGCCCGGAACTGGCATCGCCCCCTTCATGGGCTTCATCCAGGAGAGAGCATGGCAGAAGGATCAAGGTGTGTACCCCGAGGCATCCGTTAATCTACGGTTAATGTTAATCTAATCATGCAGCAACATCTCTGCATCCCCCTCTCTCCTTACACTGGTTATGCTTTTACCGCCTCGCACAAAATGCATGATTTGATTTGTTAAACATGAAGAGGATTTGTCCATCTGGCATGGCCGCTCACTCTAATGTTAACCTGGATAAATGTGCGCTATTATTAGGTGCATATCCAAGTGTTTGTGGAAGTATAGCGCGCTTGCATGACATGAAGGCGCCTGCACGATCATTTGAAACTGTAAAGGGTCTACTTTTATTTATGTAAACTCAAAATAACAAAAAAAACGTTGTGCTTTTGTAAAATGAAGAAAACAAACAGGACGCGCTTTCTGCCGTCTCGGTCTCCCTGAACTGCAGCGCATCTCATAAATGAACCGAAACGAAGCTTGCCTCACAGACATGAGAAATGTATCTAACCTTTAGAAAGCTTGAAATGTGTCAAACACACATTCTCTGATTATGTAATCCGTATGAGCGGTGGATCCTGCGGAGAGTCCGCTTCATCAGCTTCATCTCTGCAGCCGACACCGACTCAGGAAGCACTAGTTTAGTAATAAGCAATTAAAATGTCTCCTTGTTATTTTCTCAGACTCATTTATAATCATTACTGTTGCCGGTGCTTTGCACAAGCTTTATGCGCTCACTTCCATGCAGCCGGTGTATATGTTTAAGCAGCCTAAATAAAGTAAGCCTAATATAAATGTCGATTAGTCGACTAATATGACTAGTCCACTAGAAAACTCTTTAGTCGGGGGCAGCCCTAATCTATACATTTACTTAGTGGACATTATTTAATTAGTAATTAGTATATGCAGCTCTTCTACATTAAATTAGTTGAGTTAACATAATTAGTTGATAAGCTAATAAAACAAAGAATAAATTAAAATGCTAACCATATATTTCTATATGTAGGAGCATTGCTTGATTCTGTCACCACCACACAAAGCACCGAAGGTGACAATTCGTTATAAATATGAAGATTGTACTGTATTTTGAAGATTGTATTGTATCTTCTATTATAAAGATGAAGATTGACATTTTGTTAATTAAAAAATAAGCACTTTAATGTTGTAAAAATTAAACAATTTAGGTTCTGTTAGATATGTTTTAAATACTTTTTGTTTGTATAATTACATCTCTAGGCAACGAAGATACTTTCATAAGGGCCTCACTGATTAATTTTGCCCGGTTCTCCATCATAAAGCAAAGGTATCTCTCTCAGTTTTTGCTCTTCGTTGCAGGGAAGGATGTTGGTGAGACGATACTTTACTTTGGCTGTCGCCATAGGAACGAGGACTTCCTGTATCAGCAGGAACTGGAGGATTTTGAGAGGGCGGGTGTGCTGACACAACTTAATGTTGCTTTTTCCAGAGACCAGGAGCACAAGGTGAGGGACATATGGATGTGCTGTAATTAAAATCCTGCAAATAACGATTTAACGAAAGTTATTGCCACATTATGGCTGCCACAAATGCCACAAATCGCTAAAATATAAAAAAAATAAATAAATAAATAAATATATATATATATATATATATATATATATATATATGCACACAGCGATTATCAGGGCCAAGCCCAGCAAGCGTAGTGCAGAGCTACAAGAACAACAAGGAGAAGAATGTACTAAAGGGACCAGAGCAGATGAGATTTGTTTGCATAGCTTTCTGCAGTACGGTTCAGATGTTCAGATGAGAACACGTTATAATCCCAGAGGAAGAAAGATTAGTACAACGCTTACCTACATCATAATGGAACTGAAATTACACAACATTACACACAATTGTATAAAGTTGTCCCCCACGGGACTCAAACCCACAGTCTCTGGGTCAGGTGCCTGTCGCTCATCTCGGTGTTCACACAGATGCTGAAGTCCCATAGTTCAAGGAGAATCAACTCAAAATCAAGATTTAGTACATAAATGCACCGTGTGTTATATTTATTAACTTCAGATCATTCTCAGAAAGACAGAATGTCTGGAACAGAAGCAGCTTCTGGCCACAGGAGCCACACAGGATTCGGACCCTGTCCTGAACGGCATGAGGTATTACAGATTGACCACTCATTCATCAGTGCCGAGGAGAGCCTTCAGTGGGAGAATCAGCACACAAAAGCATTACTTAATATTTTAACCAGAGGAGCATGCTAACTTAATGCTAATGTAGCTCATGGCTAACCTGATAGCTGAAGAGCCACATTAGAAAGTATGGCAACTGGTTAGCATGCTAAACTAACTAGCATAAGACAACAAACACATGCAAGGTAAACTTCGGAGAGGAATTTCTCGGGAACGGTAGTGAATATCAAAAATCCCTTCAGTCGTTTCCGTGCGGCTCGGAGATCATCTGAGCAGATTTTGGACAATTTGTAGGAGTAGCGAAAAAACGTTTTCATTTGTTTCAATATGGCGGACAGTCACATTGTTGGAAAATGACAAATAAGATATCGTCGGAATCGGCATACAATTTAATTTTTTTTTTCAAAAATTATGAGTTTTTGCAAAAAAAGTTATATCTCTGGAACACTAGATGGCGCTGTTCAAACTTCTCTTCAGGACCTGCCGATGATGATACCTGCCCAATGTTATAATGTTAGAAAAGATTTCAAATAAATGCTGATCTTAAGTCAAAATAATAAGCATGAATGTTTTTAACTGAAATCCTCATATGAGAATGATTTGTGAAGGATCATGTGACACTGAAGACTGGAGTAATGATGATAAATTCACAGGAATAAATTACACTTTAAAATGTATTAAAATAGAAAAGTTATTTTAAATAATAACATTTCACAATGTTACTGTTTTTGATCTAATAAATGCAGTCTGGCTGAGCAAGAGTTAGACAATCTTAGCACACTGGAAAATAGGACATGCCTTTGAAATGGAAGCTGTATTCTATATTTATTTGCATCCAAATTTAAAGGTGCACTACACATTTGTTTTCTTTTTTCCCACGTATTCATCTTCCTGCACATGACGGGTCTTTGCTGCGTCTGACAGTAGATCAGAATGATAGTAGACTGAGCTGTGATCCTGTGGACTGTGTGTTTGCAGATCTATGTGCAACATCTTCTGAAGAAAAACAAGGAGCAGCTGTGGAAGCTCATCCATTCCAGTAATGCCCATATCTACGTCTGTGGGTAAGAGCCAGACGCTTCTGCTACCACATGATCAATAACATTCTTATGAACACAGTCTGTACTCGATAACTGGCAGGATGGAACAATAAACAGCTTGAAGTAATTATAGCGTTTCCATATAATTATATGATTTCGCTAGCATACAGCGGTAAATAATGCCATTCGTCTCTCTCCATTGCTTGTGTATTTAATGTGAATGTGTCCTGGCAGAGATGCTCGTCACATGGCTCGGGACGTGCACACGGCCTTCTATGAGATCGCAGAGGAGATGGGCGGCCTGACACACACTCAAGCTGTGGACTACTTCAAGAAGCTGATGACCAAGGGCCGTTACTCTCAGGACGTTTGGAGCTAAGCTCACTGATAAACCAACGATTGCCACTTTACCTCAGACAATCTCTTCTCCAGACGCTAGAGCCTAAACATCGAGTTTGCCTGGACTGATGTAGTATTGCTGTCAGGTTGTCTCGGATATATAATAGTTTTGATGAACTAACATGGCCGAGATCAGAAGAAAAAGTCTCACATTCTTCCTTTATCTGAGTTTATGATATCCAGCGACTGCAACAGGAAACTGGTCTGACTGAACGGGCCGCGGTGTTGGATGTTGGTGTGTACGCAAATGTAGGTCAAAGATGCAAAATATTCCTTTGCTTCTTTTTTGAGCGAGGCCTTATAAAGCATGTTCATGTATTCTGTCATTATGGTCTGTTTTATCTAAGACTGCAAACATCACTTTGTGACGTACTGTAAAACTTTAGATTTGGTTTTTGTGACATAATTTTAGGTCAATCATGCTTTTTTGATATTGTGATGTTTATTCATTATTATTTCTTGTTCTGCCACTCATCTTAACTCTTTTATGCATTGCTATTCAACGTTAGAGTGAAATAATGAACGAGCAATTATGCAATCACATGACCTCCATCATTGGGTGAAGGGTTACACTCGGTCCGTTTTAATGTCGTCTAACCGTTTTAAGTAGACTGGTTACGTTTTAATGGTCGCATCTGGAGGAATATATTAAATATGTATTTTCCTAACAGAAAATACATTAATTTTTGATATTTTTTCTTTATCGGTACGCATTGATTATAGAATCGAGCCCTCAGTTCGTGCCCCTGGTGAGCCAAAGCTGCAATTGCTATCAAATGTCCAACATTATGGGCTTGTGGAGTTTTTTCTTAAATGACAAGCTTGCATTTGTTTAATTTTAAAACTTAATTAAACTTGTTTGGGAAGTGTCATTGTGATATCACATATGTTTTATGCAACTCAACTTGACTGAACTGAAAATTAAATAATATGCACAAACACTGGCTGGCCTTAATTTATTTGTCTGGACATGCATAAAAAAATAAAATTACTGTAATATTAAAAAAAGACAAAGAATTTATGCAAAACAAATACATTATATATCAAAATCAATAATCAAGCTTTTCATTCTTTAAGATGTTAAAAGATATAAATGTTCTGTATCAACGGCAACTGTATAATAAATAAAAACAAGTTAGATATCACCCAGGTATTAATAAGGAGCCATTTGAAAGACATGAGGTATCCACGGAAGAAAAAAACCTGCAGATAAGGCATCAAAACCCTAGGATGAGAGTGACACAGAAGCTCCAGGAGGAATTGTGGGAAGGCCAGGCTCTCCAGACTCTGACTGTGAGACCGGAGGAGTGGGCGGCACTCCTGGCTGAGGTAGTTCACTGAAACGCTGCTCTGTCATGTGAAACGGAGGCCTGAACTGATGCTGAGCGGACGGGGACACTGGCATCCACGGGCTGCCGCTGTGCCCATGGGGATGTCCGTGACCGTGGCCTGTGCCGACTCCAGTGTGAGGTGAGGGCAATGTGAACGGCTGTTGAGGGTACAATGAGACGGGCCAACCATCGAATGTGTTGCTCAGACGTCCTGTTTGACCATTGGCGGCGTTTACTGGGGTGTACGCCTGGACCGGGTACGACCCTGGTGGAGCGTCTCTGGAATTACACACATTATAAATAAGCACAGTTACCCATGCACCAGGGGATCTGCAGTTTTACAATAACCCTTTTCTTAAAACCTGCACAAATAAAATTCATATTCTGTATGTTCATACAGAGTAAACCCATACAATCTCAAAATAATTAATTCAGATTATTTTACTTAATTAAACAAGCTGTAGCACATCCAACAAGGATATAATACTAAAAAGATAACAATAATAATAAAAGATTTTATGTATCATATAGAATTTTTTATTTTAAACAAGCCCGAAATACACGGCTTCACTCGGTCCAGCTGCTCGTTCCAAAAGATGAGGAAGATAAAACATGCACGCTTACAACCGTCAACAACATACTGGAATATAAACACTATAAGTAAACAATGTCATAATTCATCAACAATATGCAACGCTTTGCCTGTAAAACATCCAACAGTGCCACATTTTACTGCGTTTTGACTTTGAGACATGCAGCGCTCACATTTATTAAATTAGTGTTTAATTAAAGTTTATTATTACATTAGGCTGTATCTCAATTACGTTTTTTCCATTCCCAAATTTAAGACCTTGTAAAATTATAATTAAGACTTTTGTTATACCTATATTTTTAGAAAAATGATCCAAGGCATTTCTTCCAGTCCAAGTGAGTTAAAAAGCCATTATCCACATCATGGCTTTTGTTATAGCTTTTAAGATATTTAAGAATTTTTAATGACATTAAATTTGCTAAAACTGAATTTAAGACTTAGGACTAGCGGGGACCCCGTGCACAACTTTTAAGACCCATGTCCTGTGTTTAAGTTGATTTTATTCTTTGTTAATTATTATACTGAAGTTTTATTGATCACTCACGTGAAGTCCAGTGGCTTTTGGCGTTCTTCGGCCGATGCAGGGATGAACTGGACACCAGGAATCTGCTTTAGCAAGCGAAGAGGGAACTTCTTCTCCAAGACGGAAGCTCTAGATTCTGACATCTCCAATAACGAAAACCATCCCTTTCCATCTGAAAGTACTAAGATAAGGAAGAGACAACTCTACACTGATTTAACTACATCATAGGATAGCCAGCTTAAGTATTATAAGTGTTTAGGATTAAGGATACATAACATTCCGGTGAGGATGGCCAGGACGTTACACATGAAGGCAGTGTTTGGAAAGAACAGAGTTATGATAATCAGAATAATCCAGGGTAGAGATGCAGTGGGCACACTGACGCCCATAATATACGCCTTCTGCATGGCAGAACTGATGGTTATCATTCCCAGGACAGAGAGAGCCAATGGGACGAACCCATTTACTGAGCTCCTATTGGACGGGGAGAACAGCAGCGACTCCAGCAGCACGTGTGCGAGTCCGCTGATGGACGACAGCAGCAGTGAGCGGTGCAGGAACCTGACCGTTCCGATCCCTCTCTCCAGCCCACCGCAGGGAAACACCATCAGGATGGCACTCAGGACAAAATCCATCACATTCTCGTGGTAGAGGACGTAAGTGAAGAGTCTGTGGACTGAAGAGCGGGGACACACAGAACAATGAACAGATATGGGCTACCTAATGCAGTAAATGGATTTACATAGTTACATAAAAACACAGTTTGTAAGGCTCCGCCCACAAAGCACAGGTTCTGAACTCCAACCCTAATCAAACACACCTGAACAGCCAATCACGTCTTCGGGAACACTAGACGAGTCTGATCAGGGTCCTCGCTTTAGAGAGTGAAACAGTGGCCTTGGTTCAGGAAGTATTTTTTAGAAAGATTTTAAAAAGTCTCTTTTAAAGACTTATAAGCCATGAACCAAACCAGCCAGCTACAGGCTTCACAACATTACAAACTTTGATTTGAAGCAAAAAATATTTAAAAATTGGACAAAAAGGCAGAGGTATAAGACTGTGCACTTAGATTTAGTGAGTGGAAAAAACAGCGAATAACATAATTAAAAAAAAAACAATGGACAAATATAAAATTATCGATTTGAAATGTTAATTATATATATAGAAAGTATATTTAATGTTTATTTAAAAATATGCTTATATATGTAGTTTGAGAGTGATCATTTGATCATTTGCGGTGCATCAACAAAGAGTTCTTTTGTCGTGAGATTTGATTGCAGAATCACTGATAATGTAGTTTTTCACCAAGAATTCTTCTGCTAAACGTGATTATTCTAAATAATGCTTCAGCATATGCCATTAATTACCAACCCTCTAGCTCACAGTAGCTCTGTGTTTAACGGGTTAGAAGTTATCAGTAAAAAAATCAATTCCACTATGGAAAATGAACAGGATTTTTATGCTGCGTTCAGGCCATGTCGTAATTACTGTAAATAAGAGATGACCGTAAATAACACGTGACACTGTTCATGTCCTCGGATTTGACTTTTAGTTCTTGTACTATTAACTCCAAAATAAATCTGCAGTGGTCGCGCGGAACAAACGCTGTAGCTCTCCGGAAATTGCGAGTCTAAAGTTATGAGTTCTATGATCACGTGAATGCTTTTTACATGTCAGAATACTTACGGTAATCACGACATGGCGTGAACGCACCTGTACTTCCGGAACATGACTGTTGTACACTAAAACACGGCAGCTGCTTTGTTTATTAATAATTGCTTTGTTAAAATAATAATAAACAAAATATCTTACAACAGTTTTAGAGTTGCTGTAAAGGATTTATGCAGCACAAATGAGAGGTGACTGTTGTTTCCAAACAGGTTTCTCAAACACTCCCCATTTTCAGCTAGTCCCACCCCCAGACTCAAGCCATTGGTTGAGGCCGCCCGAGACCCAATGCAGCTTTTCTGATTGGCTAACAGCCGTGAGAGGGGGCGGGGCATATCGGAGGATTCATCTTCCTTTCTTTCTAGCCAATAATATGTTTCGGTCATAGAACAAGGTATTAGTGGGCAGGTCGTTCTCATTCTAACACTTATTATTGGACAAAAATCTGTCAACAACATTTTTGGTCAATTTTCCTGAAGAGAGACTATATTTTAAATGTTCTAAAAGTACACTAGCATAGCACAGAGGTAACAGACAAGGACGAAAAACACAAAACTCTCATTTTGAGGTGTTTAAAGTACGTCCTGCCAAACATAATGTGATTAATACATACAACATGAGATGTAAATTAAATTTTCAAAACAGAGGCTACATCAGTCTATAAAATGTAATAATGAGTTCAACAGTAATGTTATTACTGAATTGTTTTATTTTGTATAGCAGGACGAAGGTTGTCATAGTAACTCTTACCGTGTCCGCTGGTGACCGCACTGGAGTCCAGACTGAGACCCGGCCCCGGGATCTCACACTGATGGGCTATAACACTACACACACACGACAGCACGATCACACACACTGTCCCACAGCTCAACTCTGAACCCGGTGCCAGACCCCAACACGTCTGCTTCCAGTTCCTCAGAGTGTTATGCATTTTCAGGTCGGAGAATGTGCATAATTTACAATACACTCATAAAGAATAATTATTTACGCAGAGCGAACCCTTTTCGTGGTTAGGGATTTCAGTTCCAGCACAGCAACTTCCGTGCTGGAGGAAAGATCATCAAGGGGATTAAAATGCGCCGCCTCTGCGCAGCCTCGTGCAGCTGCTCTTGAGCCTCGGTGTCATGCACACATTAGATTAGAACAGAGCCACTATAATAACTGAGACAGGAATATCTAAAAGGTAATATTTTCAGTGGCCATTTATAAACAAATAATCCTCTTTTATCAGAATTATGTTATTTAATGTTATTTATCCACAGCTTAATAACACTGAAATTGCGTGTGAAAGTTGCGTTCATTACTATAATAGTAAATCCACACAATTTCAGTATTTCTGAGTTACATATTCAAATGATCACAGTTTATAGTTCAGATATAAACACTCATGTCTCAAAATAGAGCAAATAACCTTCTGAAAGTGACTTCAAATATAATTATTTATCATCAATTACAAGTGACTGTTAAACATGTATTTGTCATTGAATCATTCATTCAAAAACGATTCCTCTAGTAATGAAACAATTTAAGGATTTATGAATCATTCATTCAAACCAATTAAAAAAAAAACAATAATTCATTCAAATTAATGAAACATTTTTAAATAGGCTGCAGCAATTAATATTTTGTCAGAAGATCTTCATATTTTGTTTAGTTGTCTGTTTAGAATCATGATCTCTGTTTGAAACAAAAAATAATGATTCTCAATTTATCTAGAATCATGCAGCTCTAATATATATATACACTAACCTAAAGGATTATTAGGAACACCTGTTCAATTTCTCATTAATGCAATTATCTAATCAACCAATCACATGGCAGTTGCTTCAATGCATTTAGGGGTGTGGTCCTGGTCAAGACAATCTCCTGAACTCCAAACTGAATGTCAGAATGGGAAAGAAAGGTGATTTAAGCAATTTTGAGCGTGGCATGGTTGTTGGTGCCAGACGGGCCGGTCTGAGTATTTCACAATCTGCTCAGTTACTGGGATTTTCACGCACAACCATTTCTAGAGTTTACAAAGAATGGTGTGAAAACGGAAAAACATCCAGTATGCGGCAGTCCTGTGGGCGAAAATGCCTTGTTGATGCTAGAGGTCAGAGGAGAATGGGCCGACTGATTCAAGCTGATAGAAGAGCAACTTTGACTGAAATAACCACTCGTTACAACCGAGGTATGCAGCAAAGCATTTGTGAAGCCACAACACGCACAACCTTGAGGCGGATGGGCTACAACAGCAGAAGACCCCACCGGGTACCACTCATCTCCACTACAAATAGGAAAAAGAGGCTACAATTTGCACGAGCTCACCAAAATTGGACAGTTGAAGACTGGAAAAATGTTGCCTGGTCTGATGAGTCTCGATTTTTGTTGAGACATTCAGATGGTAGAGTCAGAATTTGGCGTGAACAGAATGAGAACATGGATCCATCATGCCTTGTTACCACTGTGCAGGCTGGTGGTGGTGGTGTAATGGTGTGGGGGATGTTTTCTTGGCACACTTTAGGCCCCTTAGTGCCAATTGGGCATCGTTTAAATGCCACGGCCTACCTGAGCATTGTTTCTGACCATGTCCATCCCTTTATGACCACCATGTACCCATCCTCTGATGGCTACTTCCAGCAGGATAATGCACCATGTCACAAAGCTCGAATCATTTCAAATTGGTTTCTTGAACATGACAATGAGTTCACTATACTAAAATGGCCCCCACAGTCACCAGATCTCAACCCAATAGAGCATCTTTGGGATGTGGTGGAATGGGAGCTTCGTGCCCTGGATGTGCATCCCACAAATCTCCATCAACTGCAAGATGCTATCCTATCAATATGGGCCAACATTTCCAAAGAATGCTTTCAGCACCTTGTTGAATCAATGCCACGTAGAATTAAGGCAGTTCTGAAGGCGAAAGGGGGTCAAACACAGTATTAGTATGGTGTTCCTAATAATCCTTTAGGTGAGTGTATATATACAGTATATACCCCCCCCCCCCCAACTCTCTGACCCCTGAAGGCCGTTGTGTAATCCACACCCTGATTTACAGGTAAACAGTGGAAAACAAAGCATGGGAAAGGTGAGGTCAGATGCAAACCCCACCTCCTCAAACCCCACCCATTCAAACCCCACCTACTCAAACCCCACCCACTCAAACCCCACCTACTTAAACCCCACCTACTCAAACCCCACCCACTCATACCCCACCCACTCAAACCCCACCTACTTAAACCCCACCCACTCAAACCCCACCTACTCAAACCCCACCCACTCAAACCCCACCGACTCAAACCCCCACCCACTCATACCCCACCTACTCAAACCCACCCACTCAAACCCCACCGACTCAAACCCCTACCTACTCAAACCCACCTACTCAAACCCCCACCTACTCAAACCCACCCACTCAAACCCCACCCACTCAAACCCCACCTACTCAAACCCCCACCAACTCAAACCCCACCCACTCAAACCCCACCTACTCAAACCCCACCCACTCATACACCACCCACTCTAACCCCACCCACTCAAACCCCACCAACTCAAACCCCACCCACTCAAACCCCACCTATTTAAACCCCCACCTACTCAAACCCCACCCACTCAGCGTCTGAAAGACACACCTATGATGAAGTGTGGGTGGAACACCTCAAACTGACGTAAAACCTGAAGCGGTTATTATACATTCCACTGAAATAAAAGCTCTGCCTGTTAAAAGCAACCTTTCCTGTTAGTCAATGGACTGATCTAAAGAGATAAACCACACCACAGTAGCCACAAAAAGATACGTCTGTAAAAAATATACAAATGTGTTATCAAAAAACATTCTGAAAAAACATGATGTCTTTCAAAATAGGGTTAATTTTCTCTGCAGTTGACTCCAAATGTAAGCCAGTGTGCTTAAAATATGCATTAAACAAATGCGTATATACTGAAAAACATGATTATTATAATAATAATAATTTATAAATGTATTTTTTTAAATACAGTTGATATGCAGCTGTGTCAGCGGGGAAGTGTATTACCTGTGTGTGGAGGCTGGGCGTGTGTGTGTGAGGGAGAGCGTGAATGTGTGTGTGTGTGTGTGTGTGAGGGAGGGTGGTGCACATAATTCAGTGTTCACTCATACACTAGTCAACACAGACCAACCTGACCGTCCAGTCACTAACACACTTCTGTCTGGTTAGGGTTTCTGACAGGTTTCCCTCCGGCTGCGGCTCAGAGAAAGGGTTCCTCCATGGTTTGTGTCTGCGCCGGTCATGATGTGAAGCTCAGGCTGTCCACACACCTGTCCGCAAGGTACGTGTGTCAATGAGTCACTTTCATTGTGAATTCATATGGAAAATGCTTTGTGTTCATTTAACGATTGTGCTGAAAAAAGAGCTTCTGGCTGTACAAAGTTTATTTTTTACATGTTGGTTTGGTAATGTTTTACGTGTTATTTACATGAGTTTATTTACTATTTTTATTGTTAATTACAGGTGTCGGTAGTAAAGTTGTGATTTCAGTATAAATTATAATTAAATTGTTATATAAATAAATTGTATATTATTGTTGTATATTTTGTACATTATTGTTATTATTATTGTTGATGAGAAGTTAAATTAAGTAGTTTCATAATCAAAACAGTCCATATTAAAAAACAACAGCATAACATTAATTTCCATGGTAAGTTATGACAGGCAGAGCGACTGTAATCAAAATACTGTCAAATATATATCATATTCAATATACACTACTTTTTTGAAATAAATTATTACTTTTATTCAGCAAGGACCAAAATTGATCAAAAGTGACAGTAAAGACATTTATAATGTTACAAAATAATTATATTTCAAATAAAATCTGTCTTTTGAGCATTCTAATGATCTATTTAAGATTCCTACAAAAACATGTCACGGTTTTCCACAAAAATATGAAGCAGCACAACTGTTTCAACACTGATAATAATCATAAATGTGTCTTGAGCATCAAATCCTCATATGAGAATGATTTGTGAAGGATCATGTGACACTGAAGACTGGAGTAATGATGATAAATTCAGCTTTGATCACAGGAATAAATTACACTTTACTATATATTCACATAGAGAACAGCTGATCTACACTGGAGTAATATTTCACAATATTATTTAAAAAATTTCACAATATTTACAAAATATTTATCATTATTTAGAACTTTTTAGAGTCAGATTTCAAACACTGCACCAAAAAAAGAAGAAAAAAGTTTTGTTATTAATTTAGCTCTTCATCAATACTCGTCAATCATTTCCTCTCAAAGCTAATCTGTGATAACATTCACTTTTCTTTACTGTACGTAAGATCTGGTCAGTCGTATTTAACTGCACACACACTATTGATTTTACATCGAAAGCTCCAGACAAACTTGGAAAAGGTTAAGCAAATGTTTGTGAATATTCTGTTGGTTTAGTCTTATGCATTTACGAAATCAACGTAAAAGTGAAAGTGTGACATTCACTACAGCTACATTTTGGTAATGGTATTACATTTGAGTAATTTCTCTGCATGTGATGCCAAGTGTGTGTTGTTTGTGTGTATTTCAGAGGGACGGCGATCAAACGGTTGGGATGGAGCTCCGGCCTGTGGTTCCTCCTGCTCCTGCTGGCCCATCCAGGTAAAGTCTCACACCTGGGATCATTATACAGGGATTGTCCTCCTGTTTGCTCACCTATTATGCCACAATACTAACCCACATGAGACTTTAGAACAAAGGTAAAACGTCTGTTTGCACGATGTGGTAACATTAAACAATGGCTTGTGTAACTTCTAATGGAGAGCCACTGGTCTTCATATCCTGTGTTCTGCACCTGGTCCAAAAGAAAAAGTTGCATTTATCTCATTTTGTAGACATTTATTATCAGTTATATGACAGTGTTTGTGTAAAACCTCTCGGTGGAAGAAATATGACAAAAATTGTTCACATGATCAGTCACAAATCTGTTTAGAGACCTTGAAATACTGCAGAACTGTAAATATTTCTAATTCATTTTACATCATAATGTTTTTGGTTGCAGATTTGTTTTTAAATCCTAACATTTTATTTCCAGGTTTTGAATCCTGTCTTTTTTAACCCACTGTATATTAACATATTTCCCATATTCAGTGTATTTAGGCTGTATATAAGCAGCAGTTTGTGTATTTGTCAGCATGTCTCCTAGTGTAAAGAGGAAGATCTCAGAAATATTGTTCTCTGTTCCTGTAATGGGAGTGTATCTGAGTCACTTAAAATATGGGCTGTGATCGCTTTTAAACACAATAGCGTCCCTGAACCAGCCATTCAAACACAGCTCAGTCAACCTGCTCGACACGTTTCAGTCTGGCAGAAAACAAAAACCAATCTCAGCGTATATGTATATAGTGTAATTAGACAAATGGGCAGATAAAATCTTATTCTCTCTCTCTCTCTCTTTCTCTGTCTGTCATAACATGATATGTTGTAACAATATATTTGATGTGATTTAATGTTTTCTGTATTTTTCCTACAGTAACGTCGAGCACAACGCTGTCTCCTTCAGCCACAAACGTGACAGCAGAGACTGAAGGAATCACAGCTAACATGACCAGCGCTCATTTATCTACAACCGAAAGCAACTTAATGACAACACCATTAACAATAACTGTGCTAACTACAACAACGACGACGGAAACCTCAGCCACATCTTCTAACATAAGCACAACAATCCCAGCAATGAATATTACGACGGAATTACACAGCGCTGACAACCAAACTACAGAAACCACACCATACACGTCCACAGAAAACACAACTTCTTCTGAAACAACCACAATCTCCACGTCCACAGAAAACACAACTTCTTCTGAAACAACCACAATCTCCACGTCCACAGAAAACACAACTTCTTCTGAAACAACCACAATCTCCACGTCCACAGAAAACACAACTTCTTCTGAAACAACCACAATCTCCACGTCCACAGAAAACACAACTTCTTCTGAAACAACCACAATCTCCACGTCCACAGAAAACACAACTTCTTCTGAAACAACCACAATCTCCACGTCCACAGAAAACACAACTTCTTCTGAAACAACCACAAACTCCACAACATTTACAGCAACAGTAAGTACTACAAATAGACCATTATTAGCACTGTAATGTGTAATGTACTGTATGTGATCAGACACCATATTATTAGACTCATTACCAATATCATCTTCAAGCCTGAACCATCATCCTCTGCCTCTACAAATGATACAACAGCCATTAGCCAAACATCTACCCCGACCGGTAACGGTAAGGTCTATCTCTGTGTACCAAACCACAGTTTGCACTTTCTATCTTATTTTACCCCTTTATCTAATATTAAGTTATTCTTGGTTTCAGCACCCACACAGTGTAACTTTTCTCAAAGCTGTTTAAATGGTAAATATTACAATTCCAACAAACATAATGGCATATTTTTCTGTTAAATGGAAGGAATATAACGCATAACTGACTCTTTTTGTCTCTTAGCATTTTACTGGATGACTGTAGAGGTAATGGGAACACCCCTAAGTGAACAAAATGTCACAACACAGGTAAATTCAGGAAGGGTTATTTTATTTATTTATTTATTTATTTATTTAATTTTTTTATTTTATTTGTTATTTTATTTTATTTATTTATTTATTTTTGCCTGGTTTCACAGATATCGTTACAGTTTTCTGTCATTCTTTGAAAAGCAGTAATTTAACTATTCTATTCTATTAGTTATATTAATAACTATTATCATCTGCAATGTGTTTTTCAGCTTGAGGAGCTTTTCAGACACAAACTAAATGCGTGTAAAGTTCCCATTCCTGCTGTAAATGAAGCGTATCCCACATCACGTAGCAGCTCGACCGACACACCTGTGCTTTACTCAACTACCAGCATAAGGTACAGTGACCTCACGGATACACACACCTAAACGTTCTCACTGCTAGTGCCTTCAAACCGAATGCTTATGTAATTGGGTTACTTTCTTTAACTATGTATTTTATCATCATGCATTAATGGCTGTCACAAAGAGAATTCCTTCATTTGACGGGGATGTTTAAAGAGCTTTCGGTTGCCATTGTCTCCATGACCTCGGTTCACACAAGGACAGAGAGAGTGACGCCAGGCTTTACTGTGCTGTGAAAAGCTGTATAACTAACCCTCCTTCTGTCTGTCCTGCAGTTCAGTCTCAGGAAACCTCAGCCTGTTTGAAGTAAGTGCTGAATCAGACGGTATTTCATCAGATCTCATATAATAAGCATACATAACATTTACTTTTATTTTCCACTATTAGGCCATGGAGCTCACATGTGATCCAACAAATATTACAAAGTCAGTATCAAGTGCTTTTGTCCTGCATATCAAACCTATCTGAGCAATAGCTTGTGTGATTGTGCTGCTATAAGCTGGTGTTTTCCGACAGGACGGCTCAGTGCGGTGTTCTCCTGAAGCTGAGCGCTCCGGCGGATGTGTGCTGCGTCCGGAACACTGTGATGAACTCCAGCGTCAGTGTCCGTGTGCTGGGACTCATACAACGAGTGGGTTCGTACAGTTAGCATAATGCTTGTCTTTTAATACTAATACTAATTATTATTATATGTCAAGTTTTTGTTTAATTTATTAATGTTGTATATTGTTTTATATAGAATAAAAGCGCTATGTATAGAATTTTTCCATTTTTTTTAAAAATTGTTTTAGTGTAGAAATGGAAAAGTGCTTAGATTTAAAGGGAACCCCTGGTGTTAAGACTTAATGGCTTAATATATCTTAAATTATGTCTCTTACTGAAATATGTAGTAGAAAACCCATGAAAGATTTACGTTATTTAAAAAATCCACATCGTTTTATATATATTTTGGACAAAGGGGGGAGCCATTTTGTTTAGGTGTGCAGTCGATGACGTCAAATGGCTGCGCTCGGCGAGCAACTGGCGCTACTGTTGCTATTTTTACCACAACACAACTCGTAAAAACTATTTTCAGTCGAAGGGCAACAGGAGAAGCGATGTAAGCATTTTTCCATCTTAAAAATATATCTAAATTACGGCACATGCTCTCAATGCAAAATGCTGAACAGTTACTTCATGCGTTCATGACCTCAAGGCTAGATTATTGTAATGCTCTACTGGGTGGTTGCCCTGCACGCTTAATAAACAAACTCCAGCTGGTCCAAAACACAGCAGCTCATGTTCTTACTAGAACCAGGAAGTATGACCATATTAGCCCGGTTCTGTCAACACTGCACTGGCTCCCTATTAAACATTATATAAATTTTAAAATGTTGATTACTTACAAAGCACTAAATGGTTTAGCTCCCCAGTACTTGAGCGAGCTCTTAACGCATTATACTCCATCACGTCTATTGCGGTCTCAAAACTCTGGCCAGTTGATAATACCTAGAATATCAAAATCAACTGCAAGCGGTCGATCCTTTTCCTATTTAGCACCTAAACTCTGGAACAGTCTTCCTAGCATTGTTCGGGAAGCAGACACACTCTGTCAGTTTAAATCTAGACTAAAAACACATCTCTTTACTATGGCATATGCTTGCGTACATGCCGTCGCTGTTTTCACGGATTCGCCTTTTTTGGGGTTCGCGCGGGGATGATGATGGTATAGTTTCAAAACTATTTCAAACCTATTTCATGGTTTGCGTTCCCGGGCCACCAGAAGCTGTTGCCGCGCGGATGGGGTCCGGAACGCATTGGGGGTTTTCTGTTTTAGTTGAAGATGGTGTTGTTTAAGTGGCACCAAATTAAATAACTAATCAGTTTTTACAACAGAAATGAATCAATCAAAAACTTTTCTTCTAAAACAAAATTAATTTCCCATTATCACTGTGAAGCTGCTTTGAAGCAATCTGTGTTGTAAAAAGCGCTATATAAATGAAGGTGACTTGACTTGACTTGACTTGACTTGACTTAACTTGACTACTTTACTTGCGACAAGAAGAGGAAAAAAAAATGGGAAGATGCCTGTGGACGAACAAAACTTCCTAAAAAATAGTCTTAAAAATAGCAACAGTAGCGCCAGTCGCTCGCCGAGCGCAGCCATTTGACGTCATCGACTGCACACCAAAACAAAATGGCTCCCCCCTTTGTCCAAAATATATATAAAACGATGTGGATTTTTTAAATAACGTAAATCTTTCATGGGTTTTCTACTACATATTTCAGTAAGAGACATCATTTAAGTTATATTAAACCACACGAGTCTTAACACCAGGGGTTCCCTTTAAAAAGGTTTTGTCCTATTTTACTATTTTGTGCTACAAATAAATTGTACTATTTTAATATCACATAATGTAAAAGATGTGAGTATTTGAGTGAGATGGATGTGTTTTTGAGCAGGTGTGTGTGCAGATAACATTACACACATCTCAGCTGGACAATATGACAAATGCAATCAATCGGTCAATCTGGACGTGTGTGGAGCAGAATCACAGAACATCTCGTGGTAAGGGTTAGGGACTGGGATCTGTATCATGCTGAAATTATTCATATTTTAGTAGGGTACAGCCTATATTTTTTAAATTATAATTTTTGCATATGGTGTTCTTTATATCCTGTCTCATTTTATTGTAATTATTTTCATAGTGGAAACAGAACAAATGTGATCTTCCCGTTTGATACCGGCGCTGCGGGGGACTGTCCTCGCACACGTAAGGCTTTATCCTCTTTATAAACCGTCTGTGTTCTTTAGAGTCATTACATTTCAGCGCTCAGAAATGTCACACTTTAAAAACCTCGTTTTTCATTATTCTTCTGATTATTTATGTTCATGAAGATCTTTGGTGTGTCATGATTTATCACGTTTTCTTTTGTTTTTCCCTAAAGCAACGTCAGCGTGTTATTGTTCTTCACACTGCAATAGCTCGGGTAAGACCGGTTTATCATGTAAAGAGTAACTGCTCATAAGTCATAAGGTCAAAGGTTATATTTACACTTCTTCCTCTGTTTCAGATTTTTACTATTACAGTAACATTACTTTGATTGGTGTAATGGAAGGCTATGAAAGCCAAGTAAGTAACACGTCTAGTGTTGGATTCTGATGTCTGAATTTGAATTAATAATCAGTCTTGAGTTACATCATTATTTGTCGTAGTATTATTGATCCACATTATTTGTCAACAGATTTTAAAGCTTTTGAATGACTCAGCATGCCGAAACATGTCGTAAGTTAGACAAATCTTACTGTATCTTTTTCCTTTCAAATAAAAATGTACATTTATTTGCCAGATAGTATAATCCAAAGTAATTTACGGTGCATTCATTTAACCATTTTGTGTGTGTGTGTGTGTGTTCCCTGATAATCGAACCCATGACCTTAGCACAATAATATAGTACTTTAACACTCCTCTTTCACTTCTCCATTTTAGATCTGTTTGTAACATTTCACAAACTTTCATAAGTCACATTCGGGTAAGATATCTCTATATCAATAATGAAAGATGTTTTTCAGTCTTGGAATGGTTCAGATCTCCTAACTATTTGCAATTTTGATTCCTGTAGGGCTCAAATGTGATTTGTGAACACGAGTATGTTGAGTCTCATTACAGCATTATGTTTTATTAAAGTTTGTTTTAAAGTTGCCAGGTGGTTAATGTACTGCTCCTTCTTCTCCAGAATGTGTAGAATTATAGTTAAACTGGACACAGCCATGGACTTGTGTGATATTCGCACGGCTATAAACTCCATCTTAGAATCACAGGAAAACGTTTTGGTCTTTGACGGAGTTGTGAGCAGAGTGGGTAAGTGTCTTATATAACTGTAATAGTTATATAAATCTAATGTATATATGAATATATCTGATGATATGGTTATGTTGATTTTCAGCAATCTGCTATAATACTTCTTCGGATCCTTTACAACAAACGCTCAGATGGCAGCCATCTTTGAGTAGAAACTTCAGTTCTGAAGACTTCTGCATGGAGTCAAACAGAGAAAACGTTGATGGATTCTGGTTAGTAGAGACACCTCAATGCTTGTCTTTGCATATAATGTGTCATATATGTCAGTATATGAAAATATGTTATTTGTTTTAAACATATAATATAGTAATATACCAGTAATATAGATCCTACACACACATACATGTAACGTATGTGCATGTGTACAATGTGCATAATCTAAAATGATTAAAAACACGCAGTTCATTTTTTTGAACAATGCTTTTTATTTATTATCCATTGCTCAGCTCAGAGGGCAGTACAGTCATTCCCCTGAACGGCAGTTGTAATGTCTCTATAACGCCATTCCAAAACACCACCACAACTCCTCCATCGCTCTCAAACACAACCTCCACCAACTCTACAGCCACACCGGCGTCAGCGTCTGGGAACGGAACCACGTCACCTGCTAATGCAACAACCGCAGGTAATTAAACACAGCAGGATATGTGTGTGTGCATTCCTTTATTTATACACAGTCTAAATAAAAAAAGTCTATTTCTAGAACATTACGTTTTTTGTTTTATACACTGTGACATTATTGTCACAATGACATTATATATTTTATTATTATATGAATAAATATTTCTTCATGAAGAAAATGACATTTTTGTCACATTACTGTAATGACAAAACTGACAGGTTTCAAGAGATTCCTAAATAGTCATAATTCAAGAGATAGTCATAAAACGGCTGAATTGTTGTCTCTTTCCTCTTGCTATAGGATCCCCGACCCCATCATTAGATGCCGATGGCCTGTTGAGTTTGAGCGCAAACGCTTCCTCTCTAAATGCCTCTCAGGTGGAGCAGCTCATTTCACAGCTGGAGTCGCTTCTGTCTGGACCCAATGTCAGCCTGGCTGTGGCAAACACTTCCGTCAAGATCATCAACAACCTCCTTGATGTTCCTGTCACTGTAATCAGCCCTTTCTCAAAGAGGTGAGAAGATTTGTGTCATGTGTCATTTATTATGATATAACAATAAAAGAATTGAGTGAAGTCTTATAATGTCAACCTAGAAAGTACAGTTTACCTAAACTATTCACTTGTTGTTTAGCTGTACATAGAATACAGTAATAATACACATGCCTCTGGTCACTGTAGGGTCATTGGGATTGTGGACGCAGTGGGTCTTAAACTGGTTGTATCAGGGACGAGTCAGTCCGTACTTTCACAATCACTGGCTCTGGCAGTGAAGAAAGTCGACGGGACCAACTTTCAGGAGACGTCCTTCTCCTTAATAGAATCATCTAACCTGCAGGTAACATCTCCATCATTAATTCTGATTCATCTTACGGACTGTAGATTATGGTATCACTTTCTTTAATATTTACCATGGCCATATATACAACACTACACAAATGAAGCGACAATAAATGTTGACGAGTAAAATGTTTTGTTCAAAGTACCCGATTTGGTCATGCTGTGTTTGCGTTGCAGATTCGAAGCAGCCCTGACCCAGAGACTGAAGACATTGTGGTCAGGGTTGTGTCCAGTCCTCTGGGTTCAGTCGTCCTCCCAGCGTCCCTCACGCAGAACCTCACGGCAGAACAGCAGCAGCTCGTGTCCAGAGTCCAGTTCAACTTCTTCCAGAAGGCCACCTTCTTCCAGGTCTGGGACAGAGCAATGCTTTTGATTTAAACTAGTTTGCTTTCTATTAAACTGACTGCTCATATCTGAAACAGCTGAATGGTGTAGTGTGAACATATACGATCTATGGGAGTCTAGACATTATCTCGCTAGCAAATCTCAGAACAACATCTGCTTGTGTTGCTGTAGTGATTGTGCTACATAGGAAGCTTTAATTTAGCTGAATCAATATCTGAACAATATCTGAACTCTTTTTTGTATTTCTCTCAAATACAGGACAAATCACTGGGAGGACGTAAACTAAACAGTGGGATTCTGGGTAGCAGTGTGGCTAACCTGAGCATCTCTGGTCTACAGAAGGAAGTGCTGATAACCCTGCGAAACACAGAGCCCATTCCGGTAAACATAAATAACATTAATGTCACTCAGAATTAATGAAATAATCATTTAACAAACACAATAGCTGCGTCCCAGTTCAGAGGCTTCATCCTTCTTTGAATCTATTCCAAGATTCATTGCACGCCAGATTAGACAAAATTATACAAAATGCCGGATTACACTTTAAAATGTACTCAAAAATCTAACAATACAAATGTTAAAAAAAAACAACAACCTTGAAATCTGTTCAAATGTTGATGCTCTACTCCCTTTCCCATCACATATCAGATCGGAAAGGTATTTATTTTCAATAAAAATGAAGAAAATATTTGAAAAGTGGATATAAAGTGTCTAACGTGTGTTTAATAATAAAGTGTTTATCGGATAGGGTTAGGGAGGGCTTTATTTTCCCAATAAGGCGGCATCCATTTAATAGTTTTAATAAATATAACCATTTACACTATGTTATTATTGCATACCGTTTAATTTACAACAACACCTACATATAAATAGCATCTAACTACTATTTACACTTATTGCTAAGCTATTTTCACAGTTGAATATAACTGCTGGTCACAGTTGCTCGGCGACAGGAAGAGACCGTCCTGTTTAACAGCGCTCAGTCTGACCTTCACGTCCTTCACGGCGTGGCCTTTGAGTTGGGACACAGCTAATAACAGATACTTCAATACAATGTTGTTTTCTTGTCTTACGCTCTCTTTCTTCCTCCACAGGCTAACTATGCAGCTACGTGTGTATTCTGGGACTTTAGCTTAAATGGTATAAGTTGTGTTTTAATGTTCCCTTCGTTACAGAATAGACTCCACGTCTGATTTTGTATGAATGTGTGTGTTTTAACCTGTGGTTGCCGGTCTGCAGGTGGCTCGGGCGGCTGGAATCGCTCTGGGTGCCGTGTGCTCAACTCTTCTGCTGAAGAAACGCAGTGCGCTTGCAATCACCTGACCAGCTTCGGCGTTCTGCTAGTGAGTTACAGCACAAACAATCATCACCCGACATATCCTTGTTTATTAGATTCTTTGGGATGCCATAACTGTGTTTGGTTAAATCTTGCCTGACAGGACATTTCTAAGACTTCCATCCCTCCAGAGCATCTCAACATCCTGACATACATCACATACATCGGCTGTGGCATCTCGGCTATTTTCCTGTCTGCCACCCTGCTCACTTACCTGGCCTTTGGGTTAGGATCCTTTTGACCATTTCACTTCCCCTTTACTTTAAAGGGCACCTATTATGCCCCTTTTTACAAGATGTAATATAAGTCTCAGGTGTCCCCAGAGTGTGTCTGTGAAGTTTCAGATCAAAATTCCTGACAGAACATTTAATATACCATTTTGAAAACGGCAATTTTTGGGTTTGAGAAAAATTAGCTGTTTTGTGTGTGTCTCCTTTAAATGCAAATGAGCTGCTGCTCCCCGCCCCAGAGGGCGGAGCCTTCACAGCTCGTGAACACGCGAAACTGAAACATGATACATCTGTTTGGCTTTGATTATCATCTCTGTCGCGGACACGCTCACGTGACATTGCAGTTCATCATCATGAAATATTATCATCTGCATGCGTTTTAAAGCCATATCACTCTCAACCTTACAGTCTATGCTCTCAACTTGAGCACACACGCCTGACGCATGCTCACAGAGAGCTGGATGTCGGTGTGTCCATGAGTAGGCTATTAAACTAGACTAGTTCTCTTTCATGTGTTATTGCGATTAAACTGTCAAATACACACAAGATTATGTCAGAAACACACAAAGTTCACATGAAAACAGTTGGTTATGTCTGTGCACGTATGCAGCAAGTACAGAAATCCCGTGTGTATATTAGATCTGTGTAACGTTACTAAAGTGAAAGCAGTGTATTATACAGTACCTACTGCTATATCTGCCGTTAACAAAAGATAAACAGGAAATCACTCACTGCTCTCGACTGAATAACTTTAGTAGCTTTAATAAGAACACATTTCTTACTTGAATGCTGCTGTTAATGCTCTGGGCAGGAGATAAACATGGCGGACTGTGTACAGCTTTCTGAGGGCGGGGTCTATGCTAATACAGCAGTGTCCATCAACACTCGTGGGCGGGGCCTGTGAAATGTGACGTCACAAACGGCTTGTTCTGAGACACTGCTTATGATTTATGGGGATTAAAAAAAGGAGTGGGTGGATTTTTACCATTATAGGGTGGTTGTGTACACACACTCCCAACACACATTTATGTTCAAACACCATGTAAAAGTGAATTTTGCATAATAGGTGCTGTTTAATGTATTGACTTGTGTTTTAATGATTTCATGTTTTACATAAGACCAGAAGTGCAATATAGACTACCTCTCAAAAGTTTAGGGTCAGTTAGCTTTTTTAATATTTTAGTAAGAATTCTGCTTTTATTCTGTTTTCAGAATTCAAAAGAACAGCATTTATTTCAGTCTTTACTGTCATTTTTAATGCATCCTGAATTATTGATTTTGACTCCACACTTTTGAATGGTAGTGTATAAAAGATAACATCTTGTTGTTTAATCTCATACAGTAAACTGCGCAAAGACATCCCGTCTAAGATCCTCATTCAGCTGTGTGTGGCTCTGCTGCTGCTCAACCTGGTCTTCCTATTGGACGCCTGGCTGGCTCTGTTCCCAGATGCCGTGGGTCTTTGCATCTCCACTGCTTTTTTCCTGCACTATTTCCTTCTGGCGTCTTTTACCTGGATGGCACTGGAGGCCGTCCACATGTACCTGGCCCTCGTGAAGGTGTTCAACACCTACATCTCCCGCTTTATGGTGAAGATCGGATTTGCTGGATGGGGTACGTGACTGATCCGTTTCTTACATTTTATCGGCACAAGTTTTGAAGGCTGCTTTGTTCCGATTGTTTAGTCTGTCTGAGGGCATATGATATCATATTTTTTTTCTTTTAAAGGCATTCCTCTCATCGTAGTCATAATCGTCATAGCCATTAACAAAGACAACTATGGCCTTGTGACATATGGGAGGTATGCAGACGGAACAACAGATGATTTGTGAGTAACAATTCCTATATTTCGCAGCACTAAGTTGGTATAAAATGATATATTTAAAAAAAAATGATATATTTATTATTTTGGTAACACTTTACAACAAGGTTTCATTAGTTAACATGAACTAACAATGAACTGCACTTCTACAGCATTTATTTATCTTTGTTAATGTCATTTTCAACATTTACTAATACATTATTAAAATATTGTTAACATTAGTTAGTGCACTGTGAACTAACATGAACAAACCATGAACAGCTGTATTTTTATTAACTAACCTTAAGAAAGATTAACAAATACAGGAACAAATGTACTGCTCATGGTTAGTTCATGTCAGTTAATACATTAACTAATGTTAACTAATGAAACCTTACTGTAAAGTGTTACCATTATTTTAGTGTTAAATTAAACCTCCTCTTCCAGACTAAGGAATTCTTACAGTTTTCTGTGTTTTTCCCTACAGTTGCTGGATAAGAAACGACATTGTCTTCTATGTTGCCGTGGTGGCGTACTTCTGCGTGGTGTTCCTGGTGAACTTCACCATGTTTATCGTGGTGATGATCCAGCTGTGCCGCATTAAGAAGCAGAACCCTCACAATGTGCAGAATCGCAGCGGCTGGCAGGAGCTGCGCAGCGTCGCTGGACTCACCGTTCTCCTGGGCCTCACCTGGGGCTTCGCTTTCTTCGCCTGGGGTCCTGTTCACCTGGCCTTCATGTACCTGTTTGCTATTTTTAACACTTTACAAGGTTGGTCTCAATTTGCCATTACCATTTTGAAGACTAAATTTACTTTCTTAATATAAACCCCTGGTGTTATTCTGCACTATTCATCAACAAGTTAGAAAAGTAAAACGTGCATTTTCAAAATCTTGTATCAAAATATATGAACTTTCTCCACTTCTGAAGTGACTTTTCAGCCACTGGCTTTTAAAATGTGGTCTGGGGCAAAAAGTGTCATTAGAAAATTTGAGGGGAAAAAAGATTTGGAACGTCAAAGATAACCGCAAACCCGCTGTGGAATAAAATGTATTGTGAAACCGCAGTACAAATACATTTTAATTGAATTAAAAATGTTTCCCTTTAGGTTTCTGCATCTAACATTAATAGTGGAAATAAAAAATATACACTTAATATAAATTCAATATTTTACAGATTATATTTTTATTTAATTTAATATTTTTTAATGAATTCATTGATTTCATCAATTTTAATTACTTTATCTCTGGGTCCTTGGCTAGCCACACACACACACACACACACACACACACACACACACACACACACACACACACACACATATATATATATATATATATAATGTTTCTAAAAAGTCTCTTGTGCTCTTATTATTACAAATTAATATAACTGTTCTATTTTGATATATTTTAATATATTTATCATCATTACTCCAATCTTCTGTGTCACATGATCCTTCAGAAATCATTCTAATATGCTTAAATGGTTAGTTCACCCAAAAATGAAAACTCACCCTTGTGTTTCAAAACTATAAGACGTTTGTTCATCTTTGAAACACAGATGAAGATATTTTTAAAGGGGTCATGAACTGGCTTTTTAAATTTTTTTATACTGTTGTCTGAGGTCAACTTATGACGCTCGCGTGGTTTTTACATTCAGAAACATCATAATGAATAAGTAATAGGCTATTTTCTACCCTGGTTTTGAGCCTCTCTCATGGAACGCTCGGTTTTTATGGGCGTGCCGCACTGAAGACTTGGAAGTAAACGCTCACTGCTATGATTGAAGTTTTGCATATTATAATGAGCTCCGTCTCCCCCGTGAGTACACGTGGGGAATTGTTTTGAAAGCGTGTGGGAAACCCCAACCGGAATGATGATTCGCCCTCAGGGCTCGCAAAATGTCTTTACCAAACAAACACAATGATTTCTCTCTCATCCACCCGCAATTAATTGGAATGTTATTTTTTTATTACTTGGCCCGCCTGATCGGTGGATATAACCGTGAACCGTGCATCACTAACACACACACACATACACACGCGCACGCACAAGCCTCACTGCAGAGTCAGACAAATCAAAGCATGATCAAAACTTCCGCGATTGTATTTTTCCTTCAAATATCAAGTCAAGAGAGTGAACAACGCACACCAAGAAAGGAATGTTATTTCACTATTTAAGAGAGCCCGTCGGGCTAATCACTAATCCATGTGATTCAAGTAATTTACTACACATTTTCTGAAGAGACTCAATCGCTTTATATGATGAACAGATTTGATTTAGGCTTTTATTCACATATAAACACTGATCAGTGAACATAAAGAGAAGCTCAACCGACCCTGACTGACGTGTGTGAGTGTGAGTGTGAACTGATGTGTGTGAGTGTGAACTGATGTGTGTGTGTGAGTGTGAACTGATGTGTGTGTGTGTGTGAGTGTGAACTGATGTGTGTGTGAGTGTGAACTGATGTGTGTGAGTGTGAACTGATGTGTGTGTGAGTGTGAACTGATGTGTGTGAGTGTGAACTGATGTGTGTGTGAGTGTGAGTGTGAACTGATGTGTGTGAGTGTGAACTGATGTGTGTGAGTGTGAACTGATGTGATGATCAATAAATCAATAAATCAGCCAATCAAGGTCAAAGTTTCTTTGTGGACTCCATAATGTTATCAGGTGACACGTGTCAGGGTTTATTGTTAGCATGTTTCTGATGGCATGTACCCTTCCCTTCGCAGGATTCTTCATCTTTGTTTTCCATTGTGCAATGAAAGAGAACGTCAGACGACAGTGGAGGACATACCTGTGTTGTGGCAGACTGAGACTGTCCGAAAACTCAGGTGCGAGGCCTTTGTAAGCTCATGTCTGCCTTGCTCTTATGTGGCGTATTTCTCTGACGCCGCCCTTTTCTCTTTTACACAACAGAATGGAGTCGCACAGCAACTCAGAAGATAAACAAAGCCTCCAAGGAAAAGACTTCATTCCACTCATCGAATTCTAACAATTCTAGCCTATCTTTCCTGAAGCATGACAGTTTGGCATCTGATGTGCCCATGGGCATCGGTGAGTATTACCTGCTGTGTTAATGATCTTTCTGCATACGTTTATTACCTGTAATTCCTATTTGAAACAGCAGGTGATGCTATCTGATCTTTAAATGGTAGCACAACCCTCTTCCACTTCCTGTTTGTCGTTCTGTTTTCAGCTTGATTTAAATGATTTAACAGACCCTGCTATTAACTATTAAATGTCAACTAACTTTTAAACGTTTAAACGTTAATAGTTTAATAGTAAATCTTTATATGGATCAATATTTATTCAGTGGCCAGATCAGATTGATTAGGTTTTATTGTGAAAGAAGTGCAAAATTTGATCTTTTTATCTGTAATTGCAGGCAACCCGATGGACGACAGGATAGTAAGTGCAGCAGAAGAGCCCATCCCAGGTTCTGACGTGGTATTGAATGAGATCAATGACCAGTACCGGGGTCAAAGGTCATACTGAATAAACTGACCACAGCCTGTATGAGTGTGTGTGTGAGTGCATGTATGGTCTAACGAGACGCTGTATTTCAATTATGTTTTAAGTAAAGTATTGTGTGTTGTATATACAACAGAAAAGATAAATATATCTTCAAATGAAGCACTTTAATCAATGCAATTCATTAATGAACGACATAAATCCAACAAAAACATATCCGATGGTTAGGGTTACAATTGGCTAATTGTGTATGAAATTAATTTATATTGTTATGGTTCAATGACATATTATTTTATGTATCTGTGAGTCTGGAATATTCAGTTCATGTATGTTGTCATATGTATTTTAATTTTTGTATTTTCATAGTTTTTTAAAATAATTAATTTTACACTTATGAGTATAACAAAACATGAAGATTGTGGAGTGATTTTAAGACATTTATATTGTTACTAAAGATTTCTATTTAAAATAAATGCTGCTCTTTTGCTGTTCATCAGAGAATCGGTTTCCACAAAACTGTTTCCAACACTGATAATAATCATAAATGTTTGTTGAGCATCAAATCCTCATATGAGAATGATTTGTGAAGGATCATGTGACACTGAAGACTGGAGTAATGATGATAAATTCAGCTTTGATCACAGGAATAAATTACACTTTACTATATATAATAGAATAGTAAACAGTTATTTTACATTGTAATATTTTATAAAATTATAGTTTTTACTGTATTTTTGACCAAATAAATGAGCATAAGAGACTTTTTTTCTCTACCATCCCCAAACTTTTGAATGTGTATTTGTAGTGTAAATGTTATGGGTAACTGTGATTGGTCCCTTTACATGTCACTTCCTGTTCAAGTGGGCGGTTCTAGCAGAAAAACATTTATACGGAGTCAAAAGTCTTACTATACAAGACTAGGACTAGCAGGAGGTTTATTTGATTTATTTTATTCACATGTTCATATAATTAAGCATATAAAGCAGGTTGTCTTGGTTTCCACATGGGGTGTCTTGAGAAAGAGCCCCGAGTTGAGTAGATAAAGCTGATGGATCTCATAAGAAAAGCCGTTTGTACAGGATATCCTCAAATGAGATGAACATGCTCCTTGTGTTTATTTATGACAAAATACATTCCTTCAAATGCTATAAGGAATACAAAATGTTTAAAAGAGTTTTTTCTTCTTCTCCGGAAGCATTTTATCAACACTTTGTCAGGTCACTTGTGCTTACTGCAATCGTTTGTCCAGATGTCCTGCGCAGTAACTGTAGCTTATCCTGGACTTATTACTGATCAGAAAACCCAATAATCAAGAGTAGATACACCAGTAGATGATGTTGAAGAGAAGATACGCCACTGGAAAGAGGATTCTGGAGTACGAGTCAATCATGTAGCTGTTGCTCATGATGAATCTGAGGTTTTTGCCCACTGACCGCTTCCTCCACAGTCTCGTGCCTTCGGTGGGCGGCGGCTCGGTGGACGAGGCCCGGGCCGGGATGGTCCGCGTGGTGCTGGGTGTGGCGGGGAGCTCGGGGAACGGCGACACATCCATGTCATCGTGAAAGCAGCCGTCGTAGGCCATGGCCTGGCTTGTGTTGTAGGAAACTGGAAGCTTTGGGAGGAAGCAAAAGAACGAGAAATGTGAGAAAGGGAATATCTGTTATGGAGTACAAAATAATACTGGTAATGATAAAATTATTATTTTTTTTATATTAACATTATACGTTAAAGTCAACTGATGCCATTTGTAACCCATTTGATTTGAGTTGTAGCAAAATAAATTAATTTGGGTTTACCTTCAACCATTACAAGAAGCTTTCAAAATCTATAAATCGTTTTAATTTTGTTAATAAAATTGAAAATAAAAATAAATGTATTTATATTATTTATGAATTAGTACATTTTATAATAATAATAATAATAATAATAATAATAGTAATTATTATTATTATTATAGTATTTTGCCAGAAACTATAATAATTTACCAGAATCATTACCAAGGTAAAGTTTTGTTAGGCCAATTAAATTGTTTTAATTTTGTTAATAAAATTATAAATAAAATAAATATATATTTATGAATTTATACTTGTATTATAATTATTATTATATAGTATTTATATTATAATTTATTATTTATACATAATATATTATTATTATATAGTATTAATCCTTTAATTTTGTTAATAAAATTATAAATAAATGTATTTATAATATTATTTTAAATTTTATATTTTTATTGATTTTAAAATCTCTCCATTGTTTTATTTTTTAATATTAAAATTCAATAAAATCAAATTCAAATGAAGTTGTTTTAATTTTGTTAATAAAGTGAAAAATAAAAATGAATACTTAATTAATATAAATAGTATTTGTAATATATTATGAATTAATAATTGTATTTTGGCAGAAACTATGGTAAACTTTTGTTAGCCCAGTGAATTTGTGTTGCCTCAAAATTACCATAGGGGGCGACGTATAACTTAAAGGTGAATATTCAGTCTTGCTCACAGTTAGCAGAGCAAATATTCCTCTGATCAGTGTGTGACCCTGACCTTTCCTTTCTGAAGTTTTTTCATCTCTTCCACCGTAGTGAAGTAGTTCACGGCAGCGTATTCGATGACCGATAGGAAAACAAAGAGGAAACTGGCCCAAAGGTAGATGTCCACCGCCTTCACATAAGACACCTGAGGCATTGATGCTGAGACGCCCGTTATTATAGTGGACATGGTCAACACGGTTGTGATTCCTGCAGGAGACCGAAGGAAAGGGAAAGAGAAGCGGTTTATGGCTAACAGCCGTGACATGTTAAGAGGAAGTTCAAAAGTTCAAGCAAAGAATATTTCCATTTATTACATTTCACACATGAGCCCCCAGATTATGGATGATCAAACTGTGTGTAAACGGAAACAAAAGTGTGAGAAATGCATGACATTCAGTTCACGTGTTCTCTGAAGTAGTCACACATCTTACACAGTGTAGGTTGCAGCAATAGTTCTTCTTAAGAAGACACGCAGTGTGAGAAATTCTTCCATCCTGTCCCAAACCGCAGTATTGTGACTCTATGGGCATGTGCTGTGATGGCACTGACGTGTGTGTGAAAAGAGCAACTTCCTGGCTATGTGTGTGTAACGCCTGCTAGCCTGAGTATCGAGGTATTTTTGAGGTCATTTAATTCTGTTCTCTCTAAACCGGTTTGTGCTTGTTATAACCAGAGAGCCCAATAAAACACACAGCTCATTACAAATCCACCTGGAGTGATCTTACAGAAACTGCCTGTCACAGGCTTTACTGATCTGACCAGTTCAGCAGAACAAATAAACAGAATATAGTTGTTTTTTAATGTAATCACCATGGTTGCTAATGGAGAGGATTCTACAGTGACGAGGTTTACCTAGAGAGACACGAGCCGGGACAGCTCTCCTGTCGATCCAGAAGGAGACCCAAGAGAGCATGACCATTAGCATTGTGGGAAAGTACGTCTGCAGCATGAAGAAAAATATGTGTCTCCTGAGGATGAAGTTTATGTACAGCCTGTTATACCAGCCTGATAGAAACAGAGAGTACAGGACATTTACAACAGACACTGAGAACAAGAAAGAAAGATATTAAAAATAAAGTTTCCAAAAGGAGGTTGTCACAGCGTCGGGTGTCCAAACTCGGTCCTGGAGGGTCCAGCTCCAACTTGCCTCAACAGTAGTAAGACCTGGATTATCTGGTTCAGGTGTGTGTGACTGCGGTTGGAGCTGAACTGTGCAGGACTGACCCTACAGGAGCGGGACTGGACACCCCTGACATAGAAGAACCATTTTCTTCTTAGTATGAAGTATATTTTAATAATCTAAAGAACCTTTTTCCACTATCAACAAACTTTTGTCCAATAGAAACATTCCATGTATGTTTAAGATTCTTTATGAAATAAACAAACTAACTAACTAACAAACAAACAAACAAACAAAGTCTTTCTTGAAACTTTTGAAATGTTTCACAAAATAAATGTGTGACCATGACATGTTGGCTGAGGCCGATCTTCAACCCACAACATTTTCATGGAAACAGGGTTAGCACAAAACATGTTTTGAATAAGAAATATCATGGATTACTTTTTTATATAAACACACTACCATTCAGAAGTCTGAGGTCAATATTTAAATGTTTCTGAAAGAAGTATTTTATGCTCACCAGGCTACATTTATTTGATCAAAAATATAATAAAAACACTAATATTGTGAAAGAGTAAATATTGTTACAATTTTCTATTTTAAAATGTATTTAGTCTTCAGTGTCACATGATCCTTCAGAAATCATTCTCATATGAGGATTTGATGCTCGAGAGACATTGATTATTATCAGTGCTGAAAACAGTGTTGCTTAATAATTTTGTGCAAACTTTTTTGAAATAGATTTTTCGTAACAATTTAAAAGTTTCTACTCACTATTGAGCAATTGAACGCACCCTTGCTGATTAAAAATGTTAATTTCCTTAAAACAACAACCTTACCTACCGTAAACTTTTGAACAGTAGTGCATGTTCACCAAAACTGAATTTACTGTTTTATATTAAAATCTAAATCCCAAAGTTAGTAAAAACTTTTTGCACGCCTATAATCAAATATGTACGATTTGGGGAAACCCAAGAAATCAAATGCAAAAGAAGGGGAAAACTGCACATATCCTAACGTTTCAGCCAAGAATGCTGGGATATCTCATTCTCTGGACTCTATGTTGGTTGGCTGTGATAAAGTACATGGTCCTACGGTAATAAAAGCATACAGGAGGAAGTGAAACAGACATACCGGTGCTGCTGTAGAAGGCTAGCCCGTAGGAAGGGTGGAATTCTTCAATAAAAAACTGTGAGAGTGCAATCTCGTCAGTCCTTAATGAATCGTTCCCATTCTTCCAATAGAGCATAAGGTCGTTCTCATTGTACGCGTCTTCAAGAGAGCAAAGAAACGTGGGAAGGGGAGTAGGGATGAATGAGACAGCAAACTCTCTGTGAAGATACATGGACGGCAGCCTCAGGGGAGAAAACACAGAGCACCATAAACTAGCTCCGTCGTCTCTCCTCTGAGTCTCAGGCCCATGCCATTCTGTGTGTTGTGTGTGAAAGACACAGAGATACTGTGTGCAGTTCTTTTATATCTGCAACAGTGAAGCCTGTATGAATCAGATTAAATATGACTGTTGGCAGAAGGGTATTATATGACAAACCACTGCAATCCAGAAACAGTGCCCGTTCCGGAAGTATTTTTCTATTTGTTTCTCCTGTAGGGATTTCAAAGTGTTATAACCCATGAACCAAACCAACCAGCTACCACAACACTACAAACTTTGATTTAAAGCAAAAAATACAAAGGTACAGGACAGTGTACTTAACGGTTTTAGTGAGGGAAAGAACTACAATCCCATGAAGCACTGCAAACAGCAAAATCGATGGAGAAACTATGCATTCAAAAAGGTTGATATTATTTATATATATATATATATATTGGAATATGTAAATATTTTGAGAGTGTAGGGAGATTCCATGCTTCATGGGAGTGGGCGGGGCTAAAGAGATCTTTTTGCTTGTTTTGACTCTGATTGGTGGAATTTTCTGTACAGCATCATGGGTAATGTAGTTTTTCCACCACAAATTCAGCTGTTAAACACGATTATTATTGAATAATGCGTGCTGACGGCTTCAACAGAAGCAAATGCTACAGATTACCAACCTGGTACTCACAGTAGGTCTTTAAAGGTTTATGAGTTATTATCAGTTTCCCTGTGGAGAAAATGAATGAGTTTTTACTTCTGGAACCGACTGTTGCACTCTATTGAAGAAGTTGTTCACCCAAAAATGAAAAATCATGTCGTTCCAAACATGTAGGATGATCTTTTGTCCATTTCACACATAAGGAAAAGTTTTCATGAATATTTATGCTGTTCTTTTGACATATAATGAAAGAATATAGTGACCAACCAGTGGCTGTAAAGCTACAAATGTTTGTTTGGTCAAAAACACACTACAAACATTACAAACAGTAATATTCTGAAAAATTATTACAATTTAAAATAATAAAGTGTAATTTATTCCTGTGATCAAAGCTGAATTTATCATCATTACTCCAGTCTTCAGTGTCACATGATCCTTCACAAATCATTCTCATATGAGGATTTGATGCTCGAGACATTTATGATTATTATCAGTGTTGAATCATCACAGTTGTGCTGCTTCATATTTTTGTGGAGAATGTGATATTTTTTTAATGATTCTTTGATGAATAGAAAGCTTAAAAGAACAGCATTTATTTGAAATAGAAGTCTTTACTCACATTTGATCAAATGAATGTGTCCTTGCTGGATAGAAGTATTTGTTTCTAAAAAAAAATCTTACTGACTTAATTTCATTGTACAAGCAGTGTGAACATTCTTTCTTCTTTTGTTTTCCACAGAAGGTTTGGAACAAAATGATGACAGAATTTTTCTTTTTTGGGTGAACTGTCTCTTTAACAAACAGTACATTTGTGATATATTTACAGGTATGCTGAGAGCATAGTGCTTGGACTAATTATTTCCTTGTAGTTTGTTGACAGTACTCACTGCCCAGTGTACATGCACACAGACGCTCGTACTCACAACTCTCCAGCTCGAGAGAGCAGTTCTGTGTGTCCAGAGGAAACCTGCTGAAGTCCATCGAGCAGAGAGCCGTCACTGTGATTCTGCAATTCACATCCAGGACAGCCTTAACAAATCACTTACAAACAGACTGAAAATGTCCCTTTATAATTGAGACATGTGATATTGTGCTTAGCAAAACATCAAATTATAGAAACAATTGAGATGAATAGAAATGAAAACTGATCCTGTATGCGCATGAACTGGCTCAGGCACACCTGACCATTTATTCAAGCCTATACTTGCAGTGCACGCTGGTACTTCTTGGAAAGAAAATCTTGTCCAACTATTCAGAAGTATTTCAAACTAAACCACACCTTATTCGACAGGTAAAGTAAAGGGAATTTGGTCGCACACAAATGAACCAGTATGACTTTCTCCTGTGGAACAAAAAAAGTATATTGTGATCTGTGTTGATATGCTAACTAAACTAAAACTAGTAAAATATTTTTGTTAATTGAAATAATGCTGAAATTAAATAAATATAAACATTAGATGAAAAACTTGACTAAATACTGAAATGAGTTGAAGTGCTAAAATTACTGAAAGCAAACGTCAAAAGCACAAAACAAAATGACTAAAAATTAAACTAAAATTAAAACGATAACTGAAAATATTAAAATAAAAGCTAATCAAAATAAGAACTATAATAGTATATAAATAATAATAAAATAACACTGATTCTGAAACTTTTGCACATATTTTTCCATTCAACAACAGTAGATGGCAATTTAAAAAAAAAGATGAATAGATGAATATTTTAATTGCTATTCACTATAACAGCAACATTATCCCAAATTATTCAGTTCTCACCAAACAAAAGTGCAGTCCAGTGCATGAACCAGTTCAAAGGGACAGTCCTGACTCAAAATGAGTTCAGTCCAGTGTGTGTGAGCGGATTCAACTGGTTCACTGAAAATAATGAGTTCAGTCCAGTGTGTGTGAGCGGATTTAACTGGTTCACTGAAAATAATGAGTTCAGTCCAGTGTGTGTGAGCGGATTTAACTGGTTCACTGAAAATAATGAGTTCAGTCCAGTGTGTGTGAGCGGATTCAACTGGTTCACTGAAAATAATGAGTTCAGTCCAGTGTGTGTGAGCGGATTCAACTGGTTCACTGAAAATAATGAGTTCAGTCCAGTGTGTGTGAGCGGATTTAACTGGTTCACTGAAAAGGGTTTTAATGACTCAGATCCCGAGTTCCCACTGACTCAGTTTTCAGTCATAGCGGTTTTCATGTTAAACGCTTACCGAATTACTGAATAATTACTGAGATCCTTACACTAAGCTGCTGTTGTATGACTTCAGAAAACTTCTCCTTTTTAAAGTTTATATGAACTGTAGTATGGAAAAGACCTGAGGGAAATTCTTCAAAATGTGTTCCACAAAAAAAAAAAAAGAAAGTCTTACAGGTTTGGAATGACATAAGTAAATGACAGATTTTTCATATTTGGATAAACTGTCTTGAGCACTACAATTTACTTCAAAGTAAAGAGCTGAAAACATCTTATTTCCTTTCTAGTGAAATCTTTAAACACAGGGAAATGCCTCAGGGCAATCGCTAGTTTCACAGCTCTTGTAAAAACATCTGTTTTCAGGAAAGGGTCTTCATGCAGTACCTGACGCTGTAAAGAATGTTCCCATCTGGGTAGACTCTGAGCATGATGTTTTCCATGGTGGTGTCATGAATGAAAGAACGCTTGGAGTGAACAAAGAAGACGTCTGGCACCCAGATCTTTTTCACCAGCCGAGCATCAAATGTTCGGCTCTTGTTATTGCTGGAGGGGAAGGCCAGCCTGTCGTCCTGCCAGTAATGTCTAAGGTACAAGGTCATGGTAAAGTCCTATGCCCACAAAAGACATGAAAAAGATTTTGTCAGTTTGCATGACCCACTCCTTTATACTTTGAATGTCATTGTGTAGATTATGCCTGTTGCCAAACATTTGTTTTCACTATATAATTCTCACACTTTCTTTGTGCCAATTTGCCACTTAGGAAAAAAACTAAAATAAAATAATAAAATAAAATAAATAAAATAAAATAAAATAAAATAAAATAAAATAAAATAAAATAAAATAAAATAAAATAAATAAAATAAAATAAAATAAAATAAAATAAAATAAAAATGAACACATGGATTTAGCATGCTATTCTGCACACATTCATAGTCTTTGTTGCGTGATGCTTTTGACCTTTGCCCTCTGCCTCAGTTGTGAATCCAATCTGTTTAAATGGTCGAGGATTTAAGCTTTGATGTATGACTAGCACTGGGAGTTGAGGGTGTGCAGAGCAGGTTAAAGGTTAACAGTAATTTATAAAAGAGCAGACACTTACCATATTGACCTCTGAAATGCTGTCAATGCTCTCCACCTGCACGTCGATGCCCACTGGAATAGCAGAACCTAGGCATAGTGTCAAAAACAAAAAAAGATCACACACAAAACACAAATTGATCTCTTTAATATCTCAGTTGCGTCTCCCAGACAGTAATGATGCTAAATGGTGACTTTTAATCTTCTGATTCTCATTTTTCTGCTGAGAAAAAGAGTCTCAGAAGAGATTTCAACAATGTCTCATTATATATGTTTACATACTAAAGTCAATTTGAACCCAACAATTTCTTATCTAATTCATCCAAAATCAAAAGATGTGAGCATTGCTATTCAGATTAGCTTTTTACCTCTACAGGTTTGGGAACCAAAACTGATTCTTATTCAGAATCAGTTCCATAAAAAAACACTGTAAGCGACTGAGTTTCATGTGCTGCCTGCTATTCAGTGCAAAACATACAGCGTGACCAGTGACGTCCGATTCACATCATGAGCTAATGACTCTTACGAGCTGGTTCTTTAAGTGAATCAAAACATTCAGCAGGACCAGTGAGGTCTGATCAAAAGATTCTCATGATTCCTGATAATTCACCCGAAAAAGAGAATCACTTACTTACCCTCAAGTTCTTTCAAAGCTGTCTGAGTTTCTTTCTTCTGCTGAACACAAAAGAAGATATTTTGAAGAATGTTGGTAACCAAATAGTTGATGAGCCCCATTGACTTCCATAGCATTTTTTCCATATTATGGAAGTCAATGGGGCTCATCAACTCTTTGGTTACCAACATTCTTCAAAATATCTTCTTTTGTGTTCAGCAAAAGAAAGAAACTCATACAAGTTTAAGTGAGTAAATGATGACAGAATTTCATGTTTGGGTGAACTATACCTTTAACCTTTGTGTGGTGTTGAAAATCCTTCACCTAATTTGGTGTTCCTGGTCAAAAATGTCTTTCAATTGCTTGTAAATCTCTTATTATGCTATATTATCATAAGCTCAGATCAATGAGGCCAAGATCAATCATTTCTAATAAGAAATATGAAATGTGCTAAATGAAAGAAAACAAGGTGACAAAAGTTTGAATCCAATATTTGGTAATAAAATACATACTGAGAGATTTACAACTAATTTAAAAGGCCTCTCCTTTTGACCAAGAACACCACAAGTAAAAAAATTGTAAATGTTATACCTTGTGTGAGTTTTAGCCCAATGCGATAACATTAACAAGCATTTTCAGGAAAAAGAAAATCCTCTCGATCAGTCAAAATGGCTGGAACACAACATGAGGGGTTTTAAGTGAATCATTTATGAATCAGCTGGAGCAGTTTCTCAGTTAATCTTTCTCAGTTTATGTCCGACTCTAGGAACCTAGAACTGATGTGGTGATGAGGTTATGTTATCTTAAGGCTGGTGAGACCTAAATCAGTGTACTATGGACTTTTTCAAATTACAGTGTATAGTTAAAGATACACATTATGAGTTTGTGTTACAACATTTGTGTTGTTTTACTTTTATTATTTACAGTGCATCCGGGAAGTATTATGTTACAGAATGTACACTCAGGACACAAAGGTTAACAAAGTTTATTTAGTCAACACAGAGCAACAAGCAGTTCAACAGGTGAGTAAACACTCGATGGAGACTTTGAATCCAGCGGATGAGAGTGTAATGAATGTCTTTGTCTTACAGGTGCAGGGACTCGTGAGATACGGAGAAGAGGAACCAGGTTGGATGCACACACCTCGTCTTCAGACAGATGATCGTGGAGAATGAAGGTAACTCTTGGAGATAAACGAAGGAGAATGGGACTCAGGAGAAATCGCTGGAGATACAGGTAAGTAGTCTGTGTTGCATGAACGAGACCGGAACAGACCTTAAATAGGAGTGCTGATGAAGGTGCAGACGAGGTGCAGGTGTGTGTGATAATGAAGTGCATGCAGGTGAGAGTCAAGGAGGATGCTGGGAAGTGCAGAAGTGAAAGGTGACTGTAACATATTCACAGTGCTTCACTTTTTCCACATTTTGTTATGTAATAGCCTTATTCCAAAATGGATTAAATTCATTATTTTCCTCAAAATTGTTTTCCGACGAGCGTCGGTGCACAGCCATTTTCAGATCTCTCCAGAGATGTTCAATCGGGTTCAAGTCTGGGCTCTGGCTGGGCCACTGAAGGACATTCCCAGAGTTGCCCCGTAGCCACTCCTTTGTTATCTTGGCTGTGTGCTTAGGGTCATTGTCCTGTTGGAAGATGAACCTTCGCCCCAGTCTGAGGTCCAGAGCGCTCTGGAGCAGGTTTTCATCAAGGATGTCTCTGTACATTGCTGCATTCATCTTTCCCTCGATCCTTACTAGTCTTTCAGTTCCTGCGCTGAAAAACATCCCCACAGCATGATGCTGCCACCACCATGCTTCACTGTAGGGATGGTATTGGCCAGGTGATGAGCGGTGCCTGGTTTCCTCCAGACATGATGCTTGCCATTCAGGCCAAAGAGTTACATTTTAGTTTCATCAGACCTGAGAATTTTGTTTCTCATGGTCTGAGAGTCCTTTAGTTGTTGGGCTGTCATGTGCAAGGCCTGATTGGTGGAGAGCTGCAGAGATGGTTGTTCTTCTGGAAGGTCCTCCTCTCTCCACAGAGAAACGCTGGAGCTCTGTCAGAATGACCATCGGGTTCTTGGTCACCTCCCTGACTAAGGCCCTTCTCCCCCGATCGCTCAGTTTGGCCGGGCTGCAGCTCTAGGAAGAGTCCTGGTGGTTCCAAACTTCTTCCATTTACGGATTATGGAGGCCACTGTGCTCATTGGGACCTTCAATGCTGCAGAAATGTTTCTGTACCCTTCCCCAGATCTGTGCCTCAATACAATCCTGTCTCGGAGGTCTACAGACAATCCCTTGGACTTCATGGCTTGGTTTGTGCTCTGACAGGCACTGTTAACTGTGGGACCTTATATAGACAGGTGTGTGCCTTTCCAAATCATGTCCAATCAACTGAATTTACCATAGGTGGACTCCAATCAAGTTGTAGAAACATCTCAAGGATGATCAGTGGTCATGATCGTTTTTTATTTTTAATAAGTTTGCAAAGATTTCAAACAAACTTCTTTCACGTTGTCATTATGGAGTATTGTTTGTAGAAATGAGGAAAATAATGAATTGAATCCATTTTGGAATAAGGCTGTAACATAACAAAATGTGGAAAAAGTGAAGCGCTGTGAATACTTTCCGGATGCACTATAAATGGTCTCACATGCCAACACAACTGCATTTGTTTTCCAAATATTTATTCTTCAAATTCAAAAGAATCATTAATGTAACATTGAAGAATCAATAAATTATTTTTAGTCCATCTCAGATCACCATCTATTTACTTCTGAAACCCATCAGTGGAGGCAGTAAGCAAATCAAATGAGTAAATATTTGTGAGAGAAGGACTATACGCAATTTGCATTGTCATAGCAGAGTGACATGACAAACTTGTGTTTAACTATCATAGTTGCATTCATGCTATCTGAATTAAGCAAGCTGTGAATCTTGTGTCAGCCGCTTTTCTTCAGAGAATTGAGCATCAACACATCAATCTCTCAGTTCTACATAGACATCCAACACATCTGCAGCACGTTAAACAAACACATGGAGACCAGTTGCATTCTTTCATAGAGTCATAGAACAGAAGTATCATCACTGAACCATTTCTGCAAAAACATCTGAAAATCAGATTTTACCACAGACCTTATTTTAGTCATTAATCGAAAACTGCTATGAGAAATTCCAGAGCTCAAAAATGCTAATTCTCTTTCAGACTACAAACTAAACAGGTCAAATAGTATAAATAATATATACAAAGGACATTTCATTGACTAACATTGAGAAATAAAAAGTATAAAAAGTGTCAATTGTGTCAAATGTTAAAATGGTTGTCATCAGCCAAATAAAATCTGAAAAGAGATGTTAAGCTTCCTACAAACAGAGACTTAACTCAGCGCACATGAGTCCGTGTGATTATCAACCTCTCACTGTTTTCACAGAACGTTCCCTAATCTGGACTAAAATAAAGCTCCATCTCAGTGTTCATATGTAGGGATTACCACACATAATAACAAGAAAAAACCATGGTACTACCCATTTTTTGGACATATACCACAGTATTCTTTGAAGTACCTTGGAGTGCCATGTAAACACCATTGTAAATCATTCAGTACCATGCTAAACAGTATATTACATGGATTTTTTTCAACATCAAGATTTTAAATTGAAATTAATATATTTGATATACACTTAAAAAAAATGGTTCCATGAAGAACCTTTAACATCCATGGAACCTTTCCATTGAACCAAAGGGTCTTTATAAGTGGAAAAAGGTTCTTTACAGTTTGATTATTAAAATGTTCTTTACACTAAAAAAATAATGTTTTTTTTAAGAACTGTTCACTGAAAGGTTCTTTGGGGAACCAAAAATGGTTCTTCTATGGCATCACAGTGAAAACTCCATTTTGGAGCCTTTATTTTTAATAGTGTATAAAGAAAAGTGTGTTTTAGGTGTTGTAACCAGTAACTGTGTCTGCCCCTATCTATCTAAGGGTCTGTTTACACGACACCGTTTTCAAAACGGAAAACTTTTTATGCGTTTTGGCCATTCATTTACACGACAACAGCGTTTTGAGGACCTGAAAACGCAAGCTTTTGAAAATGATGCCTTTACCGTCTCCATGTAAAGAACAAAAATGCAAATCTGGGCAAATTCCTAACAGAAGTGAGCCCTATGCCCTACTCCCTTCAAAGGGCAGACAATGCAGCACGGTCTTCATCAGCTGATTAGCTGTTCTTACGACAGAAATGTCTTATTATTGCTGTTAACATAACTGTTGAAAATAAATTTACATTTTATATAAAAAAGTTTTTAAAATATGTGTTATATGTGCGAGTGAGTGTATATCTCTGTTCTCAACTTTAACTTGCCGTCTTATCTTTGGACCCTGCATTACCTAACACATTTCTTACCTATGAAACTTATTTAAACATAACATGACAAAAATGAGTGAAATATATCATGAACAGCTTTAAAATGAATCACGAGTATTCGCTGGGTCACATGACCATAAATAATAAAATTACTTCCTTGAAGTGACCATCCAACGCTATCTATTTTATGAGGTGGTTAATTTGTACGAATCTTACACGTTGTCGTGTAAACACCCTAATATTGCATTTAATTTCAAAAGTCTATTTGGTGTGCATTTCTTGTTAATATTGAGGTCATACAACTACATGTATAATAATTACACAGCACAAGAAGTAGAAAATTAACAGTTTTAGATGATATATAGTATGTCACACTGCACACAAATTTTGTCATTTCAACATGTGTGTATATATTTATATATATATATATAGTACATCAGTATATGTAGCGCTTTTGCATGATATAAGATCACATGATCATTATAATGTTTCAATGCTGATCAAAAACATTTCCAGAACATCACCTAAATAGACCCAAGATCAAGTATAGAACAGAAGGTCTCAGACGATTATTTGATTGGAAAAACAGCAACCTTTGGCTAACCTGTAAGATTGAGCTACATTCTCAGAAACCGCCTGGAATAATAATCCAGATTACTGTGCATGAAACACATCTGTCCTCAGTGTATTGTCTGCTTTGCACTACTACCAATCTGGGTCAGAGTGTTTTTTTCCCCGATTTGGACGCACCACATATGACATTCTAACCTACATTTTTGACAATCTCAGTGCCAGAGTCACATTCTGGTCATTTGCCCCACTGTGACTTTTAAAGCTCTTGATCTTGAGTTTATCCAGTGTAACAGAGGCAGAACGCAGTTCTTCACCCCGCTCTGTGAGGTATCTCTCAATGGACATATACGCCAGCAAGTATGGATGATATCTCTGTCGGCACGGCATGTTTCATACAAAGTACAAAGTACGCATCTTAAAACGCATGTGAGAATTTTTAGAGAATATAGTGTTATATATATATATTATTATTTTACAAAAATTGATCTATATAACCAAAAAAAACATGATTTTCAACACACATTTATGGTAATTTCCTGCTGCTTACATAAATGTCTGTCATAGTGTGAAGTACGTAATTTCCATCAGCAGATTTTTGGTTAATCCATCATTGTTTCTTTCTTTTTTCCCTCTCACTGTTCCATCTGTAGTGCCTCTCTGTGTCACGCCATGTATTTGTGCCAGCTGTGCTGAGTGAGATTTCATTCCCAATATCATTCAAATAGACCAGAAAGACCATGATATGACACTCAGTATATATATGAAAGCAACAAGTATTTTGAGAACACAACCATCATTACCGACTTTGCAAAGCCAAAAGTAATTCATAAGTGGCTTTTGAAAGGAAAGGATTCCCTCACCTCCAAAACCAGGCCTCATGGCGAAATCGTGATCCTCGATTCGCAAGAGCTGCTCTGATTTAATCAGCAAAGACTTGGTGCTGTCAGACTTCTTCATTTTAAAATCTATTCGTCTGTTTGAAAGAAGACAAAATGGGGAAGGGAAGGTTTATTTTTATGATGTAACAGACAGCAAAAACATACCTGTACACACAAGTTCTCGGTAACATTTTGAGTAAATAATCTATCTATCTATCTATCTATCTATCTATCTATCTATCTATCTATCTATCTATCATCTATCTATCTATCTATCTATCTATCTATCTATCTATCTATCTATCTATCTATCTATCTATCTATCATCTATCTATCTATCTATCTATCTATCTATCTATCTATCTATCTATCTATCTATCTATCTATCATCTATCTATCTATCTATCTATCTATCTATCTATCTATCTATCTATCTATCTATCTATCTATCGAATTAAAAAAAAACATTTTCTGAAAGTTTCTGCCACAAATGGCACTGTTACCTGAGAATGACCTCCGGATCAGCACTAAAAGACTAAATTACTACCTAGTGCTGTTTTTGTTTTTTACCGCACATACCCAGCTCAGCCCTGAGCTCTAATTACAGAGTTCCTTTATCCACAATTAATTATACCCTCAAACACACACAACCCAACAACCCAAAGTGCAGGTCATAACACAGCGCTTCAAATAAACCCTTACACATCAATCCACAGGGACGAGACCACAATAAATAAGACCAAGAGTGTAAACAGACTGACACGGGTATTTAAATGAAACAGAAAGGAGCTGATTGATAATATACAAAGTGAAGTTCAAACAGCATTCTGCAAATGCATTTAGGAGCTGAGGAAATTAACGTAAGGAGCTAGCATAAGTATCCTCACCCTCCATGTTTGTGCCGTGTGTTTTCACCCAGGTAGACGTCCTTGTGCCTGCGCTGGTTTTGCGTGTTGCTTCCTTTGAGCAGGGCGACGGGCCACAGCCAGGCTAGGCACATCAGCCGCAGTGTCGTGAGCGCAAAGTTCATGGCCGAGGCCTGAGCTCCAGGATCTGATGTGAGGAGAAACAGAGATATGGTGTGGGATCAGTCTAACGCTCTGGAGTTCCTTACCCAGCATCCTTTCCATCTGGAAGTGCCGCCCATTCCGTCACGGTAACGACCCTTAGATCCACACTGGATAGCAAAAGTTACATGGTGCCATGTGAAATCCTCTGAGCTCCGCTTCTGTGCATGTGTGTTTGTGTGTATATGCCTGGCGGTCTGCGTTTCCCACCCTGCCTAAAAGCCTGTCTGCTTTTCTGACATGGTGCTCTCCCTCCATGCCCCTCCCTCTGATTAAAACCAAATATCAATTTATTTCTATAATGACAAAGGAATGGCGTTAATTCCTCCCTAATCTTCTTACACGCAGCTGCTGAAATCTTTCAGTAACCTATAAACTCTATGGGAAGGGGAGGTGCATCACAAGCAGAGCTATCTCTACCATCAGGTCGGTTAAAAAAGCAACAAGCCCTGTTTTTGAGAATAGTAGCCACTCATTTTCCCTTCAGAATCAATTCAGCATAAACTTAACATTGTTATCATACTTGTATGTGTTTACAGAGTCTTTTACAAGTCACTGGCATTCTGAATAACCTCTAACTGTAGATGAAGCATAAGGTTTTTCTGTAATTGTGTCTCTGACTGTCGTGCTGCTATAGATGTGCAGACCATCAGGCTAATCTGACAGATCTTACTCACTGTATAGAGGATGGTGAGATGAAGGGGGGATAGAGGGAGACGAACAGGGATGGGAGAGAACAAGAGAGGCTTACTTTGGAAGACTTACTTCTAAAGTGGGGAAGGGAAGGTTTATTTTTATGATGTAACAGACAGCAAAAACATACCTGTACACACAAGTTCTTGGTTACATTTTGAGTAAATAATCAGCACCGAATAAAACTAGCGGTTAGGAAGAGAGGGTTGTTTAGAGAAATTATCTATCTATCTATCTATCTATCTATCTATCTATCTATCTATCTATCTATCTATCTATCTATCTATCTATCTATCTATCTATCTATCTATCTATCTATCTATCTATCTATCTATCTATCTATCTATGTCCATATTGTCATGATAGCATCACTCAGTTGCTGTGGATTTGTCGGCTGCACATCCATGATGCGAATCTCCCGTTCCCGCACATCCCAAAGCTGCTCATCTGGACTGAGATCAGGTGACTGGAGGCCGTTTGAGTTTAGTCAACTCATTGTCATGTTCAAGAAACCAGATGACAATGTCAAACCAGATGACCAGATGAGATGATTTGAGACATGGTGTGTTATCCTGCTGGAAGTAGCCATCAGAAGATGGTTCACTGTGGTCATAAAGGGATGAACATGGTCAGCAACAATACTCAGGTCGGCTGTGGCGTTTAAATGATTCTGGTACTATAGGGGTCCCAAAGTGTGCTAAGAAAATATCCACACCATTACACCAGCAGCCTGAACCGCTGATGGACGGATCCATGCTTTCATGTTGTTCACACCAAATTCTGACCCTACCATCTGAAAGTTTCAGCAGAAATCGAGACTCATCAGATCAGGCAATGACTTCCAATATTCTATTGTCCAGTTTTGGTGAGCCCGTGTGTGAGCCTCAGTTTGCTGTTCTACACCGGTGTGTCTTCTGCTGCTGTAGTCCAACAGCTTCACGGTTGGATGTGTTGTGCGTTCAGAGATGCTCTTCTGCAGACCTCGGCTGTAACGAGTGGTTATTTGAGGTAATGTTGCCTTTCTAATATTTTCACATTTTTGCATAAGTTGACAAAATTGACTTAATTTTTCCATATGTCATGTCTCATATTTTATCTCATGCATGTTCAATGACAGTGTTGTGTCCTTGGAAACCAACCAACTTTTGGAAAAACAAAATTGGTCATGGAAAAATGGTTAGACATTGTGGAAATGACGAAAAAACTTGTAATTTATATAAATAATTTTCACACAATAAAAAATAATGACATAAGTTAATATAATATAATTAAATATAACTTAATTATTATATAAAATATAATACATACAAATTTAAAAATAGTTTTTACACAAATTGGAATGGCTTATGATTATCATATCATAATTTTAAAAAAATGTAGCAATTAATTTTCCTTATAGATTTTGATATTTTTAGATTGAAAACAAAATAAGCTCATGATAAAAGTATACAATAGTTGTAATGATTGTCAGCAAAAAGAAAAAACAAGTTTAAATCTATTATTTCTAATAAAAATCATTCCCTGGGACATAAAAGTATGAGAGAGCAAATTGAGGAGAGACAGTCAGAGTCTATGTATATAGAAAAGAATAATAAACAGTAGTCCAACTGAATATCAGATAAAACATGGTGACAATCAATAATAAAATTGCATCCAGCAGAACAGTAATCCCAGACCAGTAACATGCTCCTCTAATCCAGGATTAGAGTCTGACTGAGGGCATCTAAGGGAGTCGTGCACGTGCCTCACTGCATCTGAGGAAGCTGCTCTTTTATGCTGAACGAGGATCATCCTTCCCTACTCAGATCATTAATCATTATAAGAAGGATATAAAAAGCTGCTCCACCATCACAGCCAAAGGGTAATTTCCTTAATCACCCCTCATCTTCAAACAAATTCCATAAACATCCTCTTGTGGCCAAATACTGTATGACAGGAGAGCTAATACTGTTTTGATCACAAAATTGTGAAGTACAGTATATGATCGATAAATCTATAAATTCTGGTGGTTGAAAAAGTGAAAATATATTTTAAAACTATTTGCGAACTACTTGATCTAAACTAAACTAAACTAAATGTTCACTGAATTAATGTTTGCACTCTAGTTTCAAATAATCATATTTAATTTTCTGTCTCCACAACATATAAAAAGGACAAAAAAGTCTGATTTTGACTTCCTAGAATATATCTAAAACACATCTACTTATATTTCCAATTCCAAATGGTGCTCACTGCAGATCCAAATGGCGTCTAGCTCCTCCTCTCTGGACATAATGGATGGAGCCTGACTTAGTCCAGCTCCCCCTCTCTGGACATAATGGGTGGAGCCTGGCCTAGTCCAGCTCCCCCTCTCTGGACATAATGGGTGGAGCCTGACTTAGTCCAGCCCCCCCTCTCTGGACATAATGGAATATTCTCAGTGGTTGCAGTGATGCAGGGATTACGTATTTTTGAATCATATCACCCTGGTCCCCTTAACAAAAACCCAATAGGATTTTTCCATTGGCTTTTGGATTATTACAGAAAATAAGGTCTGTGACGAACAAAAGTTATGGTTCTTACTTGTTTTGCTCATCATGATAATCTTCACAAATTAACACAACTTTTATGAATTTTGAAGCATAATTAGAATCGGAGGAAGTCAAAAGCTATAGGCTATAAACGAACTACACCACAATCGCATGACTTCAACTTCACCATCACTTAAGTTTCCGACAACTCTTTCAGTCTTTGTTTAAAACATTTCCCTTGAAAGTTTGAGTTATAATAGTTTGCAAGAGTGCGTTAAAAATTATTCTGTGGTGAAGTAAATACTACAGAAAAAACTAATGTAATTTGTACATGAAAAAGTTAGTTCAGGCAAGAATTAAAAAAAATAAAGTAAATTCTACTTAAGTACTTAACTCAGGCTTGTAGAAATCAAAGCGTAAATATCAACATTATAAAATGTAACGAGTTTGTTTGCCCATATAATCTTTAAGGTATTAGGTTAACTTATTTGGCTTGCTGTCCACTGATGAAGCAGCTTCAACTCAAGCTCTGATACCCCCACAGTGAACAAATATAGGATATGATTCCACAGGGCAAGGTACCTGAGATGAAGGTGGAGTTTGGGGAGGTGGAGGGATGCTGGAACAGCTGAGACTGAGGAGAGGTAAGCAGCTGATAGATGGGTTAGAAGGGTTAGATGGGCTCGCTCCTCCCTAAATTACCTTTAGGAACTTCATCAAGTAAAAGTACTCAAGTTTTCTGATACTGGTATTCCCATCATGCACTGGGGCTTGAATAATTAATAAGGTTGATTAGTTAATAAGTTAACAATTAATAAGCTGTTTTCCAGCTGTATTTGTTTTATCATTGCATTTGTTGTTAGGTTTAGTAACTTGTCATTTTGTAACATCTGGAATTTTCTACTCAAAATGACACATTCATGCTCAAAAACGATCCACCGAATGTTACCGTCGTGTATTGTGTACCAATTATTGGGGTCCCTGTTCGGGTGCCACATTATTTCTATTATGTAGATATGGTGTCTACACAATATCTACTGTATTATTTACTTAGATGTTTCTAAGTAAAGCATACACTTTAAAAGTGTGTTTTAATTCAGTGTTATATTATTTGAGTAAAAAGTATTGCAAAGGAAACTTCAACTAAGTAGCAATAACTCAACCTTTTACTGGCCAAGTTAAATTGTAAAATAATATTGCTTATTTTCTTTGTTAATTTTACTTAACTTAGTTACAGTTTACTTAATTCCATATGTGAAATTAACTTAAAAAATCTGTGTGCAAAAACTTGCAAAAGAAAAATTAAGTAAATTTTTTTTACAAAGTAGTGTAGGATTTTTCAAGGGTGTTCTTGGATGGATGAATGAATGGATTGATGGATATTGACAACTCTGACTGTCTGAACAAATCGATCGGATTGCATCTGTTGCAAAATGACAATGTGGACAGTCATTCCTCGAGATTGGATATGAAAACCAAAATTGCATTTGTGTATAGATTGATTACAGCCAAGAGGAATGTATTTACTGGACTGGCCCTGCTGGCAGAACTGAAGCAGCACTGCCATGTCATCAAACACACTGACCACAATTCTGCTATAGCCTGAGGGCACTAGATCAGCGCAGACAAGTAAAGCACCTTCTCAAGCCTCGGGATTTGTAAACCTGTAAGGTTGGTATGACAACTTGCACCTGTCAAAGTCTGTAATGCTACAAGTTTGGACTCCTTCTATGCATTATACATCAGTCAAATGGAGCTTTGGAATGTCAAAAAAAAAGTTATTGGGCCATCTAAGGACTCCTTCCAGGAAGGAAACAACTGATTAACGTCATAAGAAACTTTACTAATCATCAGGGTTACTGCAATCCACTGTTAGGTACATATACATGGTTACCACACTCTTAGAGTTTGGCAAAGTGAGCAAGAAGGTGGCCAGGAGAGTTGCAGCATGTCTATATTTAGCAAAGGCTCAACAAAGAACAAGGTGGTGAGAAAAGACAAAGAACTTCAGAAAGGTTGACCTGGGGGATGTGGGAAGGTTATCTTACAGTCATTCGCAGGAGTACAGGGTAGGCAGTAAAGGGTTTCAGCTGACATTTAGTGACTCAGCTCATGATCTATGAAAGAGGCGTGGAAACCTGTCCACCCACTCTCTCTCTCTTTCTCCTTCTCTGTCATTCATACCCACAGCAAGCTCACACAGCAGAGTCAATACTCAGAAATCACATGAGGAACTCTTGTTTTTTTTCACAAAGACTTTCATTCAGGTGGACCCAAGGGATACTTCTTTTTTTTGCCTGTCTGTGCTGTTGAAGCAGTAAAGAGGAACAGGGTCTGATTACGTCCCTGAGAAAGACTCTTTGAAGAGTTTCATCTTCTCAGCAATTTTAGTTCCAAACCTCTTTTTTTGCATCAGTACATTGTTGTGAGGGAGAATGTCAAGGACTCACTTTGGCGCTTATGTTGTTTTATGGATTTTTTCCTTAGTGGAGTGTAAGGTTCCAGGTAAGATTAACTTTTATTTAGATTTTTGACATTTCTCTAAAAGTGAAGTAACTTTTTTTCTTATTTTCCAGTATGTCATTCATTTTTAGGTCCAAAGTTTGATCACTTTATTTGTAAATAATACCACTTTCCTTTATGAAATGAAACAATTCAAAGTTCTGTTCTGTTCATCTAAAGTGAGTGATTTACTTTTATTTTACTTTTCGCTCTTGAGCGGCTTTGATTTCAGTACCTGCTGTTTTCAGTTAGGTCATTTATGATCATTTCATGTTTGTACGTCACAGTGGCCAGGCTGAAAAGATGCCAGGAAAGACGTTATGAATATACCTTACATAATTCAAGTGGATGGAATAGGGCTCGAATGTTGGCAAGATCATCCACAGACATCTGTTTTCTAGTTATTAGGTACTTCTTCCTCAATTCTTTCCAGTACTCAAATTAAATGAAACAAATATTAGATATTACCCATTGATTGCTTTTGCTGTTATAAATTATTATATAGGTTAAATATATATGTTATTTTAGTATTATTTACATACTACTGTAGCATTTATTTATTTTAATAATATTATTTTATTTTTTAATATTTTAATAGTTTTATAATAGTTATATAGTAATATAATATAGTAATATATTTAGTTTAAACATTAATTAATCATTAATTAATGTAACTGTGTATTATCTGTATGAGTCTTCTCTAAAAGACTTCAAATAGAAGCACAAAAATGAATTTTTGAGCTAATGAATCATTCATCTGAAGTGGCTGATTTATCTTTTTCCAGTTTCATTGGGCCACTTATTTTGAATGTGCATTATTCCTGCAATAGATCAACAGCCAGGGAAGATAAATGATTGTTATAAATATACCTTATTATGCAATTAAAGTGGATGCTACTCTTAGATCTCAAGTAGAGGCAGAATTTCAGCTAATGCATTTTTGAGCCCCTCCTTGTTATAGTCTGCAAACGAAGAAGATGAGCGAGTCTGCTAGAATTCACTCTGGCTCGTGATCTGTTTGGACTAACACAGTCACTGTGAATATTTCGACAAGCCAAGACCTCTCCAGGGACTCTCTATAATAGATCTAGACTAGACATTTAGCACAAAGGAAAGTGTGCCATGCATGACATCAAGATAAGTTGAGAAACAGAAGTGCAACTGATCCATTACATCATAACTATTCCATATGAGATTTTGCCACTCTTATGGCAATAATCAAAATTGTATAATATCAATATAATCAATGATCAATATAACACAATAGAGATAGTTTGGTGCAATCTGAGTCTGGCAATGCATGCAAAGCTAGGCCAGTGTCACAACATAAAGGTCATGCCTTCATGCACTCTGTCGCTGCTGTTTATTTTGTATTTATAGCCAAACAATCTTCTTGCCAATTCCGATAAGGTGAGTGTGTTGAACGCTAAACAATCACAGTCATAAGTGGTCATTACTGATAAATGTCCTCTTAGCATGATGTTCTGGGTGAACACACAATTGTAATCACCCACAGAAAAGGACAGACGGCAAATAGGGGCAGCAGAACTCACTTTTTCTGAGAAAAAATGTGGCATATATACGGGTGCACATATGTATGTATTGTACACATGCACACATACTTACCATGTAGTTAGGAAACTGGGTGTAGAGATTTACATATACGACAAAAGCATCAATCCAGCATCATCTTATCATCAATGTCTTGAGAAGGAAATGTTTGAGAAGAGGCTGATGGTTTTGAAATGGCAAGTTTGCAGCCCTCTCAAAATACTGTGTATGAGCATTGTATTAGATCACAAAACTTGAGTGGAAATGACATAGCTAAAAAATGTTGTTATATTTGGTATTTTGTTATATAATTCTAGTGCAGTGACATTCATGCATTTTTACAAGTAGCTTAAGTATCTAAATGTGTGAAAATATGTGAAATCAGCATATAACCCTGCGGAAAAACCAAGCAAAATCCTGCATTAATTCCATGTTGGTCCAAGCTGGTTTATGCCGGTTAGTGCTGGTCTAGCTGGTGGACCAGCAGAGTCATCTGAAATTCTGAATAAAGTAATAAAAGTCAAAGTGGTAAATTGTAAATCACATTTCAATCGCATTTCATTCTAGAGACAAAATAACAAACATCAGTATGTAATTACAATTTTGTACTTATCATCTGTTGCATCAAGTTCAAAATTGAATTGCTTTATTTTTTTAAGGACTTTCATGCATATTTGGGAACATTCATGTGTAAAAATCCAGCTGGCAGTCACTGACCCCCTAAAAGTTGTAAACTTGTAAAAGGTTATAATAAATGTTAAAAGCACTTAGAAGAATGTCATTGCAGTTAGGAGCATGACATACTATTGTAGACAATAGTGACAGCGTGCACTTCAACAATTGCTGAAAGCCAACCAAAGTCAAGGGCCCATCTAAAGGGAACACTAATCACCATAATAGTGACAACATACTTCAACAACATTCACATGTTTGTTGTGGTCTTGCTGGGATCATCCAACATGCAAAAGACAGCATATGCTGCTCCATCAGCAAACCAGCAACCCAAGCTGGTACCAGTGTGCAAAACTTATGCTTATGCTGGTGTTTTCAGCAGAGAAGTTAAACGTTATAAGTTTATTGAAAGATTTATTTAATATTCCCTTTAAACCAGGGGTGTCCAAACTCTGTCCTGGAGGGTTTAGCTCCAACTTGCCTCAACACACCTGCCAGGAAGTTTCTAGTAGTATGCCTAGTAAGACCTTGATTAGCTGGTTCAGGTGTGTTTAATTGGGGTTGGAGCTGAACTCTGCATGACAGTGACCCTACAGGAGCAGGATTGTACACCCCTACTTTAAACGATATTCATAAATCATTCTCGTAAATGCAGGAATATCTTAAAATCCTTTTTGTTGATTTGCAGAGGTTCGTGTGACCTGCATCTTTTCTGAGGACTGTATTCTTCCCTGCACTTTCATGCCCAATAATGGTGATGTGAACATTAAGTGGTACCAGCAGGATGTGATCATACTCAGTTTACAGCCGGCAGGACAGAGGCTCAGCAATGGCAACACGTGGCTGTTCAGTGACGACGTCTCCAATGGCAATGCATCGCTTCTTGTGAAACAAGTAGATACAAGGAGTAAAGGACGATACAAATGTGTGGTCAACAATGTGACTCAGACATATGTTGTTGCAACAGTGGAAGGTTTGATTTTATATTGATTTATTTTTAAATGTATTATCTGTGATTAGTAGTCGTCAACCAATGTGGGTTTATTAGTAGCTTAGGTCTACATTCGTTATTACCATAATTCAGTGTTTCCCAACCCTGTTCCCAGAGCCACACCAACAGTGCGCATTTTGGATGTCTCCCTCATCTGATCCCTCTATTTCTGGTCTTCGAGTCCCTACTAATGAGCTGATGAGTTGAATCAGGTGTGTTAGATTAGGAACAAGAAGAGTTGGAAAATGTGTAGTGTTGGGCTGTGTCCGAAATCACCCCCTATACCCTTAAATAGGGCACTATTCGAGGGGACAGCCATTTGTAGTGGTGTCCGAAACCATAGTGGACGTTATTGAGTGCACTCATTTAATCCCACAATGCACTGAAATAACGAGTGTACAACTGTGTACAACGAGTGTACAACTTCAAGTGGACTGTATTAGTGGAGTAATGCAGGGAATAGTGAATGAGGCTGTAGGGGGCGATTTCGAATACAGCCTTGGTGTGCCTCCAGGAACAGGTTTGGGAAACACTGCCATAATAACCTATCCATTTGTAGTGATGAAGAGTTTGATTCACCTCAGTGACAAAAACTTACTTAAACTGGACAATGGCTTTCTTCTAGAGCTGCTGTACAGCCAAAACAATCTCTCTTCATTAATCTCCTGTTATCACTGTAAAGCTCCTTTGTAAAAAGTGCTATATAAATGAAGGTGACTAGACTTGACTTGACTTTATTATGTAATTTCACTAAAGATTGGTTCAGATTCATTTTATGATTTGTTAAGAGTAGGTGGCATGAAGTGAGTCTTTTGTCAGTGTCATCATACAAAGTAATAGGTAAGTTAGTTAGCACTCTTAATTTAGCTGATTTAGATGAGGAATTGTTATTGGCCAATTCTATTCTGACAATGGCTAAATTTCAACTGATCAATCGACTCTTAATATCAATATTTTTTTTATTGATATTGATACTTTATCAAATATATTTTTCATTTAATGTCCTTCAGCTCCCATCAGGATGATCTCCATTAACACAGATCCCTCTGGGCTGATTCGGTGCTCTACTAAAGACGTCTACCCCGCTCCGGTGGTGCAGTGGAGCACAAAGCCCAGTTCAGCTCCTGCGGCCCTGCAGCCCATCACCCGCATGGCTCCTGGCGGAAAGGGCCTCTTTACAGTGGAGAGTGTCCTAAAACAGCAGAACAACAGTCTCGATCATATATATGTGTGTAACATCACCTCCAAATATAGCACGCAGACATGGACCGCTTCATTAAAGCTGCAAGGTAAAACTTGATCACAAAAAAGTGATATATGCTGTAATACTAATACAGATGTATGTTATAAATGTTATGCTTATGAATATAAGGTGATAATAGCAATGTTGTCTCATGTATAAAACAGAAATTAGCAGCTCTGAAGGACAAGACCTGATTATTCCATGTAGAACTCCCAAGAACCTTCAGTCCTTCTCTCTCGTCTGGACTTTTACGTCAGCAAACAAAACCACAGATGTCCTCGAGTATGACAGCAGGACCCATAAATCCAGCCGCTCCTGGGATCATGCAGAACTAGAAGAGGACAACGCATTGAAAGGGGATGTTTCACTGAACCTGCAGAAACCTGTTGGCTCAGAACATTCTGGAATCTACACATGTGCCTTCTCAGGAGCAAAGACTCGGCATCTGATCCAGACCAGTGTTAATATTACATCCTCCAGGCAGGGGAAAGGTATCCAATGATCCATGAACTCATCCATCCAGTAATGAATCTGTGGGACCAAACATAGAACTCATTTCCTGCTAAAACACTGTGGCAGTTTACTTTTTAAACATCTGTCTCTCTTTCTCTTTGTAGATTTTCTTAAATATAATCTGTGGATGCTGGGTATCGTCGCAGGATTAATCGCTCTTCTCGCAATCACTTTGGTTATTAAAAGATACAGAGGTAATGCAGTGAACAGAACTCAATCCATCTGCATAATAGTGTTTATTGTTGTGTATATATTCAGTCTATAAAAATGATCCATGATGTTTATGTTTGCAGCAAAATCGAAAAGAAATCAAGAAAACGCTGAAGAGGATGCGGAAATGCAAAGCATAAACTCGGGTACTGTCCTGTCCTTTGTTTTTCTATAATTAATTCATAAGAAGCACTTCATAGAAGTTCTCTGCCAAGTAAAATTTTCAATCATAGATTTTCAATTTTGCAACTGATTTTTTTTTTCTTTCTTTTCTTTCATAGCAAAAACATTGGAAGAGCCACAAGCAGGAAGTAAACTCATGAGAGAGCCTTCGGGTTCTCACAGTTAACCATGGACAGAAGAAAGAAGAATATCAGAGAAAAGTCAGTATGAAATACAAGTTTGAAGATCAATTGATGGGACTTTATTTCTATGCATTCTAGTATTTGTGTGAACAAAATGTCATTCAGGAAAATAACATTTAGAAGAAACGAAGACATTTCTTGTATTTTATGTTTTTGAATGGTACTTTGATTAAATATTTTTTTTAAAAAAGAATATTTTAAAAAAGAAAATATTACAAATAAATACATTATTTATCAATAATTTATTTTAAATTTCCCATAAATTTCACACTGGCTGTTTTTTACAATGTTTGTAATTACAATAAATATTATTTAAAAATATATTATTTATCCATAATTTATTAGTCATTTTCCATAAATCTCACACGGCTATTTTTTGCAATATAATTTGTAATTACACTACTGTTCAAAAATTTGGGGCCAGCAGGATTTTTGTTTTAAAGAAATTCATACTTTTATTCAGCAAAGATGCATTAAATTAATCAAAAGTGTCAAATGATTTCTATTTCAAATAAATGCTGTTCTTTTGAACTTTCTATTCATCAAAGAATCCTGATAAAAAATGTATCACTGTTTCCACAATTAAATAAATTACACATCACAACTGTTTCCAACACTGATAATAATCATAAATGTTTGTTGAGCATCAAATCCTCATATGAGAATGATTTGTGAAGGATCATGTGACACTGAAGACTGGAGTAATGATGATAAATTCAGCTTTGATCACAGGAATAAATTACACTTTACTATATATTCACATAGAGAACAGATGATTTACACTGGAGGAATATTTCACTGTTTTACTGTTTTTATTGTATTTTTGATCAAATAAATAAATGCATATACATGTTTCCTTTAATAACATTCAAACATCTTACCGTCCCCACACTTTTGAACGGTTGTGTTTTTAATCATAATCAACTTATTTAGGACTAAAATAACCACAACATGACACATGGATGGACAGACCACACCAGTCCTCTTTGAGGTTTAAATGAACCGGTTTGTTCTTTTCCCTGGTTATTTTTTCTTTATCCTCAGCTTAACTGTACCCATTACATGGCCAAACCAGTTCTGGTCACTATATGTCCACTCATGCACTCTCTGGATAATCATTTACCGGTTTAATTGATATGTCCACAAGGGTCTTTCTCTCCCCCTTTCTCACGCGCACACACTCTCAGGACACATGCACATGTACAGAGAGAAAGATTGTGGCATCACAGTAAATTGATCTGAACGTGTGGCATAGTCTGACAGTAATGGATCTGCTGTTCCTGTGTGTTGCACTTTTACTTAGGACTTGCGTTTCTGGTATCAGCACTACTAAAGGTAAGACCACATATGGACACACATTGAACTTTTGATACTTCTAAGTGAGAGATATAATGCTACTCTCTTAAGGGAAAAAATAGAAAAATTACCATCCATGTCTTGTGGTAAAGTCTCTACATGCTTTTTAATGTTTTAGTTGTGTCTTCTTAAAATATAAAATGTGCTTTATCAGAAAAAAGTTATTCTATAATGTACACTAAAATGTTTCATTTATAATATAAAACATAAAATACAAGATCAAATATTTTGTACATGATAAGTGAATAAATTGTTACTGGAATATTTATTTTATTGGAATGGTGCTTGTTTTGTCAAATTGTTTCCTGTTTTCCATCTGTCATTTAAGTCGTTTAGCTGTAGTTGTTGCTCAGTGAATGGATAAAAACAGCACTTGTCGGAAACTTCATTAGTCTCAGACTAATGACACTGGTGAACGAGAATAAGTTTGTGATTTATTTATCCTCATAAGCAGCCTACAAGGCTAAGGGAATATTTTAGCACCTACATAACAGGCTATTTGAACAAAAGAACAGGTTCATGAATAAATGTGCAAATGTCCATTGTTGATAATTTGCCATTGCTTGGCATAAAGCAATTTTAAAACAACCAGAACAATAGAATCTGTATTGACCCAGCTAACAGGGAATGTTCTCTCAAAGTTATGAACAAATGTTCTTCCAGTAATGTTTAGAGAATGTTAGTTCAAAGTTATCTGGAACATTTTTCTGAAACTTTTCAGTTCGTCTAACGTTTTTTTAAAGGTACGCTATGCCCTCTAGCGGTTAAAAAACAAACAAAATTGCATGCATTTTGTGGAAGAATATTGTTTTGGTTGTGCTGTGGCTCTGCGTGACTGTGCAAGTGAAAAGCTTACATGACCCTTCGCATTAGACAGTGCTTTACAATGGACTCTGTTAGAGAACTACTTGGCCATTTATCATCTCTGCGTCACTTTGACATAATTGTAAATCCCTCAGTTCTGGCCATCTCCGAAAAGCCAAGGCAATGTTGGTTCTCATTTTATTACAAGCTCTGTCGCATTCTCTTTTTGCCAGCAGACTCTCCTCTGTTCTGCGGTTCAAGATTTGCGTGCTGTCAATTTTTCTCGCTCGTTGTGACAATAACTCCACTCCTACTAGGAGCCCATCGGGAGAATTCCCCGTGAGCCGCTCATAAATTGGGCCGGTAGTAGGCCTACCACTTCGACATAAAGGCAGTTTCACAGGGGACGCGGAAAGCGCAAGTCTATAGTTCATTTTCAATGAGAGACCCACAGCGGCAAATTGCAGCCAATTCAGTGCAAGCGGTGATCGTACACCGAAATCCCGTTGCTTGCGCATGCACACGGGAAAAAGTGTTACATCATTGCGTGACAGATAATTGAATTAATTAGTTACACAGATTTACTCTGTATTTAAAGAAGCGCATGAGTGTACGCTATGCATTAAATAATGTCACTTGGCAAAGAGCGTGCATGCTCTCTCTCTCTTACACGGGTTACCCAGAGAGAAAAAGTGAATCCGCATTGGCCTATCTACCATGTACAGAACAGGTCATAGTTTAGGTGCTAGGTTTATATATATGTTCTTTCTTGTTTGCGTTTTTTTTCTGTCAAAATAACGGAAAACATTTTGAATTATCCGTCTGTTTTTAAAAGTAAATGAGTAATAATTTTTTTGTGAGGCAATCAATCCTCCCTTCCAAATCCTAACCCTCCCTATCTAGGTTTTTATACAGTGGTGTAACACAACGTTTTATAGATGAGCATAGTCCAAGCCATACCATGTTACTACTTGTTTCAGAATGGTTAAAGAACCTTCAAAAGTAACATTCTTATAATGTCTGCAAAATTATAAAATGGAATGTTCCCATAACATTCCTATAACCAAGATTTTTTTTTAAAAAACTGGATGTTTTGAATGATCTGAGGAAGTTCAGAATAATGTTGTTTTCATAACTCAATAGGAATGTTAGCAAAACGTTCACAGAACATTTTTGTTAGCTGGTTAGACTAATATAGGCTATATTTAGGTACTAATATAGGCTTGTATTTTTGTATGCAAATCAAAATTGAATTTAACATTGCAATTATTTTACATGTGCTGGTCTCACTCTAGATGCACACGTAACGTGTCTGTTCTTAGAAGACTGCATGCTACCCTGCAGTTTCAGGCCCACAGGAGCCGTGGTCATCCACTGGTACAAGCAGCAAATCCCCGTCCACAGCTACTACTACAATAAAGACCAGTACGGGCTACAGAACAAACATTTCAGTGGCCGGACGAACCTGTTTAATTCCCAGATTGCACAGGGAAATGCTTCTCTGGTGCTGAGGAAAGTGAAAGTCCAGGATCAAGGGAGGTATAAGTGCTACACCAGCACCAGGAAGGGAAACCAGGAAACCTTTGTTAACCTGGGGGTGAAAGGTCAGTAACGGGGTCATGGTCTGGTCATATTATTTGAGTTTGCTTGGGTTATTGGGTTTGAATGATGTAAAAAACTACTTTTCACAAAGTGTAACAATTTTTGGTCACCTACTGTAAAAATAATTTAGTTTCTAACTGGGGTCCAAGGACTCTCATTAGGCCACAAGAGGGCGCTAGGAGGTCTGTGGGAAACTTTAGAGAAAGGTGTAAATTTAAAACAAATAACTGAAATAATTAGTAAAAGTTTTGAAAAAGGTATTTATTTTAATATTGAAAACAGTTATTCATTTGTTTGTTTATTTATTCATTTTTTTACACCTTTTTTCTTCAGGTTTGTTTCTTGGTCTTAAGCACAAAAGGGTGTTAACAATAACAAAGAATAGATAAATATTTTACACATATTTAAAAATATTTTTTCTTTAAAATTGACAGTTTATACATGAAAATCTATAGCATTATATAATACATGATATTTTAGAGCATTATATGCCATGCATTATATAATGTGTACAGTTTTATTACAATGCATGTAGACAAGATAACGTGGATAAAATAAATGTTTATTGTCAGATTGTATAAGTTAGAATAGATACACCACTCAAATAATAACTAATCAATTCATTTTAATTGCATCTGGCAATGCTCCGACAAAAGAAATAAACTTAAGTGTTTAGAGAATTTCATATCCTTTTCCTGTTATGTTTAGCTCTGATCCAGTTTGTGAAGCTTGAGATGGTTAAGGAAAGGGTCACATGTCTGTCCCAGAACATCTATCCAGCTCCTGAGGTCACCTGGACCACTGATCCCCCTAGTGACACCAGAAGCATCCAGAACTTCACTCGTAAAACCTCAGACTCTAAGGGCCTGTTCACCGTGGAGAGCACCATCAGCGTGATGGGCAACATCTCTGACCACATTTACTTCTGCTCTGTAGTCTCAGCGGATGGAACGCAGGTGTGGACCGCATCACTGCATCACCAAGGTAACAGTTTCCATTTTTTTCCATACTTGCTAAAACAGACAATATCAATAAAAGTGTTTGTTACAAACTTCAAACAGCTATTTGAATCTTTTAGACGAGTTATTTGGTGAGGAGGGATCTGGACTTATGATTCCCTGCATGATACCACAACCTCGTCACAATTTTACCCTCACTTGGACCTTCATCAGAACCACAGAATCCATCTTCATCTTCACTTATGACAGCCGGACCCATCGGATCGCGAACCTGTGGGAAAGTAAAGCTGAACTCGACATAGATCAGTCTCACTTAGGGAATGGTTCCCTTCATCTGCTGAACCCAGACAGCTTGGGACACAGTGGAACCTACATCTGCACATTCTACGGCTTACAAATGAGACATCAAGTCCAAACCCATGTCAATGTTACAGTTCGTGTGACTGGTAAGATTTACTTCATGTGTTTGAAAGATTGGAACAGGATCATTTAACTTAATGACTAAAATGTCAATACATAATATTATAATTTTTCCCCAGATGATGATGAGTATGACTGCAGGAGGTCATGGTGGGGAACCGCTGCATCTGTCTTCATATTTCTCATAACAGTATCTGTTGCTCTGTCACGATGTTTTAGACTTAGAGGTAAATAAAGTATTTCATATTTTTAAATATAATAACACATTTTGACATATAGCAATATGTCATACTATTGTAATAATATTTCATAAAAATATTCTAATCTATTTTGTGTAATATTACATGATATAAGATATGAATAGAAGCAATATATATTTTTGATAATAATATATATTTTTACATAATATTTTACACAATATGCATATGTTATATTAATTATAGATATAATAATAACATATTATGATAATATATTATATTAAATATTTAATATAGCTTATAATATTACACAATATAATATATTATTAAACATTTACTGTATAATAACATTTTCCAAATATATTATATATTTTTATTACACAATTTTTACACTATCTATATAATGTTATATTAATCAAATAATATTATAATATATTATATAAAATATTATAACAATGTATTGTGAAATATACAATATAATATATTATATTATTAAAGCAATTTCCCTTTAGGTTTTACTTTATGCACATTGTCTCTTGCAGGTGAACATCCAGTACGCGGGCATTCAGACATCAATAAACGAATCAGATGTAGCAACAAAACCGGTAAATAATGATCCTCATTCATGCGTTCATACTGCTGTGAATGCAACAATCTCTAATATCCTTTATTCATTTTGGCAGAAATCCCTCTATTTGAAAGGCAAAGACAAAATGAACCCGGGCGCAACGTTTTGGAATCAGTGGAGACAGAAATTCACAGAGTGCCGTGCAACACAACACCTTTTGCAGCATCGAAGTCATTTAAACAAGATCCTGACGGCCTTAATGACATCCTGCCACATCCACCAACAGTGATAAATACATGCAAGATTATTAGTGATTCCTCTGTATCTGACACACCAGTGGAAAGACATGAATCCAGGCCGCAATCGCCTACAGGTGCTATAATAACTCTGTTCACATCTGAGATGAATACACATGCATCTGATAATAAAGAAAATGAGAGAAATGAACTTAAATCTGAAGCACACTCTGCAGATGAAGTAGAGATGGAAAGTACAATGATCCAGAGATTTGCCACACCTGAGCTCTCACAGATTAATGGCTTCAGGTGATTGATATTCATTTAATTAATTAAAATGGTGCTGACTAGTTATATTCACTTTTGGAATATTATATAATTATATTATTTTGTCCAACCACAAAATCCAACCACAATCACCCAGCTGAACTCTCAATATACACAATTAATAAAATACATTTTAATATAAAAGTATTTTATTATTATAAGTCGTGCACATTATATAAAGTTATATATCTTTAAACAAGTATACAATCCTCACAGACCTTTTAGGTTATCATAATTTAGATAAAGCTTATGAAATTAACCATTTTCATTTTTAATGAGTTTTATTAGTGGTTTATTTATCTCACTTTGATATAGAAAGTGACAATGTGAACAGATTATGTGACTTATACATAAATAAACATAATGCATAAATAAACCATGTATGAATGTGAAATGTGGTAGGATGTAACCAGCAGGTGGCGATATTTCTATTTCGTAAATATCTGCTTGACGTATCTGTGCTTTTCTTTGGACTAAAAGTGTGTGATTTTTTTATAAATAATACTGGACAAGTGTTTTAGTAATATTTAAGAAAAGATTTTAATGTACTATTTTTTGGCCGTGAACCACAGGCAACTGTCATGTTGTCGAATAATGTATCAGCAAACAAATTGTGCAACACACAAAAAGTCATTATAGTAATGACTTAAGGCTGCTTTTAGAGTAAATCTCTCAAGATTTTGGGGAAGGGGCTGACCCTATTTTTCCTGTTTACAAGGCGACATGTCTGTCCCTCGTGGACATTTAAAAATTAAAGAACAGAAATTTCTCTTCCCAGCTTGTTCAACTGTGTCAATAGTACTGTGAGCTCTGCAACGGCATCATAATTAAATAAGGAACAATGATTAAAGCTTGAGTGGACTTTAAATATACAGGACTTTATACTTGTTATGGAATCACCAGAGTATTAATCACTGCCAGCTGTCACTCGTTCCACCTGCACCAGTTAAAAGGACTCTCCACACACACCCATCGTGTTTTTCTCAAACGGAAGGCTGCAAATCTCGGCTGCCACGTCATCAAACGCCACCGAAGGCCATCTCAATTTGAAGGATCCTTGGAAGGCAGCCTTCGCTTTACGTCCTTCATTCGGCCCATTTTGAAGGACGCATTGGATGTATCCTTAGCGGCCTTAAATCACCCAAAATCCTTTGGATGCATTTAATTTCACGAAAATAAACTGATTGAGAACGAGTCAGTACTGAGCTTGTCTGAGTTTATTATGAAACGTAAGACAAAAATGTTTTCGTATATGAAAGCATAGATGTTATCTTTTGTTTTGCTGTAAATGAATAACACTAAACTGACAATAATGTAAGCCACTGGGAGACCGCAGACGGCTGTCATTCACTGTACTGCATTAATAGAAAGCCAGTTAATCTAAAGATTTGTAATAAAGTATTTTTTCAAAATTAAGTTAATAGTATTTTTGTGCCGTGACCATGGGGGCGGGAACATGTGTGACGTAGCCATGCACACTTACTAGACCGTCTCATTTATAGCGTTTAATTGCTGAGGAGGACACTCCAATGAATGTGAATCACTAAAAAACAGAGTTCGTGAGCCATGACAACATGATCAAGTAAACTTGCAACTATTTATTCTAGAGTGTTTGTTCACAGTTATCTGCTCTTGGTTATCTTAATGTTCTCAAAACATTGGCACATTATTAAAACTATGTGTTTGGCATGGTAATGGATATTACAGTAACCAATATCATTACCAAAAACCCCCTGAACATTCAGAAATGTTTTCATAACTTAATGGGAACATTAGCAAAATGTTCTTAAAACACATTTTTGTCAGCTGGGTTGAAACCTATTTGTGAAGTTGTTGTTCTTGATTGAATCCCTTGATACCAACTGACCTGTTATTAAATTATACAGACTCTTTTGAGTCCGTTGAGAAAAGCAGCCAAAAAAGTTGTATGATTAATTGGCATTGTTTTCAGCGAAAGCTATTAAAAAAAAGAGGAAAATTAAGCCATAGGCAGAAGAAAAATAAGCCATAGGCTACAGGTTTGAGGGTGAGGGTGAGTAAATGATGACAGATGTTTCATTTTTGGGTGGACTGTCCCTTTAAATAATCAGAATGGTGGGCTTGATTTTTAGTTTTTTTTTGTTTGCTAATTTTGGCTGCCAGACCTGTGCCTGCTCAAATTTTAGCCATGGTACTTTTTCTGTTACTTTTTCCATCATGACAATTTATAGTAATCCCTCTCGGCCTGGCCTCTTTTTGTCCTTCTCCCTCTGTCTGACCCTTTTCTGACTTGATCCCAGAAGATCATATGAAAACATTCCCCCACACTATTTTCATGTCCTCCTCCTCTGCTATTTTGTCTCTGATTATGTATATATGTGTGCATCTGCAAATTAATCTCATTCTGAGCCAATGGGAGATCAACTAAAGCCATTTTCCAACACAGTAGTTGCGTCCCAATTCGGAGGCTGCATCCTTCTAAGGCTGCGAACCGAGGGCCAGGGTTACCAGGTCTGCACAACAACATTACCCGCCCAATTGCTAATCTAAAGTAGCGGAATCACGGCCAAAACTAGACAACCCGCGGACTATACAAACAACCCACAGCAACAGTGTGAAAGTAGCCCAATTCCAGACTTGGCAACACTGAACCAAGCATCGTTAAGTGGCATAGCAGCTGTGTAAGCAGCTGTCTCCAGGTAAACTGGAAAACTTGGAGCTGTATGTGTTGCTGTTCTCCGTTCTTGATGTCTAGTTGCCTAGTTGTCAGATGTTGAAGTCTCATGCCACAATTCCAATGTTTTCTATTATCATTTGACCCTTAAATGGCTCACAACTCAAAACTGGACCTCGTTTTACACAATTTTCCAATACTTCTGTTACTCCTAGCTCCATTTTTAACTAAGCCTGTCTTGAAGTTATTGTGTGGAGATGGTTTACCTGCACAAGAACACAGACACGGCTCCCCCCCTTTCCCCAGCCATGTCACTGAACTACAATTCCCAGCATTCCTCCTGTTCATCACCTGCACTTACTCAGTCATCATCTGCATCTGGTCAGCACGCTCATCACCACAGTATTGCACACATTGCTCATCGTTTGTTGTCTATACTCACCTGCTTTAGACACTGTTCAATAAAGCGTTGTTATTCATCCATCTTTTGAGTCTGATATCTCTTGACAGACTACTTTGAGCTTCATTCAGTTACTAACACTAACTAAATGTCATTTGTAATTATTCTCCAGCTTGATTTGTAATCAACCTTACTTGATTGTTCCATTGAGACCCTGACATGATGCCAAAGAAACGGAAAATCAACAGCTGCCCAGATGAGAAGTCCTTCCAGGTTTGAAGACCAACCTGTTATCCTTACTATATTTAAATTTAGCTTGTTCTATTTACTGAGTCAAACCATATTCCTCCAAAGCCTTATGTTCTTATACGTCAGTCCAACTTGTGATAAACCAATGCTGGGCCGAGGGTAGCATCAGTTGCCTGCAGGTGTAAATCTGCTGCTATTTGAGCTCAGATATCAGATAGATGGGGGCTCCCCGAACTTAGTGACTGGAAATTATGCAGTGTTCACACTAAAGAGCTTCAGGGATGGTTGATCATATGTTTACTTTTGCTGTGTAGGTGCTGTGCTCTGTTTTAGCTTACAGTGCTGGACTGTCCAATTTGATCACTCGTGCACCTAAATGTGCATTGGCACTACTGCTGAGGTTTCAGCCTGTCCTCCTAAACACTCTTTGTGAGGAGACAGTCTGAGCAAGGATGCAGTTAAGGCACTTGAGGAGTTTGTTTTTCCCTTTGCACCGGTGTAGTTTTAATTTCCTGTTAACCTACACTTTTGCATATCATGGTTTTACAGCTGTCTGACAGTTCCAAAACTGACTTAATTCTAGCCAATAGCCACAATTTGCTCCCTCTACTAACTTCACCAAACCTTGGAGGGGTTTGAGAAAGGTGTGTTTGCTGCTTATTCTTGGTTATACCATTGTGCAATCGTTCTTTGGAATTCGTGAAGTTACTAATACTAACTGAATTTTATGTGATTTTATTGTTCTTCAGGTGAGGTGTTATTCTCCTTTCAGAATGGAAGTCCCCATGTTGAGACTATCCACCTTGAGGCTCATGGTACAGAATTCCAAGCTCTTCTAACCTTGTTTTATCTCTAATTGCAGCTGTTACATCAGTTCACAGCTGTTTCATTTACACAACCATCAGAATATTCTTGTTACTCTAGACACCTTAACAGTTTCTTTTAGTCATTGCTTTCAGCCAGTTCCTGACAATGCCAAGGGAACACTGTCCATTAGAATAAACAGCTGCCCAGATGAGAAGAGTCCTCCTTCCCACACACCCACTTCAGGTCTTGCAGTCTCTACTAATGAGCTGAGGAGTTGGATCAGGTGTGTCTGATGAGGGGAAACATGCAAAACGGTTTGAGAACCACTGCATTATAGTACATACAGATGTGGCCATTAACAATGCTTTTTTTTCCTTCTTCCCCACAGCATGTCGTTAATTCGTCCCGTGGAATGCCGCTGAATCCTGTCAGCACGGTTTTTAGAATTTAAATGTGTTGTGGTTCACAGAATATTCAGCAGATGGCACATGGAACAACACTGTATCTACAGGCCAGACCAAATTGCTCGTAAACACTGCAATTCGTCTTCGACCAATTGGTAAATATGCTTATAGATTATTGTACGTTGCATTTTAAAAACAGAATGAACATAATTATCAGTGTCTGATAAATTTAACTGCACATAGGCCCAATGGTTTTTTTTTTTTTGTGAGAACATCCACTCAAATCCCTCAACATTAACAAGCTGTAAAAGCATTTTTCATACTAGTCTGTTTACAACGGCTCTGTACATTTCTGCTGTTTCTTCCTCCTGTGTGTCACTGTCAAGCCAGGCTCTCCATCACTCTACCAGCGATCACAATCCCTGGAGTTGTAATCGCACCGCTCACTTAAATCCCCATCAGCAGCACTATAAAGCACACTCACTCACAATTGATATCTTGTCAAGAGCACAGACTCTCTTTTCTGGTCCGGTAAAAATAGGAATACTCAAAGTCTTTCAAGTTGTCTTCAAAGTCTTAGTCATTGTCTTGTCAAGTTCTGTTGTCTCATCCCGGTTATCTCAGTTTCCCAGTGTATGGTTCATCCAGCCTGCAAACGCAAAACTCATCTGTCATTTTGTCTGTTCCTGTCATTTCCACAAATTTTCAACCTCTTTCAGTCTGTGCCATATTGGGATAGTCTGACAGATTTTGGTTTGTTTAAAATCAATCTTTTAAATCTTATTTCAAATTAGTGACTGTATGCTTTGTAAGTTGTTAAACTTTGCTTGTCTGCATATGCCCCTTTAAATTAAGCTTATGCCTTTTGTCCCGTTTATATGTTAATGTTTGTATTTAATTTGTGCCCCTTTGTAGTTGTGCCTTTTGTTTTTATGCTATTATATGTAATATATATATATATATTTTTTTTTTCCTGCAAGAAATCCTTGTGCCTTTACAGCATTAGCACTAATGAAGTTTCTGCCTGTTGTGTGAAGCCCTTGTTTGGAGACCTAACTTATGAAGACTGAGGGTCTACCAGCACAAGTTCACTGATCAAGGCTGCAGATAAGGCACTTCATTTCTTTTACTTATATACTTCATTTTTAATCTCTGCACATTGTTTGACATGCATTACTACTCCTGTTTCACATGCAGGAAATTATGCTGTCGCCCCCTTTTCTGTGCACCTCACCCACATGTTTAAAGCTGTCTGGCTATTCCATAGTTCTAATGAAGAGTTTATTCCAAATGTAGCCACACTCCACTTCTCCTCTTTGTCCTCAGGTCTGAATGAGATTTGACCACTGACATACCAAAAACTGGGAGGGGAGATGGAGCAGGTTTTCTTCTCGATAACTTGGAAATATACTCCAACTACAGGAAACTGAAAAGGAAATGTTGCATCTCTCAACTTCACCATGTACCATCTCCTTGAGGTGAGCTGTGCAGCAGCTTGAAGTTTGTCCTGTTCCTTGGTCTCACTTGTCACTGACAACTTCAGTACTCTCCTAGGTAAGCCCCCATTATTTGGCTCTACTCTCATTTGTACTCTGAACTCTGGAAATGTGGACAGCTTTCTTTGGTATACTGATTGAAAATTGACTCCTGGTCTCCCTTTTTGCATACTAGGCTTTTTATTGGGTTAAGCCATGTTCCTTAACCCTCTGAACCCTGAGTTGTTTTCTGGGCCCTGGAGATATTTTGACATGCCCTGACATTTGTGCTTATTTCTGTTACTTTTCTAACATTTTCATGGCTAAAGACTGATTACACTGTATTCAGCACAGATTCTGCTACAATGATATGTGAGCAGCATGTATGTAAAAGTTTGTCATTTTGAGAAAATTGTTTGTGCGTGTTTTGTGGAAAAAAAATTAAGTCACTGAAATAAGGCCATAAAACCCCATACTGAATATTTGTTCAAAAGACTTTTGAAAACTGGATCACGTAGGCTAGAATTTTTGCTTCAAAACTATGTAAAAATCCCTCTGCCCACTCATTCACATAAAACAATATATTGATTTAAAATTTGTAAGACTTTGTGTCAGGAAGGCTTATGCAGGGAAGGCGTGAATCATCATGAATATTGATGTGTTTCACACATGGGAAGACAAAGACACTCCCCTGATGGCCCTATCAGCTGAATGGGACTGAGGGAAAGAATGTGAAGAGATTAAAAGAATGGGTTTTTGATTTGTTTACATTTATTTACAACACAACATAATCCAAATATACATAACGAAGGACAAAGTCACAACTGTGAACATACTGATATCAGGAGCAACTAGGGCAGCACGATTTGGTAAAAAAAACAAAACATTTCTGGTTAAAATTAGCTACAATTTAAAATTCACAAACTATATATAAAGAACACCAGATTTGTTGTGCCTTGTAGGCACATACTTGTAAGGCTGCATAAAATAACAATAATAATAATTTTTACTTTACAGAAAACTATTGTTTTGGGGGGAAAAATGCAGGCGGCCTATAACTATAAATCACTAGAAAGGAACACTTCAGTACACTACACTAGAGAAAAATAGCCTATATGGATTATCATTTGTTACTTCAAATGTTTTCATACGTTTCATATGCTAACTCACAGCGCTTACAGAGACCATTTACTGACGCGATTGAGGCGCTCCTCACTATAAACATATTATAAACCTCTACGTTTAAGCAAATATCCACGAACACAGTAAACACTGCTCTAAACCATTATAATATCATGTTAGTGTAAACACTCATACTACTTTTTATATCACGCTGTGTTTTATATTATAGAGCATAAAAACATCATGTCATGCGTGTTTATCATTGAAAGGTTGCCTACTTGTCTATAGTAGCCTACAATGTGAAGTTTATCTAACGATAAAAAGCTAATATAAGTGAGAATAAATGTTTTACCTTAATTCTCATCTTAAAATCGTATTCTTCCTATGAGGTAAATCCAAGGTAAACTCACAGCGTGTCTTCCAAACTCGATGAAAAGCAGAATAATGATGAAACTGATTCTTTATTTTGAGGTGATGGGGGGCATTTACATGTTCACGTTCCTTCACGTGGACTATTAGTATGTGAATCGCTTTGCGTGGGTGTGGTCACATTACCTATAATGAGCAAAAATGTACCTCTTGTTGATTTCTGTCACAAATGCCGGTGAAGATCCCACCGTCGGCCACCAGAGGTCTCACTCAGCAGAGTACTGACTTTCATTCGGACTCCATTTCCCATGCACCTTCACTCTGGGACTGATTACTGCACACCTGATCATCATCACTCTGCTTATTTATACCCTGAACACACACACACTCATTGCGAAGTCTTGTTTGCCACGGCTAAATTTCTGAGCGTTTATCCCGTTATTGATCTGCCTGTGTTTTGACTCTGCCTTGGACTACCGTTTCTGATTCTGTACTGCCTGCCTTTTGATCTGTGTTTGCCTGGACTTTGTACATTTGACTGTTTGCTGCCTGCCCTGACCTTTGCCTGTTATGACCAAGTTTTCTGCTCTGCCTCTGATATTGCTGTTCGCCCTAGTTCACCGATCCACGCCTGTTTATACTGTAGGTTTGAGTCATCTTAATAAACTGCAAATGGATCCTAATCCACCTGAGTCTTTGTTACAATTTCATACGGATTACATAAACAGAAATTTTGTTTTTGATATAAATTACTTCATTTAAAAGTAGACATTTCAAGCTTTCTAAAGACATATGTCATGTCTGTGTAGCATGTATTCACTGAGTTACATTTTCAGATGCATTTCAGAGTGGACTTAATGGAGAGACAGACGGGAGAATGCGCATCCTGTTTGTTTTCTTTAACGAAAAGCCCAACATTTAGTTATTGTGAGTGTACACAAGTAGATACTTCAAGCTTTGTAAAGACATATCTCTCATGTCTGTGTTTCCAGAAATGACGGAGTATTTTAAGTTTTACGCTGTCATTAGGAAAAATCCAGCAGAACGCCGGCACCGTCGGGTTCAAAGGGTTAATATTGGTTGGTCAGAGGCTGCATTGCGAGATGGCCATATTCCACAAAACTGTTAAGAATGCTTTTTGCTGAGGAGCGGAACAGGGTACAGTCAGTCACCTGCAGGTGAATATCCAAAACCAGAAGCTCAGGTATCAGATGGGGGTGCCCCAAACTTGGTTTTAGGCTAATTAGGCAGCAGAGGTATATTTAGCAATGTGGCTGTTAAAGTTTTAGGGGTGGTTAATCGATGCATTAATTGAATGTCAATGTTAACAATCTGTTAAAATGTGTTGTGTTGCTTCTCAAAATGGTTTCAAACAAATAGGACAAAGTGGCTTTATGACACCTTTTATTTTAGCCGTTGTACTCCTTTGCAACATTTTGTATTCATGCCCTTGTGCCCTCTTGTATGCACCTCATTAAGCTTATAGTTGTCTTTTTGACCTTTTTATACCCTTTTCCATTTCAACTTTCTTTTCCTGTTTGTTCTTCTGTAAGTACCCTTTTTGTATTAACACTTTGATATTATTATTATTTCCCCCCCCCCTCAATGTCTTTTTCAGTTTCTTATTACTACTCATTTTTACTTATATATATATATTTTTTTTTTTACTTGTTTGTTTTTTTTTTCATTGTGCCCTCATGTGGTCATGTGCTTCCCTAGCCTCTTGTGTCATGTTGTCATTGGTTCATTGTTTAATTGTTCACAGGTGTCCCTTGTCTTGTCATTAGTAGTCTGCGTATTTAAGCCCTCATGTTTGCCATGTTCCCTTGTCTAGCTTTATACCCTGTACCGCTGTTGTCCAGGTCGCGTCGCTTGTTTTGTAAATACACTTCACTTGGGTTCTTAAAGCTTGCCTCCAGTGGATCCTTCATTACAATGTACAATATACAACTTTTTTTTTTTTTGGGATTTTTTTGCAACTATTTACCCTTTCCATGATCCCTGTCCCCTTTGTATTCATCTCTGGCTATATATTCACTTTTTGTTTATATACTTTTTGCTTATACACACTTTGCTTATATACCCCTGTATTTATGCCTTTTGTCCTACTTGTGTCTTATATTTGGCTTAAGAAAAAAATTATGCTGTTTTTATAAAAAAAAAAAGTTTAAATGTCTTTAGTACTAATGTCACACACATGAAATTTAAATTGACAATTTTTGCTTTTTTGTATTTATGGCTTGCTTCTTGTACCCTTTAATGCTTGTATTTCTTTGTCTCTTTTTTCCTTTAATGCTCCTTTTGTCTGACTGTCACACTGCACTTATGGAATATTTATGCCTTTTAATCTCTTAATTTGTGCTTTTAATGTTTTGGCCTTTTAACTCCTCCCACTCCACCCTGCTGCAACCACCGTGAACGAAGAGTGGACCTTAAATTTGGATGTAGCAGCAGTTTATCGCTGACCAGAAGCTATTCCGTGCTCTAATTTTCGAGATGGCTCGGCCAGAGGAGAAATGAGTTGAGTGTCTGTGCAGCCAAAACCATCTTAGTTGCATTCATTTTTCTGTTATCACTGTAAAGCTGCTTTGAAACGATCTGTATTGTAAAAAGCGTCATATAAATAAAGGTGACTTGACTTGGAAATTTAGTGCATGCAGGAGTTTTAGGAATATTGTCACCAGACCGAGTGGGATGACTGTACCCTGATGGACTCTTTTTGGAGTTGTCTGGATGAGAACATCAGCCAGTGGATGGCAGCAGGAGATTCTAGCATGTCCTTGGGAAAGTATCTGGATGTTGTGCTTTTGGCTTGGATTCTTCATTTAGCGTTGTTGAGGTGGAGGATAACATTACCACCTTGCTACAGCCCTCCCAGCCAATCTATCTTCTTCCCAGAGTCTGAGCCATTACTCACCACTGACCCATTTACAAGAGCCCACAGGAGACACTGAACCTGTGTCAATACCTGCCATGGATCCCCCTACTAGAAGCATTATCCTCCCTGGAGCCCGAGCCTTTCACCATGTCTGGGACTCCAAGTCCCCATGTCCATCCCAGAGGGAGTTTTCGTGGAATTGGACTGGGTGATTGACTTGACCGACACCAAGGGCAGAAACAAGGACAGGAACTGGGTCAATCAACCCCTGTCCCTGTTGGTTGCCTCCAGTGGTTTAGTTACATATGATGTCCTGCACATTCTGTTGGTTTTGCCCAGCATGTCATTTGACTTTCCCACCTCCTCTACCCATGCTTTTTAGTAAGTTTTGTACTTATGCTGTTGAATCCTTTGTAATGGCTTTTTTATTTTAAAATAGTTTAACATTTGTTTGTAGGAAAAAAAGGTTTAATTGTGTAGCTTCCTTTTTTTTTTTTTGGGGGGGTGGGTAGAGAGAGGGTTGGGGTATAGGGCTAAATGCGAATGTGTATATAGAATATATAGATATAATCTTATAATACCAGTACAATAATAATACTAATAGTGATATCAATAACAATAATTGAGTTGGTTATTTGTATATTAACCGTTAGTGCTACCAACACACATTGTGTTTTATGTATCTACAAGATATTTTTTTTATTGCAGGGGCCAAACATGTGGGCTGCACCAGGCCAGGCTGTCTCTGAAGGGGGTGCAACCCGGAGGGTTGGCCAGGACACCAGGTAAGTGGGGTAGATTTTAGTGGGGTGCATGGTGTGGGGTAGTGTAAGGGAGGGCTTTATAGCCACTGATGATGTTGTAAGAGGGTACTGATGGGTAGGTTTAGTGTGGGTGTGGTCATACATGAGACATTTTTAGCACAAACACCAGTAAAGAAATTCAGAAAAAACAATAGATAGAATAAAAGGTAAGAGAAGAGACTTTAGGCCTCATTTAGGCCTAGGGTTAGGTATTGAAAAAGACAGCGCCTTCCCCCAGAAAAAAACCTCATCGATTTATCCAGTTTGGAATAGGAAGAACGCAGGAATGCACAGGCCGGCGCATGTTTGTTGAGGCTGATCCACTCTTACCGCTGGTTTTACCTTTTACTTTTTCTTCCCAAAAATAATCTCATTATTTCCTTGGGTTTCCATCATTCCCATCGGTTTATTTTCCTCCATTATAATCCAACCACTTTTAATACTGGCCCATCTAGATTTTGATAGTTGTTTCAAGAACCCGTGCCAACCTTCCACGTCTGCCTACTCCCATCTGAACCAAATCACTCTTTAAAGTCATATTATGATGGGCGAGTTTAGGTATGTCAAGTAGTGTATATATATACACACACATACATACATATACATATACATAAGTATGTATATGTATATACATATTTTATTTATGTAGTTACGTATGTGTTTGTTTATTTATTTTATTTATTTATTTATTTATTTATTTATCTATCTATATATTTATTTCTCTCTTTTTTTCCTCTCCATCTGTGTACAACCATATGTGAATACTTGGAGAGACCCATATTCTGGTAGACCAGTGACACCTAGTGTTTAAAAGTATTAAGACCTCCTTACAAGTGTGTAGGTAGGTTCATGGACGGCGCGGCCCCTTGAGGAGACCCCAAAGGGTCTGGTGGGCCGTCATATTTTTGTTAATTTCTGTTAAGGTCATTGGTATCTAGCCCCAAGTTTTAATAAGACCTGTGTTTAGTTTTTAGGTCTTAAAATCCGCCCTGAACACTGGAAGGTCAAGAGGTCAGCCTGTCTGCCATACACAGTAAAAAGATGAAAATATAAGAGTAAGGCTACAATGGGTAGGTTTTAGGTATAGAGAGGAGTTAGATGTCCAGGGGTGATGCCCAGGTGGTTGTGATGGGTAGGGTTAGGTGTAGAGAGGGGTCAGATGTCCAGGGGTGAGATGGGTAGGGTTAGGTGTAGAGAGGGGTCAGATGTCCAGGGGTGAGATGGGTAGGGTTAGGTGTAGAGAGGGGTCAGATGTCCAGGGGTGAGATGGGTAGGGTTAGGTGTAGAGAGGGGTCAGATGTCCAGGGGTGAGATGGTTAGGATTTATGTAAATCCAATCAACAGGTCCCGGAGGACCTGAAGACGGTTGTGCACTGTCCATCCGTTCCACTGACCGCTTTGAAACAGTGTGGGATCAGGAAGGATCCCGCCCCAAACTCTCCTTTGCTCTATAATTGCTTTTTTTGGAGATGATTTTATTTATGTAGTTACGTATGTGTTCATTTATTTATTTATTTGTTTGTTTATTTATTTATTTATTTATTTATTTATCTATCTATCTATATATTTATTTATTTATTTTTTTCTCTCCATTTGTGTACAACCATATGTGAATACTTGGAGAGACCCATATTCTGGTAGACCAGTGACATCTAGTGTTTAAAAGTATTAAGACCTCCTAATAAGTGTGTAGGTAGGTTCAAGGACGGCGCGGCCCCTGGAGGAGACCCCAAAGGGTCTGGTAGGCCGTCATATTTTTGTTAATTTCTGTTAAGGTCATAGGTATCTAGCCCCAAGTTTTAATATGACCTGTGTTTAGTTTTTAGGTCTTAAAATCCCCCCTGAACACTGGAAGGTCAAGAGGTCAGCCTGTCTGCCATAGACAGTAAAAAGATGAAAATATAAGAGTAAGGCTACAATGGGTAGGTTTTAGGTATAGAGAGGGGTTAGATGCCCAGGGGTGATGCCCAGGTGGTTGTGATGGGTAGGGTTAGGTGTAGAGAGGGGTCAGATGTCCAGGGGTGAGATGGGTAGGGTTAGGTGTAGAGAGGGGTCAGATGTCCAGGGGTGAGATGGGTAGGGTTAGGTGTAGAGAGGGGTCAGATGTCCAGGGGTGAGATGGGTAGGGTTAGGTGTAGAGAGGGGTCAGATGTCCAGGGGTGAGGGTTAGGGTTAGGGTTAGGGTTAGGGTTAGGGTTAGGGTTAGGGTAATAGGGTTATTTGCGAACTTGAGCCCCCCCCCAGTTGAGCCCCCCCCCATATATCCGCCCCCTTTGGTCCTAGGGGGCGGAGACTTCGTATTTATACTAATTAGGCCACGCCCAGACGATTGGGCATGGTCCCATGTCTCTAGCTCCTCCCCTTTTCGAGTTATGGTGTTGAGCCCCCCCATATCTCCGCCCCCTTTGGTCTTAGGGGGCGGAGACTTCGTACTTATCCTAATTAGGTCACGCCCAGTCGATTGGGCGTGGTCCCATGTCTCTAGCTCCTCCCCTTGTCGAGTTAGCGTGTTGAGCCCCCCCATATATAGGACTTGGGTGGGTGGGATTTCTGACTTGGGTGGGTGGGACTTGTGTTTGAGTTGGGTGGGACTTGGGTGGGATTTGTGTTTGAGTTGGGTGGGACTTGGGTGGGTGGGACTTGTGTTTGACTTGGGTGGGTGGGACTTGTGTTTGAGTTGGGTGGGACTTGAGTGGGTGGGACTTGTGTTTGACTTGTGTTGGACTTGGGTGGGTGGGACTTGTGTTTGACTTGGGTTGGACTTGGGTGGGTGGGACTTGTGTTTGACTTGGGTGGGACTTGTTTGACTTGGGTTGGACTTGGGTGGGTGGGACTTGTGTTTGACTTGGGTTGGACTTGGGTGGGTGAGACTTGTGTTTGACTTGGGTTGGACTTGGGTGGGTGGGACTTGTGTTTGACTTGGGTTGGACTTGGGTGGGTGGGACTTGTGTTTGACTTGGGTGGGACTTGTGTTTGACTTGGGTTGGACTTGGGTGGGTGGGACTTGTGTTTGACTTGGGTTGGACTTGGGTGGGTGGGACTTGTGTTTGACTTGGGTGGGACTGGGGTGGGTGGGACTTGTGTTTGGGGTGGGTGGGACTTAGGTGGGTGGGACTTAGGTGGGTGGGACTTGTGTTTGACTTGGGTTGGACTTGGGTGGGTGGGACTTGTGTTTGACTTGGGTGGGACTCCAGCGCCACCAGGTGACGAGTTATGGTGTTGAGCCCCCATATTAGGGTTGAGTTTTGCAGTTTTCAGGCCGTCATATTTTTGTTAATTTCTGTTAAGGTCATAGGTATCTAGCCCCAAGTTTTAATATGACCTGTGTTTAGTTTTTAGGTCTTAAAATCCCCCCTGAACACTGGAAGGTCAAGAGGTCAGCCTGTCTGCCATAGACAGTAAAAAGATGAAAATATAAGAGTAAGGCTACAATGGGTAGGTTTTAGGTATAGAAAGGGGTTAGATGTCCAGGGGTGATGCCCAGGTGGTTGTGGTGGGTAGGGTTAGGTGTAGAGAGTTAGGGTTAGGGTTAGGGTTAGGTTAGGTTAGGTTAGGGTTAGGGTTAGGTTAGGGTTAGGGTTAGGGTTAGGGTTAGGTTAGGTTAGGGTTAGGGTTAGGTAATAGGGTTATTTGCGAACTTGAGCCCCCCCCCAGTTGAGCCCCCCCCCATATATCCGCCCCCTTTGGTCCTAGGGGGCGGAGACTTCGTATTTATACTAATTAGGCCACGCCCAGACGATTGGGCATGGTCCCATGTCTCTAGCTCCTCCCCTTTTCGAGTTATGGTGTTGAGCCCCCCCATATCTCCGCCCCCTTTGGTCTTAGGGGGCGGAGACTTCGTACTTATCCTAATTAGGTCACGCCCAGTCGATTGGGCGTGGTCCCATGTCTCTAGCTCCTCCCCTTGTCGAGTTAGCGTGTTGAGCCCCCCCATATATAGGACTTGGGTGGGTGGGATTTCTGACTTGGGTGGGTGGGACTTGTGTTTGAGTTGGGTGGGACTTGGGTGGGATTTGTGTTTGAGTTGGGTGGGACTTGGGTGGGTGGGACTTGTGTTTGACTTTTGTGGGTGGGACTTGTGTTTGAGTTGGGTGGGACTTGAGTGGGTGGGACTTGTGTTTGACTTGTGTTGGACTTGGGTGGGTGGGACTTGTGTTTGACTTGGGTTGGACTTGGGTGGGTGGGACTTGTGTTTGACTTGGGTGGGACTTGTGTTTGACTTGGGTTGGACTTGGGTGGGTGGGACTTGTGTTTGACTTGGGTTGGACTTGGGTGGGTGAGACTTGTGTTTGACTTGGGTTGGACTTGGGTGGGTGGGACTTGTGTTTGACTTGGGTTGGACTTGGGTGGGTGGGACTTGTGTTTGACTTGGGTGGGACTTGTGTTTGACTTGGGTTGGACTTGGGTGGGTGGGACTTGTGTTTGACTTGGGTTGGACTTGGGTGGGTGGGACTTGTGTTTGACTTGGGTGGGACTGGGGTGGGTGGGACTTGTGTTTGGGGTGGGTGGGACTTAGGTGGGTGGGACTTAGGTGGGTGGGACTTGTGTTTGACTTGGGTTGGACTTGGGTGGGTGGGACTTGTGTTTGACTTGGGTGGGACTCCAGCGCCACCAGGTGACGAGTTATGGTGTTGAGCCCCCATATTAGGGTTGAGTTTTGCAGTTTTCAGGCCGTCATATTTTTGTTAATTTCTGTTAAGGTCATAGGTATCTAGCCCCAAGTTTTAATATGACCTGTGTTTAGTTTTTAGGTCTTAAAATCCCCCCTGAACACTGGAAGGTCAAGAGGTCAGCCTGTCTGCCATAGACAGTAAAAAGATGAAAATATAAGAGTAAGGCTACAATGGGTAGGTTTTAGGTATAGAAAGGGGTTAGATGTCCAGGGGTGATGCCCAGGTGGTTGTGGTGGGTAGGGTTAGGTGTAGAGAGTTAGGGTTAGGGTTAGGTTAGGTTAGGGTTAGGGTTAGGGTTAGGGTTAGGGTTAGGTTAGGGTTAGGGTTAGGGTTAGGGTTAGGGTTAGGGTTAGGGTTAGGTTAGGGTTAGGGTTAGGGTTAGGGTTAGGTAATAGGGTTATTTGCGAACTTGAGCCCCCCCCCAGTTGAGCCCCCCCCCATATATCCGCCCCCTTTGGTCCTAGGGGGCGGAGACTTCGTATTTATACTAATTAGGCCACGCCCAGACGATTGGGCATGGTCCCATGTCTCTAGCTCCTCCCCTTTTCGAGTTATGGTGTTGAGCCCCCCCATATCTCCGCCCCCTTTGGTCTTAGGGGGCGGAGACTTCGTACTTATCCTAATTAGGTCACGCCCAGTCGATTGGGCGTGGTCCCATGTCTCTAGCTCCTCCCCTTGTCGAGTTAGCGTGTTGAGCCCCCCCATATATAGGACTTGGGTGGGTGGGATTTCTGACTTGGGTGGGTGGGACTTGTGTTTGAGTTGGGTGGGACTTGGGTGGGATTTGTGTTTGAGTTGGGTGGGACTTGGGTGGGTGGGACTTGTGTTTGACTTTTGTGGGTGGGACTTGTGTTTGAGTTGGGTGGGACTTGAGTGGGTGGGACTTGTGTTTGACTTGTGTTGGACTTGGGTGGGTGGGACTTGTGTTTGACTTGGGTTGGACTTGGGTGGGTGGGACTTGTGTTTGACTTGGGTGGGACTTGTGTTTGACTTGGGTTGGACTTGGGTGGGTGGGACTTGTGTTTGACTTGGGTTGGACTTGGGTGGGTGAGACTTGTGTTTGACTTGGGTTGGACTTGGGTGGGTGGGACTTGTGTTTGACTTGGGTTGGACTTGGGTGGGTGGGACTTGTGTTTGACTTGGGTGGGACTTGTGTTTGACTTGGGTTGGACTTGGGTGGGTGGGACTTGTGTTTGACTTGGGTTGGACTTGGGTGGGTGGGACTTGTGTTTGACTTGGGTGGGACTGGGGTGGGTGGGACTTGTGTTTGGGGTGGGTGGGACTTAGGTGGGTGGGACTTAGGTGGGTGGGACTTGTGTTTGACTTGGGTTGGACTTGGGTGGGTGGGACTTGTGTTTGACTTGGGTGGGACTCCAGCGCCACCAGGTGACGAGTTATGGTGTTGAGCCCCCATATTAGGGTTGAGTTTTGCAGTTTTCAGGCCGTCATATTTTTGTTAATTTCTGTTAAGGTCATAGGTATCTAGCCCCAAGTTTTAATATGACCTGTGTTTAGTTTTTAGGTCTTAAAATCCCCCCTGAACACTGGAAGGTCAAGAGGTCAGCCTGTCTGCCATAGACAGTAAAAAGATGAAAATATAAGAGTAAGGCTACAATGGGTAGGTTTTAGGTATAGAAAGGGGTTAGATGTCCAGGGGTGATGCCCAGGTGGTTGTGGTGGGTAGGGTTAGGTGTAGAGAGTTAGGGTTAGGGTTAGGTTAGGTTAGGGTTAGGGTTAGGGTTAGGGTTAGGGTTAGGTTAGGGTTAGGGTTAGGGTTAGGGTTAGGGTTAGGGTTAGGGTTAGGTTAGGTTAGGGTTAGGGTTAGGGTTAGGGTTAGGGTTAGGGTTAGGGTTAGGGTTAGGTTAGGGTTAGGGTTAGGTTAGGGTTAGGTAATAGGGTTATTTGCGAACTTGAGCCCCCCCCCAGTTGAGCCCCCCCCCATATATCCGCCCCCTTTGGTCCTAGGGGGCGGAGACTTCGTATTTATACTAATTAGGCCACGCCCAGACGATTGGGCATGGTCCCATGTCTCTAGCTCCTCCCCTTTTCGAGTTATGGTGTTGAGCCCCCCCATATCTCCGCCCCCTTTGGTCTTAGGGGGCGGAGACTTCGTACTTATCCTAATTAGGTCACGCCCAGTCGATTGGGCGTGGTCCCATGTCTCTAGCTCCTCCCCTTGTCGAGTTAGCGTGTTGAGCCCCCCCATATATAGGACTTGGGTGGGTGGGATTTCTGACTTGGGTGGGTGGGACTTGTGTTTGAGTTGGGTGGGACTTGGGTGGGATTTGTGTTTGAGTTGGGTGGGACTTGGGTGGGTGGGACTTGTGTTTGACTTTTGTGGGTGGGACTTGTGTTTGAGTTGGGTGGGACTTGAGTGGGTGGGACTTGTGTTTGACTTGTGTTGGACTTGGGTGGGTGGGACTTGTGTTTGACTTGGGTTGGACTTGGGTGGGTGGGACTTGTGTTTGACTTGGGTGGGACTTGTGTTTGACTTGGGTTGGACTTGGGTGGGTGGGACTTGTGTTTGACTTGGGTTGGACTTGGGTGGGTGAGACTTGTGTTTGACTTGGGTTGGACTTGGGTGGGTGGGACTTGTGTTTGACTTGGGTTGGACTTGGGTGGGTGGGACTTGTGTTTGACTTGGGTGGGACTTGTGTTTGACTTGGGTTGGACTTGGGTGGGTGGGACTTGTGTTTGACTTGGGTTGGACTTGGGTGGGTGGGACTTGTGTTTGACTTGGGTGGGACTGGGGTGGGTGGGACTTGTGTTTGGGGTGGGTGGGACTTAGGTGGGTGGGACTTAGGTGGGTGGGACTTGTGTTTGACTTGGGTTGGACTTGGGTGGGTGGGACTTGTGTTTGACTTGGGTGGGACTCCAGCGCCACCAGGTGACGAGTTATGGTGTTGAGCCCCCATATTAGGGTTGAGTTTTGCAGTTTTCAGGCCGTCATATTTTTGTTAATTTCTGTTAAGGTCATAGGTATCTAGCCCCAAGTTTTAATATGACCTGTGTTTAGTTTTTAGGTCTTAAAATCCCCCCTGAACACTGGAAGGTCAAGAGGTCAGCCTGTCTGCCATAGACAGTAAAAAGATGAAAATATAAGAGTAAGGCTACAATGGGTAGGTTTTAGGTATAGAAAGGGGTTAGATGTCCAGGGGTGATGCCCAGGTGGTTGTGGTGGGTAG
>CM077189.1:36016427-36058927 GCA_039654105.1 Coreius guichenoti | reverse complement strand
CTAACCGACCGATCTCAAACAATACGACTAATATCATCTAGAGTGGGCGCGTTCGATTAACCCCGTCCTCACATTTTCTTGACGTGAGTTTTAAACATTTTTAGCCCAATTAAATATTGAGACATAACACATCCAAATGTGCACCTTGACAACCGCCCTTTCACCCGTTTTTTACCGTTTTCATAAACCCAAACCTCTCTGACCTTTACCGTATAACAAAATACTTCACCTCTGGGGGAGCTGCGATGCTGGATCAGGATTACCGGGCTTCGGCTTGGTTCGCTGGTCCGGAGCAAGTTCAGACCGGAAACTTCGCAGTTCCTATGAACCAGAAAAGGAAACAAGAACAATAATCTTCATCTGTAAAGTTTAGACATGACCCCACTACCACACTGAAACTTACCCGTTAGGCTAACCCAACCAAATAAAGCGGATTACAACAAAACCCCACCTAAATGGACCTATAAATTAGATCAAAAAATTCTCATCCCCTCCGGTCTCTCTCTTGCCCCCCGTGGTGTGCAGAGAGACGGGGATGGGGAGACGAATCGAACCCAGACAGGTTCGTTGGAAAATGTGAGACCCAGACAGGCCGCACATTTTCTGATTCGTCCTCCCAAAATAGGATCTCTCAGATTTCGGAGGGTAAACGATCGGGAATCCCCCTTTGTTAAACGACTTAACTTACGGGACCTTACGAAAACTTCACCTCTGGGGGTGTTGCGATGCTGGATCAGGATTATCGAGCTTCGGTTTGATTCGCTGGTCCAGAGCAAGTTCAGACCGGAAACTTCGCAATTTCTAAAAAAACAGAATAATAATTCTCATCAGTAAAGTTTAGTCACGACCTCACTATCACACTAAAAAGAAAAGAACAAGCTACCCACCTGGCCCATAGGGTCCTTCTGACCCAAACCCCAACCAGCCTATCACTCCCGGCCCCATCCTAAAAACCACCTATATCCACCACATCCCCTAAAAAGAACATAGGATTAGGACGTCACACACCAGAACCCAAAAACACACCATTGTAGTTCTGTTTAGAAACTTTAGCAATTGGTCTCGAGACACATGTTTGGGACTGATCCCCCAGACGGGCCGCCTCAGAGGAGGGTGTCTAGTGTTTAAAGAGCTGAAACACCCGTTGATACTGAGGTACGCTACTGAAGATGTGTCTCAAAAATTTCCCTCAGACCCAACACTTCAGGGAGTAGGAACTTCCAAGGACAAAAAATACACTAACATGGTCCCTACCCCCACGTTAAACCTACCCATCACAGACCCACGGTCCAGAAACCCACACGCATCAACCCTAGTGACTAGAACCCCAATTTCCACACTAACCCTATCCATTGCGAAGTGCAAAAAATAGGGAATTTGACACTCAAACCCATTTTTATACTAAACCTACCCAACAGGGCACCCGTCGACCAGAAAACCTTGTTCAAAATCCCAGAATAGAACTGCAAATTCAACCTGCACGTTCAACCGAGATTAGATAAAAGATCCTCATCCCCTCCGGTCTCTCTTTCTCACCTCCCGGGGTTGGCAGAGAGATGGGATGGGGAGACGAATCGAACCTAGACAGGTTCGTTGGAAAACGTGAGACCCAGACAGGCCGCACGTTTTCTGATTCGTCCTCCCAAAATAGGATCTCTCAGATTTTAGATAATTAACCGTCGGGAATCCCTTTTCAAATTTTTTACCTTATGACTCCCTTGGACTAGGATTAAACTCTACGATTTGACCTTCACCATAGACCAAAATACTTCACCTTTGGGGGAGTTGCGATGCTGGATCAGGATTATCAGGCTTCGGCTTGATTCACTGGTCCGGAGCAAGTTCAGACCGGAAACTTCGCAATTCCTAAAAACCAAAAAAGGAAACAAGAACAATAATTTTCATCAGTAAAGCCACGACCTCACTACCAAACTAAAACTTACCCGTCAGACTAACCCAACCGAATAAAACGGATTACAACAAAACCCCACCCGTTTTTTTTTTTTTTTTTTAAATTTTTTACTTCACTAATTAATGGAAACAAAAACAAAAAAAACAATATTATAAATAAAAGACAAAACAACAGAAGTTTCACAAACTAACGTAAAAACAAAAAGAGAAAAGAACAAGCTACCCACCTGGCCCATAAGACAAAAAAGGCATTGCTCCTAGACGGGAGCCAATCACAGGCAACATAGTATAGTCTGACATGCGTCGGCCCGTGCCCCTCCTCATTCTCCCTACTACAAACCTTTCCAGACGGGTTCTGGCTTGTGGGGAGATAATTTTGTAATTTTCCCTAACCTAACCCTAACTAACCCTAACCCTAACCAACACCATAACTCGTCACCTGGTGGCCTCCTTTAGGATCATCTGATTGGACATTAAAATTGTTTATGTAAGTGCCTACTTCCTGGTTTGTAAGTGCCTATTGTTTTGGCACATTTGATAGTATTGTATAAAATTAAATAACAATATGGTGATTATGTATAAAACGATTTATGAAGCACTATTCTGTGATGAAAGGTGATTGGTTGCAGTGCGAAAAGCCCCGTCCACACAGGGTATATAAGCCGTGTGGGTCCAGAAAGTGAGCATTTGTCATTCCCCCACGCTTGATGAAGATAAATAAATATCAAAACGCTGCAAATATGGGCAGAATGACACAAACAGGGCAGCCGTCATTTGTGTGTGTGATGTAGCAGAGCCAAAAAAAATACTTACCTTAGTCCAGACAGACTTTGGAGACTCAGGGTGCTTTCATTGACTCCATTCGATGTCCTTCGCCGAAATACTGCACTAAAACCTACCCATCGTTTTGCGTGAACCCTAGCTGGAATAGCCCGCATCATTTCAACCCTGGCATAATTTTGTACAGTGCTTTGAGAGTGTGTTCAGGCCAATGTTGGCTTTCTTTCGGGGTCGTGTTGGCTTTCTTAAATAATTTTGATGTGTCATTTGGAGGTATCTGTAAGGTGGCGGCCAGAACGCATTGGACCGTGCATATCCTGAAGTGGTTCGTCCATCTTCAAGGTTTTTTTTCCTTGGGGTGGTTCGTCCACTTTATGGTTTTCTCCTTCACCTAACCCTAACCCTAACCCTAACTCAAGCACAACACACACAGAGACATGTGCTCAAGCACAACACACACAGAGACATGTGCTGAAGCACAACACATACAGAGATTGAGACATGTGCTCAAGCACAACACACACAGAGAGAAAGACGTGCTCAAGCACAACACACACACAGAGAGAGAGACGTGCTCAAGCACAACACACAGAGAGAGACTTGTGCTCAAGCACACCACAAACAGAGACGTGCTCAAGCACACCACACACAGAGACAGAGACGTGCTCAAGCACAACACACACAGAGACAGAGACATGTGCTCAAGCACAACACAAACAGAGACAGACATGTGCTCAAGCACAACACACACAGAGAGAGAGACATGTGCTGAAGCACAACACACACAGAGACAGAGATGTGCTCAAGCACAACACACACAGAGACAGAGACATGTGCTCAAGCACAACACACACAGAGACATGTGCTCAAGCACAACACAAACAGAGACAGAGACATGTGCTCAAGCACAACACAAACAGAGACAAAGACATGTGCTCAAGCACAACACACAGAGAGAGAGACATGTGCTGAAGCACAACACAAACAGAGACAGAGACATGTGCTCAAGCACAACACAAACAGAGAGAGAGACATGTGCTGAAGCACAACACAAACAGAGACAGAGACATGTGCTCAAGCACAACACAAACAGAGAGAGAGACGTGCTCAAGCACAACACACACAGAGAGAGAGAGACATGTGCTGAAGCACAACACACAGAGACAGAGATGTGCTCAAGCACAACACACACAGAGACAGAGACATGTGCTCAAGCACAACACAAACAGAGACAGAGACGTGCTCAAGCACAACACACACAGAGAGAGAGAGACGTGCTCAAGCACAACACACACAGAGAGAGAGAGACGTGCTGAAGCACAACACACAGAGACAGAGATGTGCTCAAGCACAACACAAACAGAGACAGAGACGTGCTGAAGCACAACACACACAGAGACAGAGACATGTGCTCAAGCACAACACAAACAGAGACAGAGACGTGCTGAAGCACAACACACACAGAGACAGAGACATGTGCTCAAGCACAACACAAACAGAGAGAGAGACGTGCTCAAGCACAACACACACAGAGAGAGAGAGACGTGCTCAAGCACAACACACACAGAGAGAGAGAGACGTGCTGAAGCACAACACACACAGAGACAGAGACGTGCTCAAGCACAACACAAACAGAGACAGAGACATGTGCTCAAGCACAACACACACAGAGAGAGAGAGACGTGCTGAAGCACAACACACACAGAGACAGAGATGTGCTCAAGCACAACACACACAGAGACAGAGACATGTGCTCAAGCTCAATACAGACAGAGACGTGCTCAAGCACAACACACAGAGAGAGAGACGTGCTGAAGCACAACACAAACAGAGACAGACATGTGCTCAAGCACAACACACACAGAGAGAGAGACGTGCTGAAGCACAACACACACAGAGACAGAGACGTGCTGAAGCACAACACACACAGAGACAGACATGTGCTCAAGCACAACACACAGAGACAGAGACGTGCTCAAGCACAGCACACACAGAGACGTGCTCAAGCACAACACACACAGAGACAGAGACATGTGCTCAAGCACAACACACACAGAGAGAGAGACGTGCTGAAGCACAACACACAGAGAGAGAGAGACTTGTGCTCAAGCACAACACACACAGAGACGTGCTCAAGCACAACACACACAGAGACGTGCTCAAGCACAACACACACAGAGACAGAGACGTGCTCAAGCACAACACAGAGACAGAGATGTGCTCAAGCACAACACACACAGAGAGAGAGACATGTGCTCAAGCACAACACACACAGAGACAGAGACGTGCTCAAGCACAACACAGACAGAGACAGAGACATGTGCTCAAGCACAACACACACAGAGAGAGAGACATGTGCTCAAGCACAACACACACAGAGACAGAGACATGTGCTCAAGCACACCACACACAGAGACAGAGACATGTGCTCAAGCACAACACACACAGATACAGAGACATGTGCTCAAGCACAACACACACAGAGACAGAGACATGTGCTCAAGCACAACACACACAGAGACATGTGCTCAAGCACAACACACACAGAGACAGAGACGTGCTCAAGCACAACACACACAGAGAGAGAGAAGTGCTCAAGCACAACACAAACAGAGAGAGAGACGTGCTCAAGCACAACACACACAGAGACATGTGCTCAAGCACAACACACACAGAGACAGAGACATGTGCTCGAGCACAACACACACAGAGACAGAGACATGTGCTCAAGCACAACACACACACAGAGAGAGAGACGTGCTCAAGCACACAAACGGAGATAGAGACGTGCTCAAGCACACCACACACAGAGACAGAGACGTGCTCAAGCACACCACACAGAGAGAGAGAGACGTGCTCAAGCACAACACACACAGAGACAGAGACGTGCTCAAGCACAAGACACAGATAGACAGAGACTTCAGTTCAAACACACTTGTAATCCTGAACACCTCGATTAGCTGGTTTAGGTGTGTAGTTGGCAACCTTTGGTTAGTTAGTGCCATTATACTAATGGCCCACATGGTGGCAGTATTGTGTTGTATTTTTAGACCAAGGGAACGTGAACTGCTCCTGGACACCCACTGTCCCACAAAGTGTATTTCCAGCCTTCAACAAAACTGCCTGGAGACTTTTACTAGCGAGTTCAGTTGTGTTTGATTAGGGTTAGAGCTGAACAGGAGCAGGGTGGAAGACCTGTTCGACAATACAACATTGACATGGACAACAATGAAAAGATTGTTGATCTAAAAGGTCTTATTAATTGAAAAAGATAAACATCATAGCGAATACAACAATCTGCGGATGACTTTTATACATCATTTTTGATGACCTCTGTATGTGGGTTAGAGCCCGTTAACAGCTGTTTTTAGCGCTGACCACTTGTGATCTGAGCACAGACATGCATCTCATTGACAGGTGGGAAATGGGGCCTTTGTCAAGTCAAATTTATTTATATAGCTCTTTACACAATGCACATCGTTTCAAAGCAGCTTTACAGAAAGCCATACTTTTATGTCTATAATGCCTTAATACTTCACAGTGAGAAGTTTAATCAGGAAGCTGCTGGAACGTCACTTCATAATGCTTTAATCCCGCATCAGCAGCCAGAGGCAACTGTGGCAAGTTCTCCTCTGGCTAAACAAAATTAAATAATGTCAACAGAAACATGAACAAACAAGTGCCTTTGAGGCTCGTCTGTGATTTACTGAAGTGTGGATGCAGATTATGCTCAGGTTAGATGGCAGCAGTTCAGTCTTTGTGAGGTCAAATGTGGAAGACAGGAAAGAGCAGTCAATAACAGTTGATTTACAATGGTCACTTTGTTCAGCAGCACAGAATGTTGGGAATGGGACATTTGCCTGGGCCGAAGCTGGATCGATGAGGCCCAGAACCCAAATGTGAGAAGGGAGGATCATACTTTAGATCATACTTTAGATCTAATATTGTCACATGGAATAAATGTTGATGCCATTGAAATTCTGCAGCAGAGTGATGATGACATCTCAGATCCTTATCTAGTATCGTGTATACTTAATTTAGCCAAGGCTGCAAAGCCGTCCCCTCGTTACAAATATGGTAGGACTATCACCACTGCCACTAAAGATTACTTTGTAAATAATCTTCCTGATCAGTTCTCCTCAGCATCCCAGATAGCTTAGAAGAACTCGATATTGTAACAGAAACTACTGACTCTCTCTTTTCCAGCACTTTAGACACAGTTGCTCCTCTGCGCTTAAAGAAGATTAAAGAAAATAGTCCAACGCCGTGGTACAATGAGCACACTCGGGCCCTTAAACCAGCAGCCAGAAAAATGGAGCGCAGCTGGAAGAAAACAAAACTGGAGGTTTTTCGCATTTTGTGGAAAGAGAGCATGATCGCATACAGAAAGGCCGTAAAAACTGCTAGATCTGCTTATTTCTCGACTCTCTTAGAAGAAAACAAACACAACCCTAGGTATTTATTTGATACAGTGGCTAAATTAACAAAAAATAAAGCTTCAACTTCTGACGTTTGCAAACAGCACAGCAGTAATGACTTTGTGAACTTCTTTACGTGCAAGATTGATAATATTAGGAAGAAAATTATAACTATGCAGCCATCTACTACAGTATCGCATCAGATAGTGCATTGTAGTGTCACTGAGAAAAAATTCCACTCATTCACTGCTATAGGAGAAGAAGAATTGGCTAAACTCGTTAACTCATCTAAATCAACAACATGTATGCTCGACCCTATACCGACTAAGCTACTGAAAGAGATGCTTACAGAGGTCGTAGATCCTTTTCTTAATATCATTAATTCATCTTTGTCATTAGGATGTGTACCGAAAACTTTTAAGCTGGCTATTATTAAACCTCTTATTAAAAAACTGCAGCTTGATCATACAGAATTAGTCAATTACAGGCCAATCTCAAATCTACCCGTTCTGTCAAAAATATTAGAAAAGGGGACACTAAAATTTCAATTATATTACTGATCTGCCCGCATTGATACTATATGATAATTGAAATGAGCTGGATGACATCACCGTTTTCTCCAGAGCGGCTGTACAGCCGAATCAAATTCTATTGCATTATTTTCCTGTTAACACTGTGAAGCTGCTTTGATACAATCGGCATTGTAAAAAGCACTATATAAATAAAGGTGACTAAAAAGGCAGTGTCTTCACAACTATGTTCCTTCTTAGAAAGTAATGGTATCTGTGAGGACTTCCAGTCAGGATTTAGACCGTATCATAGTACTGAGACTGCTCTCATCAGAGTTACAAATGATTTACTCTTATCATCTGATCGTGGTTGTATATCGCTATTAGTGTTGCTCGATCTTAGCGCTGCATTCGATACTATCGACCACAACATTCTTTTGAATAGGCTCAAAAATTATGTTGGCATTAGTGGAATTGCATTGGCATGGTTTAAATCATACTTATCTGACCGTTATCAGTTTGTAGCAGTAAATGAAGAGATGTCACACCGAACACAAGTTCAGTATGGAGTACCGCAGGGCTCAGTGCTAGGACCGTTGCTTTTCACCCTGTACATGCTACCACTGGGAGATATTATTAGGAAGCATGGCGTTAGTTTTCATTGTTATGCTGACGATACTCAGCTCTATATTTCTTCACGCCCTGACGAAACTTACCAATTCACAAGATTAACGGAATGCATAGCTGATTGGATGACTAGTAATTTCCTACAACTTAATTCTAAAAAAAATGAATTTTTAATTATTGGACCAAAAACCTCCGCACGTAGTAACCTAGAATACTGTCTAACACTTGATGGCTGCTCTGTCAAGTCCTCGTCATCAGTTAGGAACCTGGGTGTGCTCTTTGATACCAATCTTTCATTTGAAAGCCATATTGCATTAATTGTATTATATTATCCATATATAAAATGATATAATGAAATTATTAAATAATACAATTTAATTTAATTTTAAATACATTCAATCATATACAGTTAAAGAGTAAGAAAAGCTACAGATATACTCGTATGTACAGCTGCTAATGAGAGTCTGTAATCTGGGTCTGTATAAAAACTGTTTATTGTGAGAACTGGTGAGAATGGCACCCTTGGCATTACTCGAGGATCGGGTGAGAGCGCCTCTGTGAACAGCGGCAGGTTTGACGAGAGTGGCGAAAGGCTGTAAGGAAAGCGTGTGTGGTGAGCCCTTATATGGAGATGGGTTGGGCAGAAAGCCCTTATATGGATATGGGTTTGGCGTGTTTTATGCAAATGACTAACCTCGTGCACTTTCATTTAGAATACTCCAAATTCACTAAGAGCGAAGTTAAGAACAAATTCATGTGCGTACGAACGTGTTGTGAATCAGGCAGAGATTTTTCATGAGAAGTTCTCCTGTGCGTACAAATACGAAAGAATCCACGCAATTATTAGTGAATGAGACCCAATGACTTCAAGACAGGCTGAGTTAAAAATGGGTCTAGGAGTAACAGAAGTATTGGAAAATTTTGTAAAACGAGGTCCAGCTTTGAGTTGTGAGCCATTTAAAGGTCAAATGAGAATATAAAACCTTGGAATTGTGGCATGAGACCAACATCTGACAACTGGCTTCAAGTGTGCCGCACACGTCCTGAAAAGTGAAGCCAAAGTGTCTCGATCGCCCCCAGGTGGCTGGTCCCAGTATAGCTCATAAACCCTGCCCCCTGGTGGCTGGTCCCAGTATAGCTCATAAACCCTGCCCCCTGGTGGCTGGTCCCAGTATAGCTCATAAACCCCACCCCCTGGTGGCTGGTCCCAGTATAGCTCATAAACCCTGCCCCCTGGTGGCTGGTCCCAATATAGCTCATAAACCCCGCCCCCTCCATGTATTCTAATGGGACACGAGACAAACTAAACAATCAAATTACACTTCAAATTAATTTTTTCCAAAGATGGTTTCTGTCATTTTAGGTAGTTTTTATCACGCTGATGTTAGTTCAAGTGTTCGTTTTTTAAAATAAGTTTGGTTTTAGTTAGTTATTTGATGCTATACGGGGGTGTGATGTCATGATTGACATGATTGTCATGATTGACAGCTTCTCTGAGCGAAGTAGTCACTGAGGCACCAACAGATTTTTTGGGGGGATTTTCAGGAGGAGATTGGAGCTTTAGCTTTAATTTCTACATTTCCATAACTGTTTATTTTACACCAACATCATGAGTTGTTCTGCAGTAAACTGTGCTAACGGGAGTGTGGGCGGGGTCTTGATATCGCGGCTCTACTTCCTGCTCTCGACTGCACAGACTCAGGTCCCAAATCAGCGCAAGATGTCAGCGCCATATTCAGACATTGGCGGCTTAATTTTCTACAGTGGAGGGCCGTCGTCCATCTTTTTTTACAGTCTATGCTAGGAGAATCGCAACACATACAGCTCCAAGTTTTCCAGTTTACCTGGAGAATAATTATAATGTAGGTTTAGTAACATCATTAAATTAAGGGCCAGATTTACTAACAGCTTGCACCAGCGCAAACCCTCTTTTGGCGTTAAAAAATACTGTCAGGATTTACTAAAGACACGCAGTGAGAAATTAGCGCTGAAAAGGAATGGACAGGGTTATTTTTGCGGCTGACCTTATCGCATATGCATTTGTAGGGGTTTCCTTTTGCATTTGCATTTTTGGTATAGTAAAATGTTTTTACATTGCCCAAGCATAGTAACGGTAAATGTACATACAATCATGTACACACAAATAAACAACATTAAAGAAGGGCTAGATGTAGTTTTGCGTAGCCAGAGCTTCGGACTGACGGCAGAAGGTCTGGACTCTATCGCAGCTTTCATTGGTCAAGGACCGCCCAAGAGGACGTTTGACTGACATGTAATGCAACCAATCACAGTTTGTTTTGTTCCGCGTCATGTTTAGGGGCGTGAAAATGTAAAGTCTATTACTGTGTTCAAAACTGCCCCCAGCCCACTTGGAGTGAATGAAAACAAGTGAGTGAATTCGCCGGAAGGGCTGCCGCTTTTCGGTTTTGCTGTTTAATAATTATTTGAAACAACTGGCTGCTCCAGTAGTAATGAAAAGATTTATCTTGAACTCTGCCATGGAAACTAGCATGTATAAACCGTAATAGACAACTTATTAAGCAATTAAAAAGAAATTGATACCTGTATGATATTACGCTGGACCAGCACAGTTTGGAAAATGAATGGATGAATGATTCAGCTTCTGGCGAGATGCTGGAATTCATTCAGCGCGCAACTCTCACAGTGCATTATGGGTATTCTCTTAGCTGTTGAGCGTACATCAGTTGTACACTCGTTATTGCGGTGCATTGTGGGATAGAATGAGTGCACTCGATAACGTCCACTATGGTTTCGGACACTACTACAAATGGCTGTCCCCTCAAATAGTGCCCTATTTAAGGGTATAGGGAGCGATTTCGGGCACAGCCTATGTCTCTGCAATAACTGACCGGCGTGCGTCTATAAATGATTCATTCATGAACATTGTCAAGTTTACTGCAACAATGGAGCCGTGAAAATCCGTTAAAGAATGCAACACACGTCTCGCGGACATCCTGTAGAATTCAACCAATCAGATGACGACTTTGAAACTCCTAAAATGTTTCCAGTTAACTGTGCCGTATGCATCAGACGTTCAGCCAACGGTCCGTGGGCGTGACGTCTGAGACTAGGTTAGATGTTAAAAATGTACTAATAAAGAGCAGCTTATGTAATGTTTGCCATTTTGTTTCCCAACTCCATCTGTACGCAGCGTTTCTATCATCTAGATCAGGGATGTGCAAGCATTGATAAAAACTGCAGCAGACATTGATGAGCGCGTTCAGCGGTGTTTGATTGATAAACCCTGCAGGGCCGAAGCTGCCCATTCCTGATCTAACCGCTGGGATACACTAAGTTTGAGCTTTATCAGTATCTTGAAGCATTGGGGGGCATAAAAAAAACTAAAAAGCAAAGAAGACCATAGACTTTATGCATCTTATTGTTACTATTATTTTGTATGCGTTTGTTGTGTGAGTTGTTACTAAATAAAGCATTAAAAAAAGATGTGGAGAGCCCAGATACTTTGGAAGAACAAACTTGGAAGGACACAGAATGGATCTGTGTGAGAGCTGAGACGCGCCGTGAACAATAAACCTTCACTAAAAAAATACAGCATCTATTAAATACAATAAAGGATCAGGCAAAACGCAGGTTTCATTTTACTTTTTGAACAATCACAAGTTGTTTATTCATAATGTCCCATGCACCTGTACAGCAAATGCATAAACAATTTCACTCCAGATTATTCAATATAGGAAACAACACAGGCACTCGGGAATTAAGGCAAAAGGACATTTTGGTTTATTTTGATGGTCCCCTTTGTACATTATGTTGACTATAAGTAATGTTGCACCTACATGTCAACTCTCATTAGAGAATTAGTAGACTCTCTGCTTAATATCCACTGACTCTTTATGTGATGGTCCTCCATCAGGCATTCTACTGACAAGTACATGTCAACTTATTCTAACCCTAATCCTACCAATCTACTAATACTCTACTAACACTCTAATGTAGGTCAACAGAATGTGTTAAAGGGACCATCAGAATAAAGTGAAACCTACAGACCAGACCCCTGACCTCATCTACCAGTATTATGATTCGTTCTACAGATCAAACCCGCCAACAAGTCGTCACATCGGCCTCGGGATCTCAAGGAGAGCAGACGCGTCCGTAGAACAGAACGCTCTTGGAGGGGTTGTGGCGTATGAAGAACAGGAAAGGGTGATCGGCACAAAAGCGCTCTGGACGCATCAGGCAGCGCATCATCATGACGGCACCGGTGGCTGCGGCTGCCTCCGTCCCCTCCTCATTCACTTCAACAAAGGACTTGTGCACCACCTTAGACAGCACCAGATCGTTGCTGGGGGACATTCCTGAAAAATCTGCTTTCTGCAAGTCAAACGCATCCACCATTCCCAGGCTGATCAGAAGATCGTTCATGTTATAGGTTTCCTCCATCCTGAATCTGGGCAGAGACACTTCGACTTCCAGAAGATCCATCATGTCGGGTCGGGTCCACTCCATGAAGTTCTCGTAGGTCAGTGCGCTCTCCAGCTGGACAAGAGAGTCGTGTTAAAGTGTTTGCTATCACACTGAGTTAGACAACACACCAGACTGCCGGCTCACCTTCTGAAGGCCAGTGCTGTCGTCCTCCATGGCGTTGGGGAGCATGATCAGCATACTGAGGTCTTTCCCCACATACGGCAGCTCTAGAATCTGACAGTTCATCTCAGGAATGAAGGCCAGAGGAAACTTGGCCTTCTGAAACATCATCCGCACGGGCTTTGATTCATTCTGTCAACCAATGAAAACGTATCACAGTCACTCTCACTGAAATCACATGACTGTTGCTGCACAAATCACAGGAATATTAAACATGTTCCATGAAGAAATGAAGAACACACAACACGGATCAGTCTGCCCTCCATCCAAGATACATAAAAGAGATCATCAAAATAATCACATGATCACATCCAGCAAACAGCATCTTCAGTCTCTTTCTTCAGGAATGAGAACTAAAACAGAACAAAAGGGACTGACTCTTCCCACTAAACATCCCTGTAATCTGTGTGTCTCACCCATTTCAGTAGGACATTCAGTTATATCGACCTATTTTATATACATTTAATACCTCCTTCACTTCACTTTCCCTCTGTACAGATGAAAATGTTATCGAAATGATCGGAAACGACTAAAAACGCTGTATTATGCAATGCAGACAGGTCATTTGGCAGTAATTTTTTTAAAGAAAAACTACGTATTCAAACGCTCTTGCCTATAGACTAAACATGTGATGCTTACCTGCACGCCGTCACCGTTCTCACAGATTCATGTTATTTTTTTAAGTTTACACAAAGATACACGGTATCGTTTCAAAACTATTTCTAAACCTGTGTCGGGGTTTGTGTTCTCTAGCGCCGGCACTGTTGCCGTGCCGATGAGCGGCCGGAACGCATTGAGAGTTTCTGTTTTAGCTGAAAATGGTGTCATGTAAGTAAATAACTAATGATTGAAATGAATCAATCAAAAACTGACTTTAGCTGGACAATAACTTTATTCTAGAGCTGCTGTACAGCCAAAACAATCTCTCTTCATTAATCTCCTGTTATCACTGTAAAGCTGCTTTGAAACAATCTGTACTGTATAAAGCGCTGGAGAAATAAAGGTTCATTTATATACTGTAGCAAATCTCACACACAATGGTAATTAATACGCATATTAAAGAAAAAGACAAACAGACATGCAAGTCAAACCATGTAAGAAAGTTCACATTTAAAACGGATTAAAACCGTAGAATAATAATGGCGTGCGTAATCTCACTTTGTTCATCTTGAACTGCTCGTCTCGGGTCTGATCCTCTCTGAACTTCCTCTCCCAGTCGCCCTTGAAGTAGACGGCGTTCACCAGCACCAGTCGGGTCAGCGCATCCACGTCTCCTTCGGCCAGCAGGTCCTTGATCTTCTCTACGGTTATAAACCCACATCAGAACTGAGTTTAACACAGCACTTATTTGATGGACTGATGTCACATTAATGACAGTAGACGCATCAAATTAAACTTCAGCAGAGCTTCTTCCACCTTGAGTCTGTCTCTCCACCCAGCCGTTGATGTGGACACGCGCCGCGTCCGCCTGACCGATGAAGTCCTCCGTCTGCAGTTCTGCCTCATACAGGCTCTTTGTGTCACTGAGAAATTTCTGGAACAACACAGAGGAAAGATAAAGACATACGGCACACACCATTGTATTTGGATATGTTCATTATTCATGTAACACAAATGTGATCAACATTTAATAGAGGAAATATTAACCCTTGTGTGTCCTTAAGGATGTTTTTCATCTTTTTCTTTTCTCTTCTTTTTTATAATTTTGCCTTTAATAATTAATAATAATAATAATAATAATAATAATGTTACATTTATATAGCGCTTTTCTGGGTACTTTAGAAAAAAAGCGCTTTACATATAGAAGGGGGGGGAATCTCCTCGACCACCACCGATGTGCAGCACCACCTGGATGATGATGATGATGACGATGATGATGATGCGACGGCAGCCATATTGCGCAGAACGCCCACCACACACCAGCTGATTGGTGGAGAGGAGACAGAGTGATGTAGCCAATCAGGATAGGGGGATTATTAGGAGGCTATGATGGACAGAGGCAATGGGCAAATTTGGCTACTCTTTTTTTCCGAAGGTCATCCTGGGATTTTTTAATGACCACAGAGAGTCAGGACCTCAGTTTAACGTCTCATCCGAAGGACGGTGCTTGTTACAGTACAGTGTCCCCATCACTGCACTGGGGCGTTAGGACCCACACTGACCACAGGGTGAGCGCCCCCTGGACGGCTCACCTCAGTGTGTGTGTGTGTGTGTGTGATTGGACGGCTCACCTCTGTGTGTGTGATTGGACGGCTCACCTCTGTGTGTGTGATTGGACGGCTCACCTCTGTGTGTGTGATTGGACGGCTCACCTATGTGTGTGTGATTGGACGGCTCACCTCTGTGTGTGTGATTGGACGGCTCACCTCTGTGTGTGTGTGTGTGTGTGTGTGTGAGATTGGACGGCTCACCTCTGTGTGTGTGTGTGTGTGTGTGTGTGTGTGATTGGACGGCTCACCTCTGTGTGTGTGTGTGTGTGTGTGATTGGACGGCTCACCTCTGTGTGTGTGTGTGTGTGTGTGATTGGACGGCTCACCTCTGTGTGTGTGTGTGTGTGTGTGATTGGACGGCTCACCTCTGTGTGTGTGTGTGTGTGTGTGTGTGATTGGACGGCTCACCTCTGTGTGTGTGTGTGTGTGTGTGTGTGTGTGATTGGACGACTCACCTCTGTGTGTGTGTGTGTGTGTGTGATTGGACGGCTCACCTCTGTGTGTGTGTGTGTGTGTGATTGGACGGCTCACCTCTGTGTGTGTGTGATTGGACGGCTGACCTCTGTGTGTGTGCGTGATTGGACGGCTGACCTCTGTGTGTGTGTGTGATTGGACGGCTGACCTCTGTGTGTGTGTGTGATTGGACGGCTGACCTCTGTGTGTGTGTGTGTGATTGGACGGCTGACCTCTGTGTGTGTGTGTGTGATTGGACGGCTCACCTCTGTGTGTGTGTGTGATTGGACGGCTCACCTCTGTGTGTGTGTGTGATTGGACGGCTCACCTCTGTGTGTGTGTGTGATTGGACGGCTCACCTCTGTGTGTGTGTGTGATTGGACGGCTCACCTCTGTGTGTGTGTGTGATTGGACGGCTCACCTCTGTGTGTGTGTGTGATTGGACGGCTGACCTCTGTGTGTGTGTGTGATTGGACGGCTCACCTCTGTGTGTGTGTGTGATTGGACGGCTCACCTCTGTGTGTGTGTGTGATTGGACGGCTCACCTCTGTGTGTGTGTGTGTGTGTGATTGGACGGCTCACCTCTGTGTGTGTGTGTGTGTGTGATTGGACGGCTCACCTCTGTGTGTGTGTGTGTGTGTGATTGGACGGCTCACCTCTGTGTGTGTGTGTGATTGGACGGCTCACCTCTGTGTGTGTGTGTGATTGGACGGCTCACCTCTGTGTGTGTGTGTGATTGGACGGCTCACCTCTGTGTGTGTGTGTGATTGGACGGCTCACCTCTGTGTGTGTGTGTGATTGGACGGCTCACCTCTGTGTGTGTGTGTGATTGGACGGCTCACCTCTGTGTGTGTGTGTGATTGGACGGCTCACCTCTGTGTGTGTGTGTGATTGGACGGCTCACCTCTGTGTGTGTGTGTGATTGGACGGCTCACCTCTGTGTGTGTGTGTGATTGGACGGCTCACCTCTGTGTGTGTGTGTGATTGGACGGCTCACCTCTGTGTGTGTGTGTGATTGGACGGCTCACCTCTGTGTGTGTGTGTGATTGGACGGCTCACCTCTGTGTGTGTGTGTGATTGGACGGCTCACCTCTGTGTGTGTGTGTGATTGGACGGCTCACCTCTGTGTGTGTGTGTGATTGGACGGCTCACCTCTGTGTGTGTGTGTGATTGGACGGCTCACCTCTGTGTGTGTGTGTGATTGGACGGCTCACCTCTGTGTGTGTGTGTGATTGGACGGCTCACCTCTGTGTGTGTGTGTGATTGGACGGCTCACCTCTGTGTGTGTGTGTGATTGGACGGCTCACCTCTGTGTGTGTGTGTGATTGGACGGCTCACCTCTGTGTGTGTGTGTGATTGGACGGCTCACCTCTGTGTGTGTGTGTGATTGGACGGCTCACCTCTGTGTGTGTGTGTGATTGGACGGCTCACCTCTGTGTGTGTGTGTGATCTCTGTGTGTGTGTGTGTGTGATTGGACGGCTCACCTCTGTGTGTGTGTGTGATCTCTGTGTGTGTGTGTGATTGGACGGCTCACCTCTGTGTGTGTGTGTGATCTCTGTGTGTGTGTGTGATTGGACGGCTCACCTCTGTGTGTGTGTGTGATTGGACGGCTCACCTCTGTGTGTGTGTGTGATTGGACGGCTCACCTCTGTGTGTGTGTGTGATTGGACGGCTCACCTCTGTGTGTGTGTGTGATTGGACGGCTCACCTCTGTGTGTGTGTGTGTGATTGGACGGCTCACCTCTGTGTGTGTGTGTGATTGGACGGCTCACCTCTGTGTGTGTGTGTGTGATTGGACGGCTCACCTCTGTGTGTGTGTGTGATTGGACGGCTCACCTCTGTGTGTGTGTGTGATTGGACGGCTCACCTCTGTGTGTGTGTGTGATTGGACGGCTCACCTCTGTGTGTGTGTGTGATTGGACGGCTCACCTCTGTGTGTGTGTGTGATTGGACGGCTCACCTCTGTGTGTGTGTGTGATTGGACGGCTCACCTCTGTGTGTGTGTGTGATTGGACGGCTCACCTCTGTGTGTGTGTGTGATTGGACGGCTCACCTCTGTGTGTGTGTGTGATTGGACGGCTCACCTCTGTGTGTGTGTGATTGGACGGCTCACCTCTGTGTGTGTGTGTGTGATTGGACGGCTCACCTCTGTGTGTGTGTGTGATTGGACGGCTCACCTCTGTGTGTGTGTGTGATTGGACGGCTCACCTCTGTGTGTGTGTGTGATTGGACGGCTCACCTCTGTGTGTGTGTGTGATCTCTGTGTGTGTGTGTGTGTGATTGGACGGCTCACCTCTGTGTGTGTGTGTGATCTCTGTGTGTGTGTGTGATTGGACGGCTCACCTCTGTGTGTGTGTGTGATTGGACGGCTCACCTCTGTGTGTGTGTGTGATTGGACGGCTCACCTCTGTGTGTGTGTGTGATTGGACGGCTCACCTCTGTGTGTGTGTGTGATTGGACGGCTCACCTCTGTGTGTGTGTGTGATTGGACGGCTCACCTCTGTGTGTGTGTGTGATTGGACGGCTCACCTCTGTGTGTGTGTGTGATTGGACGGCTCACCTCTGTGTGTGTGTGTGATTGGACGGCTCACCTCTGTGTGTGTGTGTGATTGGACGGCTCACCTCTGTGTGTGTGTGTGATTGGACGGCTCACCTCTGTGTGTGTGTGTGTGATTGGACGGCTCACCTCTGTGTGTGTGTGTGATTGGACGGCTCACCTCTGTGTGTGTGTGTGATTGGACGGCTCACCTCTGTGTGTGTGTGTGATTGGACGGCTCACCTCTGTGTGTGTGTGTGATTGGACGGCTCACCTCTGTGTGTGTGTGTGATTGGACGGCTCACCTCTGTGTGTGTGTGTGTGATTGGACGGCTCACCTCTGTGTGTGTGTGTGATTGGACGGCTCACCTCTGTGTGTGTGTGTGTGATTGGACGGCTCACCTCTGTGTGTGTGTGTGATTGGACGGCTCACCTCTGTGTGTGTGTGTGATTGGACGGCTCACCTCTGTGTGATTGGACGGCTCACCTCTGTGTGTGTGTGTGTGATTGGACGGCTCACCTCTGTGTGTGTGTGTGATTGGACGGCTCACCTCTGTGTGTGTGTGTGATTGGACGGCTCACCTCTGTGAATCTGTAGGACTGCTCTCCGTAGAGGCGGTTGGCGAGACTCAGCACGTATGGTGCTCCTGCTCGGTTCATCTCGCTCAGGAGTTTGCTGAAGCCAGTGTGGATTTCACCCTCTGCTTCGGGAAAACACAAAGTCTGGAGACAAATGGTCAATAACAGAAGTGGCAGATCAAACATCTGAACGAACACTAACACTCTTCATAATGAGGAGTTCAAAAGTCTTCATCAAGAATAGTTACATTCAACTTTGCCTCCATGCGGTTCCTAAAATATACCGTTTAATTAATTGTGCTATTCTGTAAAAAACACAGAGAAGGGGTTTGTCTCTCGGCAATCACGATCAGATGAAGCATAAAAATGGTTTCTTCAGTTCACAGATGGCGCTTTAATCAGTTTTTTGCTGAAAATGTGAATAACATTACTTAATAAAAATAATTGTATTATTTAATCAAACAAATGAATGTTTCGACTGTCATTCTGTCCATTCAAATGTGTATATATGTTAATAAATTAACCTAAAACACTAACAGTATAAGTTGAAAACTGTGTCTCGCTTCATGACTTGATACACACCCTGATAACAGAGCATTCCTAACATTTTACAGCCTTAGTGTGGTAATAATGACACAGATCTTCATCATCAGTGTGTCAAAGTACAGACAGAGAGAGAACCAGCCCCACCAAGAGCAAACACAGCGTCACGTGATCAGCACGATGTCACGTGATGTATCAGTTCAACTCAAACATAGGTGTCACTCACCCGGCTCATCTGAGTCGCGGTGTTTCCTCCTGCTCCGAGCGACAGCATCGATAGAGCCGCGGAGATGCTGAGAGGAGAATAAAACACATTTCCTGACGCGTTTCCCTCGCGGATCTTCTGGAACAGATCGAGGGCGAACCGCGCATGCGCTGCTGACAGAGTCTCCATTCTCACACACTGAACACACACACACACACACACATTATATTGACAGACCTTTACATTTATCAGATGTTTAACTACTTCATATACACGGATAATGAATATGAATAATAATATTTTGAATATATATTAAACATGCAGACAATATTTGTATATTTTAACTTTTACAGTTCACGCTTCCTCATTCTCAGCGCCTCGTCGATCTCTGCGCCCATTGGACGATCCACCACCACAAACGACTGTGATTGGCCCAACTTGGCCAAACTACATGTAAACCGTCATGTTATGTATACACACCGGGTTATGTACAGGCGATAATAAACGTCGCATTTCTGCTGGAAAAGTGACTTTAGGTGTTTAAGTTTATCGCTGACAAACACAAACGTTGTCAACGTTTCAGCCTGTTCTTCTGTATAAGCTTAAGAGGCACATTTAACGATTATCACAATGATTCGCTTAATTGTTGATCTGAATCATGAATTACTCACGTGCAGTAAAACGAGTCTGGAGCTGGACGAGCTTCTGCAGTGACTGATCACCGGAGAGTCCGAGTTTTTAAGAGACACACCCTCATGAACACAGAGACACACCCTCATGAACACACACACACACGAACACACACACACACACACACACACACACACACACACCCACCCTCATGAACACACACACACACACCCCTCCTCATGAACACACTCTCTCTCTCTATTTCTCTCTCTCTCTCTCTCTCTCTCTCTCTCTCCCTCTCACACACACACACACGCACACCTCCTCATGAACACATTCACACACACTTTGTATTTTTTTTACATGTAGTTATTTATTCAGTATTGACAGACAGACTCAAACCCACTGAAAACACACTCTTACGTCAACATTCACACATCATTTATTACTAGTACACATTTTATTACACTTCTATGAAACGTAAGGATTTTAACACGTTTTACATTTAAACCAAAACGCACATATTTATATGTGAAATCTATAGAACTCCATGTGAACTACATTCTAACCATAGGATTTCAGAAAATGTTAGCTTTTTATTAGAGCCGATGACTATTTTGCGACAATACGAATCATTTTACGGCAGTGCGTGTTTAGCGCCGCCTGCTGGACGAACCGACTCGCAGCACCGCGAACTTTAGCCTCATTAGCCGGACTGAGCAGAAGCAGAAGCACTCAAAACACACAGAATAACTCAAAACACACAGAAGAAGAGTGTTCTCACACACTGATGGCGTCCGCGGGTTTATCTGGAGCTTTCAGGCGGTTTGTAAGCAGAAACGCGAAGTTGAGGAGGATGAATGAGCGCTTTTGGACTGATCGCATCAGAACTTCAGTAAGATCCATATCTGCCTCAGAAGGGTTATGAGAATCACTTGAAGAACGAGTTTAAAGTGTGTGTGTGTGTGTGTGAGAGAGAGAGAGAGAGAGAGAGAGAGAGAACGAGGTTGAATGTCAGTCATAGCAGCGCTGCTGTCATTTATGCTGATGAATAATAGAGTTATTTATTTTGTGTGTGTGTTTCCTGACGGTCAGAACAGAACCGCTTCATTCCTCGCGGCTGTGACTCCGCTGTCACTCCTGATCTATGACAGACTCACTCACTTTGCTTCGGTTCGTGCTCTGGAATCAGGTAGTTATTCAATATTCAGCTTTAAATAAAGGGTTAGTGCTGCTGTTTATTATTTTTATTTAACTGCATCTTTTGTCCAGCTGAAGAAGTTTTAGAACAAGCAGATTATCTGTACAGCTGCGGAGAGACACAGAAACTCCACCAGCTGCTGGTCAACCACAAAGACAGGTAAACTAACCCGATGATGTGTGTGAGACAGGTAAACTAACCAGAGAAAGATAACGAGCCAGTATAAAAACAGGCTCAACCCTAACCCTATATTGCCAAAAGTTTTGGGACGCCTGCCTTTACATGCATATGCACACAGGTGGCAACCTATCACGGTACCACGCTTGAGTTCACTGAGCTCCTGAGAGCGACCCATTCTTTCACAAATGTTTGTAGAAGCGTCTGCATGCCTAGTGCTTGATTTATACACCTGTGGCCATGAAGTGATTGAACTCACTCACCTGAACTCAGTGATTTGGAGGAGTGTCTCAATACGTTTGGCAATATAGTGTATGAAGTATGTAGGTAAAGGTGGAGGAGTCTCAGGCCTAGTCCACATGTACACGGGTATTTTTATAAAGAGTTTTTCCTCCGTTTAGAAAAAAAATTGCGTCCACATGAAAAGGCAAAAACACGCTGTGAAGCGCTGTCAAGAGCATGCCAACAGGTGCCGATATAACCCTAACCGTAAAGCCATGTTGGCCAATCAGAACCCTGGAAAAAAGGTTATTGCCAGTTCTGACGTAAGAAGCCAAAATCTCCGGTTTCGCCGCCCACTCGACGACACTGCAACCGGAGTTTCTAAAAATCTTCACCCTGGCAGGAGTTTTCAAAAACGTTCGGTTTCAGTGTCCGGACGCTGCATTTGTGTGTAGACGAACGACCAAACCGCATAGAAAAAGCTGCAGTTTTGAAAATATCCGTGTTCGTGTGGACAGGGCCTGAGTTGTCAACCAGTGTGTGACACTCATTGGTTAAGGATGACAGGTGATACCAGCCAGTCTCAGAAGAACACTAACATCAGCAGTGTGTGTTAGATGATATAGTGTGCAGTTTCTCTAGTAGTAGGGCACTAGTCCAAGCTGCTCAGTGTGTGTTGTTTTCATATTAATGAGCATGTTTCAGAGGATTCGTTACTCTCAGATGGTCCACACTCAGTTGGTCTGTTGTTGTTCCAGTGATGAGGCAGAGTTTCTGTGGCGTCTGGCCCGAGCGTCCCGTGATCTGGCTTTACTGTCCAGCATCAGTGCCGAGGAAAAGAAACGACTCACATACGAGGCCTTTGACTTTGCCAAGAGAGCTCTGGAGAAAAACGAGTCTTCCTTTGCGGCACACAAAGTACAGCATCTTTTCTCTCTGTAAAGTGTGTTTCTGCCGTGTTTCAGTGAGTTGGTATTTATCAGCCTGTCGTCTACAGTGGTTCGCCATTTGCCTCAGTGATGTTGGCGATTATGAAGGGATCAAAGTCAAGATAGGAAATTCCTACATCATTAGAGAGCATTTGGAGGTAAGATGTTGACTGGGTTAAAGCATCAATGTTCAGCACTGAATGAATGACACTTCTTTAACGCTCATTTCTACAGCGAGCAATCGAACTCAACCCAAAAGATGCGACGTCCATCCATATTCTGGGTTACTGGTGAGTGTGTGTTCTGGTGTAAACCCGTGCGGTTCCTCTGAAGCGTCAGTGACCCGAACCCTCGTCTGTTCCTCGCAGGTGTTTTGCGTTCGCTGAACTGCCGTGGTACCAGCGCAAAGTTGCAGCGGTTATTTTTGCGTCGCCTCCGACAGCCACTTATGAAGACGTCAGTGAAATGAATAATTATGGGGTTTTCAGAGTTGGAAATGTTATTTTGTCTGTTTTAGACTATATTATGTAGACACTTAATTTAGCACTGAAACTATAAATGTTTTGTCTCCATCAGGCTTTGGCGTTTTTCCTGAAAGCTGAAGAAGGTCCCATATGATATGAACACAAGCACCTTCATGTTGTTTTATTTATTTATTTTACACGTAACTGATTGCAACTTTAACGTTTTAATATTTCAATTTAGTTGAACCAAATTTCTACAGCAAGAACCTGCTGATGCTCGGAAAGACGTACATGATGCTGAGGGATGGCCAGCAGGCGGCGCTGTGGCTCACGAGAGCGCGCGACTGTCCTGCGGTCACAGAGGAAGACAAACAGGTTCACAACACATTCATCAGTCATATTTATCTGTTATATCATCTACAGAGGCGTAATGTTCATGTCTGACCCGATGCAGGTCCATAAGGAAGCGCTGGAGCTTCTGAAGAAACTCAACGCATGAGTCCCGTTCTTCTCTAACCGGAACCCAGAGAGGCTTTACTCTTGATTTGTGTACAGTGGAGATTAGTTATTGACTACTTTAGACACTTTAACGTCTGCCATTAACAGAAGCTGAACGGAGGGATGAAGTCTAAGCGTGACTGCGGACTGTAATTGACCAGAACTGCTGTATTTCTAGCACAGAATGTTTGCCTGAGCTGATGTGAGTTCACAGATACGACACGAGCAAACAGAGACCTTGGACCGATGGCGTTAGGATCAAACACTTTTTGTTTTGCTTTATTTACATGAATCTTTATTTTAACTCTATATTTGCATATTCTTTGTGCAAATGAAATAAAGCTTAATAAACTAAAATAAATATAAAACAAACAAATGTATTTTATGTTAGGCTCAGAGTTCTGTGATGAGATGCATTTGAAAATCAAAATAAAACCCACTTGAAGAAGACGAGAGACACCCGAGTTTGTTTGAACTCATATATTTTAATATGAAATATTCATGGACACAGTTTTCCTCCCCTGACGGTCAAAGGCCACAGAAATAATGAAGTGCTTGGAGCACAACTGACTTCAGCTGCTGCCGCCGTTCTGAGCGTGTGCAGAGATTCTGACCAATACTGATCGACAGCCTAAAGTGCCAATACTGTCCAGAGCCAATCCTGATGAGTGATATGAGCGACAGCTGTCTGTCCATCCTCTCGTTCTGCAGGCAGCCATGCAAGCGCTTAATCACAACTTAATGTCCAACAACACAATAAAGAGAGAAACCCCAGGCACCTGATCAAACTCTACAATCATTCTGTAAAAGCTCTATAAAACTAGAGCTGGAAGTTTGAGTTCTACTATAAAATCCTCTCTAATGTTTTTTTTTTTTTCAGGCTCATTTTAAAAACCCGCCAAATGAATAAACCAAAGCGTTGTATATAGATATCAGCATTGAAAAGATCAGAAAAGCTCAAACGCTTGCATATTCATGGGGAATCATGTTATGAAGATCGCTAAATGAGGTCTTAAGATAAAGATTTGGTTTAAAATGACAAAATAGCTTATTTACATTGGTAATCGTCTGTGCAAGTTTCATGGTTTTGTTTTACTTGGCTGATGCGTCGCCGTAAAGGGAAAGACGTTCATCACTCTTGGCCGAACCCTTCCGTCTCCTCGATGGCGAAGAGCAGCTTTTCCTTCAGCTGTTCGAAGCTTTTGTAGGGAGGCAAGTCCAGCCGGTTAAAGCTACAAACAGAAGGTGCGAGTGAGACGTGGACGTGACATCTGGGGTCAAACATCATCCTGTACACTCACCAGGTGTGACTCCGCGGAAGCCACGTCTCCTTGCCCACCTTCTCAATGCAGAACTTCTGAGGTCCGTTGCTTCCTGGAGGACGAAGGCCAAGAATCGGAAGAAAAGGGTTAGAGATGCCTTTACGGCCATTCTGTGCATGTGTGTTTGTGAGGCTCAGAACGGACACGCACCCATGAGCTCCGCGAAGCCGCCCAACGGCAGCCGGCAGGTGCCCGTCACAAACTGCATCAGACGCAGACGCACCTCGTTGTCCACCTCCTTCACCAGCTGCACACACACACACGGCAAACACACTGAGCAGGATTCAGACGCGCCACACCAGCTTCCTCTAACCCACCTGACGCTCAGACTGTTAAATACGGCGGAACAGGAATCGCTACTTCAACATCCTAATAACTGACATTGATAAAAAGCAGGAAAAATGATCCAGGTTTAGATCACGTCTAACGTAAATATAAATGAGGACGGAAGAAAAGTTGATATACACACCGATCAGGCATAACATTATGACCTAATATTGTGTTGGTCCCTCTTTTGCTGACCCGTCGAGGCATGGACTCCACTAGACCCCTGAAGGTGTGCTGTGGTATCTGGCACCAAGATGTTAGCAGCAGATCCTTTAAGTCCTGTAAGTTGCGAGGTGGGGCCTCCATGAATCAGAGTAGTTTGTTCAGCAAATCCCACAGATGCTCGATTGGATTGAGATCTGGGGAATTTGGAGGCCAAGTCAACACCTCAAACTCGTTGATGCACTGTGTATTCTGACACCTTTCTATCAGAACCAGCATTAACTTCTTGAGCAGTTTGAGCTCCAGTAGCTCGTCTGTTTGATCGGACCACACGGGCCAGCCTTCGCTCCTCACGTGCATCAATGAGCCTTGGCCGCCCATGACCCTGTCGCCGGTTCTCCACTGTTCCTTCCTTGGAGCACTTTTGATAGATACTGACCACTGCAGACCAGGAACACCCCACAAGAGCTGCAGTTTTGGAGATGTTCTGACCCAGTCGTCTAGCCATCACAATTTGGCCCTTGTCAAACTCGCTCAAATCCTTACGCTTGGCCATTTTTCCTGCTTCTAACACATCAACTTTGAGGACAAAATGTTCACTTGCTGCCTAATATATCCCACCCACTAACAGGAGCCGTGATGAAGAGATCATCAGTGTTATTCACTTCACCTGTCAGTGCTCATAATGTTATGCATGATCGGTGTATAATCACTTTGATAATTATGATGTTCATTTACCATATTTTTTCTGGAATATAAGTCACGCTTTTTTGATAATCTGAAATGTGATGCAACTTGTATTGCAAAATGGTGTATAAAAATGTAATGACAAGCACATAAAACATGCACAAAAGGCAAACATTTGTATTTGTGCTGAATGAGAGAAGAACGTCAGCACAAGTTTAACTATTTAACTGTAGTCAGCTTTTTCCAATTCACAAACAGTTTCACTACATATTCATTTCGGTTTGGCCTTTACAATAAATGTTTATGATGAATGCTATCTCCTATACTATAATATAAGAAGTTTGCACTTTGAAACATGTTTCACAGTTTGTGTTCTCAGGCCACCAATAAACCGATGTCTTGTAAATGAACAGTCAGAACGCATCAAAAGTTTTCAGTTGAAAATGCTGTTGTGTAAGCGGCCCTAAAGTAATAACTATTTTTACAATAGGAAATTCCCGAAAAGCAATCTTTGCCAAAACAATCTTTGTTGCATTAATTTCCTGTTATCACTGTGAAGCTGCTTTGAAACAATCTGTATTGTAAAAAAAAAATATATTAATCTGAAACATTTTAAATGTCTCTTACAGCCGGTGAAAAGACGAGAAGACAAACGTTCAAACAGAGATTGTGAAAGGAAAGCTTTCAGACCTGCCAGAACCAGATGATCTGTTTGCTGTTGCGCGTGTAGTGGCGATACACCGTGTTCCTCTGCCAGTCCTGAAGATCCACCTCCTGCATGCCACACAGCATCACCTGCACACAGAGAGACAGCGGTCAGCGAGAGCCGCCGGCGGGGTCAGGACGGGTGACAGCGGCCACACACACCTCCAGCTCCTTCTCGTCGAAGTACTGCAGCCACTGCAGCGGCACCACCTCGTTAAACCCGTCCAGAAAGGCTTTGGTCTGACTCTCCACGCCACGAGAGAACCTCCATTCAGCCATCAGCCTGCGGGACAAAAGACAGCGTCCACACCAACGGTCACACACTCATTATGAAGGGAACCGGAGACAGTTAGTGGCACAGCGCTCGTTTAGCATAATGCATAAAAACATCAGTTTTGGACTTATCACTGCGTTCAGAAGTGTGTGGTGTGAACGAGTACCCGATATACTCCTCTTTATTCTCCTCGGTCACCAGGACATTGGCACCGTCTGCTTTCAGGTCATGTGACGTGATTTTGCCCAGGATCTCCATGTCCACTGAGAAGTACATCTCCAAGCCGCACTCCTCGATGTTGTTGTCTCTGTGAACGGATCACATGAACGGCGATCAGAAACGTTTACTGGACAGACAACGGCGACCTCTAACTCCAGCGGTGCGATGTGTTCGTTGGCCATTTTTCACACACAAAAGGTCAAGATGATGAATGAGACGCACCTGATCCAGATGAGAGAGTTGTAGAACTCAGGATCTATCGACTCCAGATCCTTCAGGATCAGTTTCTTATTCAGCATGCGCTTGTAGAAGGGCAACGAGAAGCCAGTGTCGATGAACTTCCCATGGAAGAGAGCCTGCAAACACAGGAATAATGAGCGGCTGGCCTACGGACTTCAGCTTTACTGAAGTGTGTGTGTGTGTGGCTTGCCATGGCGATGAAGCGTCCGATGAAGCAGAAGTAGGACAGGTGGTCGGGGTTGATGGTGGACGCTGGGTTGATCTGCAGACAGTAGTTGCTCTTGCCGGCGTATTCAAACAGACAGTACATGGGGTTCAGCACCTCGTGAGACAGGAGGAAGAACCATTCCCTGCACACACACACACACACACACACACACACACACACACATCAGGGCGATGTCATCACTCACAATGGTACAAAACCAACTCATCTGTCCTGCAGCAAGTGCAGAATTTGTCAAAACGGTTTCGGGTTTTCTGTTGTTTTTGATCAAACGGTCAACATTATCTTGAACTTCATGTTTTTAGACAGAAGCACTGCTAGCGTCTCATCATCTCTTCCTCTTTACTACACAATTACAGCATATAAACCACACGTCACATGGGAAGTTGAAAGAAGCTAAGCCACTGGCCAATCAGTGTTTGTGAACATGTCACCTGACGTTCAACCTCAGGAAACTCATTCAATGTCTACGTCACACTAGAACAAAGAACTTTAGAGAAGAACATATCACTAAAATCATAAATATATTTTTTAAATATATGCACTTTATTACAAATGCATTACTTCATTGTTTGAAGTATGTTTGAATAAATCTGTCAACACTATATAAAAATGTGTGTATATTATATAAGAAATAACAGGATAATGCCATACGACCGATTGACTGTAGCCCTGATGTCACGTCCTGAACTGAACTCTGCTTCTTTCCAGCGTTCACATACGGAGTTCAAACCAACCGTGTTCTGTGTGCAAAAGTAAGAATGGATGGTGTTTTGTGTGTGTGTCGTACCGTGCAAGCCCTCCGTAGTCCAGTCCCTCCTCGCCTCTGAAGATCACGTACAGGCGCCGCCTCAGATCATACGGCTTAAAGTTCATGATCTACAGTCAAAAAAGGAACCGTGAATGAGACATTCAGAAACTCGCCGGAGAGTCACATGACTGAAGCTGTGTGTGTTTCTCGACCTGCTGGAACGAGTCTTCAAACAGCGTCTGCCGGGACACGGTGATCTTCACATGGCTGGCGAGAGCGTTGGACTGCGAACACAGAGACATGCGTTAGGAAGAGAGACACACACACACACACACCGGGGCAAAGTGTTGAAGAGCTGAGCGAGCGTTACCTGACACAAATAACGGAAATGAGCCAGTTTCCACCTGAAACTTCGCTCGTATGCAATCTGTGGACCTTTAGTGCTGCACACACACACACACACACACACACACACACACACTCTCTCATTAGAGGAAAACAGCACCTGCAATGACACACAGGCTGGTTTCCATCCATGTATTTACATCAGATGGAAAAGCCAAGATGCACATGAATCGTGAAAACGTGCATAAAAACATATGCACTCATTTATGATGGAGGAAAAGAGCCACAGGCTTCCACACTTACAGCAACGTTATATGCTTTTATTACTGATACTTTGCACCAGTATCCCAGATTTTGTTGTCTTGAACACGTGACGGAAACAATGCTTTATTCTCAGATTTATGTGATTTTTTTTTCACACAAGTTTAATGTGAGACTTTGGAAGGAAACACAGCTCATGTCAGACTGAGTGACTCACACGGATGATTTGCCCGTCCGCGGGTCGCTGAAGGTGGTGGTGCGCGTGTTATGATCCACAAAGTAGCGCACGCCCTCCCTGGTGTAGCGAATCTCCCAGCCCTCGGGAAGGGGGTCTTCGTTCTGCAGCCTGGTTCACACACACACACACACACCTGTGATGAGAGCGCACACACAGCGAGATCTGAATCGTCGTAGAGACTCACCCTTGTGTTCGCGGGTCTTCCCACTGCGTCGTCTTTGTGTTGTGATTGACGAAGTAGACGCGATCGTTGGTGTCCACACGGCGCTCTGAGAACACAAGCGTAACACACTCACGTCACAGACAGAACACACGTGTGCTAGCGGGAGCGACGCACCGGCAGCGAATGCTAACTCACCCCAACCCGGCGGCAGCGGCCCCAGAGGATCGTTCTCAGCAGACATCATGGACGCCTAGAGTGACCACAGCAGACAGAGAAGCGGAGGGTGAACTTTGACCTGACAGCAGCAGTGTGTAAATGAGTGAATCATGCAGACACAGGTGATCAATGTACCGAGTAGAGGTATCTCTGGTTGAACTGATGCATGGCTCCCTGCAGCTGACTGCGCTGCGACTGCCACTGCTCAAAGTTCCTCACCGACTCCATCGTCGGCCGCTGCCACGTGGTGGTGCGCGTGTTGTGATCCACGTAATAAATCCGGCCGCGGTTATCCACCCTCCGCTCCCAGCTACACGCCGTTAGAGAGAGTCAACAACAGAGACAAGGGTTAATAGTGCCGCATGAAAACATATTGCTAAATATACACATGAAAAACATTTGTACAATTAACAAACGCAGCGCTTCTTTTCCACACGGCTTTAAAACCTCAAAAGCCGCACGGGGGATTTCCTGAACGTTCAGAATCTGATCTATAACTAACCCCTGGAACAGCGGAGCAACTGCGCTGCCATACTGGGATATTAGCGATGAGACGCCTCATCATGTGCTCCAAACACCACAGCACTCACTGAGATTAGTGTTCACATGCGCACACAACTTCACACTGTCAGTCCAAATCTGATTATTTGTGTACCCGATTGGAATCTGATCTAAAATGATTGATGTCCACACTGTGTATCCCAACTGTTCAGATCCGATTTGTGTGTCCATGCCGCTCTTTCGTTTTCCGGAATATCTGCATTGGTTTCTATGGCAATGATGTTGTGTTGGTAGCCATAAGCCAAAAACAGCAACAACAACCGCAACACAGAGGGGTTTGCAATACAGATGTTGTGTTATTTACAACATGACATTGTGCAGCCGCTGCGCTGGATGACTGCGTCTTCTGAGGCTGAACCGCAGGAGGATGGTGTGAGCGGCTTTACTCTGTGCTGTCGTTTCCGCCGGTTTCTAACCATGTCTCCGTTATTTTCTGCTCGACCGGCACTTTGCAACAACACAACCTTGTTTCTGTAGCATGAGAAAGTCACATAAACCGTGGTCAGACTGAAACGGATTTCCAGAAATGTGATTTGAATAGGATTTCAAACCACATATGAATGTAGCTTGAAACAATTTGCATTTCATGTGATTTTTAGCAGTTCACACTTGCTAAATCTGATCGGATTTCAATCGAACATGCACAAAAATCGCATTTGGACTGACAGTCTGAACGTAGCCCTAGTACGGTTACTGCGCTTGTGCAATTATGTTGTTAGATAATATTGTTTTTGTTAGTATGGTAACTTCATGTAAATGTTTTAACAGTATTTTTGTTAGCAGCATGTATTTCGAAGTAGTTAAGATAATGATTTAAACTTTGGTTGAATGAGCATTTAAATGCACGAAATAATATATACAACGCATCCGGAAAGTATTCACAGCGCTTCACTTTTTCCACATTTTGTTATGTTACAGCCTTATTCCAAAATGGATTAAATTCATTATTTTTTTCCTCAATTCTACAAACAATACCCCATAATGACAACGTGAAAGAAAGTTTGTTTGAAATCTTTGCAAATTTATTACAATTAAAAAAATGAAAAAAAAATCCCATGTCCATAAGTATTCACAGCCTTCGCCATGACACTCAACATTGAGCTCAGGTGCTCCTGTTTCCACTGATCATCCTTGAGATGTTTCTACAGCTTGATTGGAGTCCACCTGTGGTAAATTCAGTTGACTGGACATGATTTGGAAAGGCACACACCTGTCTATATAAAGGTCCCACAGTTAACAGTGCATGTCAGAGCACAAACCAAGCCATGAAGTCCAAGGAATTGTCTGTAGACCGCTGAGACAGGATTGTATCGAGGCACAGATCTGGGGAAGGGTACAGAAACATTTCTGCAGCATTGAAGGTCCCAATGAGCACAGTGGCCTCCATCATCCGTAAATGGAAGTAGTTTGGAACCACCAGGACTCTTCCTAGAGCTGGCCGCCCGCCCAAACTGAGCGATCGGGGGAGAAGGGCCTTAGTCTGGGAGGTGACCAAGAACCCGATGGTCACTCTGACAGAGCTCCAGCGTTTCTCTGTGGAGAGAGGAGAACCTTCCAGAAGAACAACCATCTCTGCAGCACCCCATCAATCAGGCCTGTATGGTAGAGTGGCCAGACGGCACATGACAGCCCGCCTGGAGTTTGCCAAAAGGCACCTGAAGGACTCTAGACCATGAGAAACAAAATTCTCTGGTCTGATGAAACAAAGATTGAACTCTTTGGCCTGAATGGCAAGCGTCATGTCTGGAGGAAACCAGGCACCGCTCATCTCCTGGCCAATACCATCTCTACAGTGAAGCATGGTGGTGGCAGCATCATGCTGTGGGGATGTTTTTCAGCGGCAGGAACTGGGAGACTAGTCAGGATCGAGGGAAAGATGAATGCAGCAATGTACAGAGACATCCTTGATGAAAACCGGCTCCAGAGCACTCTGGACCTCAGACTGGGGCGAAGGTTCATCTTCCAACAGGACAACGACCCTAAGCACACAGCCAAGATAACAAAGCAGTGGCTACGGGACAACTCTGTGAATGTCCTTGAGTGGCCCAGCCAGAGCCCAGACTTGAACCCGATTGAACATCTCTGGAGAGATCTGAAAATGGCTGTGCACCAACGCTCCCCATCCAACCTGATGGAGCTTGAGAGGTCCTGCAAAGAAGAATGGGAGAAACTGCCCAAAAATAGGTGTGCCAAGCTTGTAGCATCAAACTCAAAAAGACTTGAGCCTGTAATCGGTGCCAAAGGAGCTTCAACAAATTATTGAGCAAAGGCTTTGAATACTTATGGAATACTTATCGTTTTTTATTTTTAAACTATTTGCAAAGATCTCAAACAAACTTCTTTCACGTTGTCATTATGGGGTATTGTTTGTAGAATTGAGGAAAAAATAATTAATTTAATCCATTTTGGAATAAGGCTGTAACATAAAATGTGGAAAAAGTGAAGCGCTGTGAAAACTTTCCGGATACACTGTAAAAAAAAAATAATAAAAAAAAAAATAATATATATATATATATATATATATATATATATATATATATATACACACACTCACCTAAAGGATTATTAGGAACACCTGTTCAATTTCTCATTAATGCAATTATCTAATCAACCAATCACATGGCAGTTGCTTCAATGCATTTAGGGGTGTGGTCCTGGTCAAGACAATCTCCTGAACTCCAAACTGAATGTCAGAATGGGAAAGAAAGGTGATTTAAGCAATTTTGAGCGTGGCATGGTTGTTGGTGCCAGACGGGCCGGTCTGAGTATTTCACAATCTGCTCAGTTACTGGGATTTTCACGCACAACCATTTCTAGAGTTTACAAAGAATGGTGTGAAAAGGGAAAAACATCCAGTATGCGGCAGTCCTGTGGGCGAAAATGCCTTGTTGATGCTAGAGGTCAGAGGAGAATGGGCCGACTGATTCAAGCTGATAGAAGAGCAACTTTGACTGAAATAACCACTCGTTACAACCGAGGTATGCAGCAAAGCATTTGTGAAGCCACAACACGCACAACCTTGAGGCGGATGGGCTACAACAGCAGAAGACCCCACCGGGTACCACTCATCTCCACTACAAATAGGAAAAAGAGGCTACAATTTGCACGAGCTCACCAAAATTGGACAGTTGAAGACTGGAAAAATGTTGCCTGGTCTGATGAGTCTCGATTTCTGTTGAGACATTCAGATGGTAGAGTCAGAATTTGGCGTAAACAGAATGAGAACATGGATCCATCATGCCTTGTTACCACTGTGCAGGCTGGTGGTGGTGGTGTAATGGTGTGGGGGATGTTTTCTTGGCACACTTTAGGCCCCTTAGTGCCAATTGGGCATCGTTTAAATGCCACGGCCTACCTGAGCATTGTTTCTGACCATGTCCATCCCTTTATGACCACCATGTACCCATCCTCTGATGGCTACTTCCAGCAGGATAATGCACCATGTCACAAAGCTCCAATCATTTCAAATTGGTTTCTTGAACATGACAATGAGTTCACTGTACTAAAATGGCCCCCACAGTCACCAGATCTCAACCCAATAGAGCATCTTTGGGATGTGGTGGAACGGGAGCTTCGTGCCCTGGATGTGCATCCCACAAATCTCCATCAACTGCAAGATGCTATCCTATCAATATGGGCCAACATTTCTAAAGAATGCTTTCAGCACCTTGTTGAATCAATGCCACGTAGAATTAAGGCAGTTCTGAAGGCGAAAGGGGGTCAAACACAGTATTAGTATGGTGTTCCTAATAATCCTTTAGGTGAGTGTATATCACACTTAGATTTACTAAACGGCAAAGTAGCGCGAGACCGCAATCCCTATAAAGCGCCGATGGAGTGTAAAGTTCTGCGGCTGATCAGAGACACGGATCATTTCAATAACGATCAGCACAAATTAAAAATAAAGTGTCTTGGCAAACGATATGTTCGGATAAGATCTTCCTCTGCCATTCCAAATAATGAACACGAGAGGTCTAAAAGGGAAACTCAAGCAAAAATAACTGCGTGTCTTTTGTAAACCTGATAGTAGTTTCCTAATGGCAAGAGGGTTTGCAGTGGCGCATGCTGGTAGTAAATCTCAATCAGAGCGAGACGCCAGAAAGTATCTGAACCACTCATCTATATAAATGACTGGATTGCTCATGATGTCATTAAGTGAAGCCATCGTGCCGCCATATTGGTAAAAATGGTTATTTCCCCGTTTATTAAAAGTTAGGTTCATCTTCATTACAGTAGCAGATATCAGACCAGCATTTGTCACAATGATTCTTCTGAAATATGAATACAGATTTATGATTTAAAGGCATGTGCATACAGTTATTCAGTGTGGGTATGTAATTATGCCATGTGCCATAACGTACAGTATTCGTATAGTAACTGTAAATGATTCAGTGGTGTGTTCGTTAACAGCATGTTTCGAAGCAGAAAGATTAATGACCTGCATATCTCCTGCATATAGAAATCTATTTTGTGTTAGTTCAGTTACCGTAGACACCAATCATCTTAACGATTTCTATATATCGCTTATACTGCCGAAAACACTATAAACATGACAGAAAATGTTCAAAGTATCAATTAAAGCACATGCATATATCTTGATTTGAGTCTATGTTGTTGCTGATGCCGACGAGGCCCTCTGACGGTGGGGAATCATACGAGCCGGTCATGTTTAGATCCCGTCATGTTTAGATCCCGTCATGTTTAGATCCCGTCATGTACAGTGGGGAGAACAAGTATTTGATACACTGCCGATTTTGCAGGTTTGTCCACTTACAAAGCATGTAGAAGTCTGTAATTTTTATCATAGGTACTCTTCAACTGTGAGAGACGGAATCTCAAACAAAAATCCAGAAAATCACATTGTATGATTTTTAAGTAATTAATTTGCATTTTATTGCATGACATAAGTATTTGATACATCAGAAAAGCAGAACTTAATATTTGTTACAGAAACCTTTGTTTGCAATTACAGAGATCATACGTTTCCTGTAGTTCTTGACCAGGTTTGCACACACTGCAGCAGGGATTTTGGCCCACTCCTCCATACAGACCTTCTCCAGATCCTTCAGGTTTCGGGGCTGTCGCTGGGCAATCCGGATTTTCAGCTCCCTCCAAAGATTTTCTATTGGGTTCAGGTCTGGAGACTGGCTAGGCCACTCCAGGACCTTGAGATGCTTATTACGGAGCCACTCCTTAGTTGCCCTGGCTGTGTGTTTCGGGTCGTTGTCATGCTGGAAGACCCAGCCACGACCCATCTTCAATGCTCTTACTGAGGGAAGGAGGTTGTTGGCCAAGATCTCACGATACATGGCCCCATCCATCCTCCCCTCAATATGGTGCAGTCGTCCTGTCCCCTTTGCAGAAAAGCATCCCCAAAGAATGATGTTTCCACCTCCATGCTTCACGGTTGGGATGGTGTTCTTGGGGTTGTACTCATCCTTCTTCTTCCTCCAAACATGGCGAGTCGAGTTTAGACCAAAAAGCTCTATTTTTGTCTCATCAGACCACATGACCTTCTCCCATTCCTCCTCTGGATCATCCAAATGGTCATTGGCAAACTTCAGACGGGCCTGGACATGCTCTGGCTTGAGCAGGGGGACCTTGCGTGCGTTGCAGGATTTTAATCCATGACGGCGTAGTGTGTTACTAATGGTTTTCTTTGAGACTGTGGTCCCAGCTCTCTTCAGGTCATTGACCAGCTCCTGCCGTGTAGTTCTGGGCTGATCCCTCACCTTCCTCATGATCATTGATGCCCCACGAGGTGAGATCTTGGCATGGTGCCCCAGACCGAGGGAGATTGACCGTCATCTTGAACTTCTTCCATTTTCTAATAATTGCGCCAACAGTTGTTGCCTTCTCACCAAGCTGCTTGCCTATTGTCCTGTAGCCCATCCCAGCCTTGGTGTGCAGGTCTACAATTTTATCCCTGATGTCCTTACACAGCTCTCTGGTCTTGGCCATTGTGGAGAGGTTGGAGTCTGTTTGATTGAGTGTGTGGACAGGTGTCTTTTATACAGGTAACGAGTTCAAACAGGTGCAGTTAATACAGGTAATGAGTGGAGAACAGGAGGGCTTCTTTAAGAAAAACTAACAGGCCTGTGAGAGCCGGAATTCTTACTGGTTGGTAGGTGATCAAATACTTATTTCATGCAATAAAATGCAAATTAATTATCTAAAAATCATACAATGTGATTTTCTGGATTTTTGTTTTAGATTCCGTCTCTCACAGTTGAAGAGTACCTATGATAAAAATTATAGACCTCTACATGCTTTGTAAGTAGGAAAACCTGCAAAATCGGCAGTGTATCAAATACTTGTTCTCCCCACTATATAGATCAGTGACCTGAACACTCATAGAGGAACTGCAGTGTGTGAGGTCACACGTCTCACCCCAGCGGTAACGGCTGCGGTCGCTCCCAGGTCGTCGTTCTCGTGTTGTGATCCACGTAGTACGTTCTGCCGTGAGGATCCTTCCTCTGTTCCCATCTGAGAACACACACACTCACTCAGATTACAGCGTGACGGTCAAGTGTGTGTGTGTGTGTGTGTGTGTGTGTGTGTGAGAGAGTCTGACCCGGGTGGCAGTGTGTGTGTGTGTGTGTGTGTGTGTGTGTGAGAGAGAGAGAGAAAGAGAGAGTCTGACCCGGGTGGCAGTGAGTGTGTGTGTGTGTGTGAGAGAGAGAGAGGGAGAGTCTTACCCGGGTGGCAGTGTGTGTGTGTGTTTGTGTGAAAGAGAGAGTCTGACCCGGGTGGCAGTGAGTGAGTGAGAGAGTGAGTGTGTGAGTGTGTGTGTGTGTGTGTGTGTGTGTGTGTGTGTGTGTGTGTGTGTGTGTGTGTGTGTGTGTGTGTGTGTGTGTGTGTGTGTGTGTGTGTGTGTGTGTGAGAGAGTGTGTGAGAGAGTGTGTGAGAGAGTGTGTGAGAGAGTGTGTGAGAGAGAGAGTCTGACCCGGGTGGCAGTGGTTCTGGTCCGGCTGCTGGCGGCTGCTGGTGCGGTTTCCCTCCATCAGGGGGCGTGCTGGAGCTGGAGGCAGCAGGAGTCTGTGAGGCGGGCGCTACAGAGGAAGTGGAGGCTGGTGATGATGAGGCAGCAGCGCCACCTGCAGGAGAAGAGGAAGCACTGCAGGAAACATCAGCAGCGGGAGCGGCGTCCTCATTATCACCCGCAGACGACACCTCACAACCCTCGCCGTTCACTGACAGACAGGCGGACTCGGTTAAATGTACAATCATCCATCAGCTGTGTTTTGAAATATTCAAGACGAGTATTAAAAAGGAAGTGACGTGTGCCTCTCACCGGCTGTGCTGCTCACGTCACTGTTGCCGGGCTGCGGAGTGGGCGTGGCCTTTGGACTGGGAGTTTGGTGTGAAGGGGAGGAGTCTCTGTCTCCATTGAGGAGGGGGGAGGGGCTAAACTCGCTGTTGGCAGATGAGGTGGGCGGGGCTTCATTCTCTGGTCCGTCTGAGCCATTCACAGACCTGCAGAATCATGTTAGTAAAACATCAGATCAATGTTTACTGATGATGATGAGCTGGACCTGAATCCTCCTCACCTGATCTGAGCGCGTGCAGAACTCTCGTCTGCATTCTCATGAAGAGCATCTCCATTCTGATGGACTTCTGCAAGACAGACAGGCGGATGACACGCACCGCCGGAGCACTGGAGGTCAGAGGTTAGGTCAGGGTTCTTACTGCTCGCAGTGGTTGAGTTTCCATTGTGCATGTGCTGCGGGTCAAACGAGAGCCCGTCCAGGAAGACCGTGAGTTCACCGGTGGACACGACGCCATTCTTACCGTCCGCGGTCAATGTCAACACCTCCCGCACATTCTCCACTGAAAACAACAAGGTCACGTGATCAGAGCACAAACCAGGATAATCTGTGTGACCTCCCTTCTCTCTGCCCACTCCAGACATCATGAGAGCATGAAGATTCGTTCTGTCCAGAAATCTTATATCATTTAATCCAAATGAAATATAAAGATTTATGCAGTTTTTTTTTATTTCTTTTGTTATTATTTTTATTTTATTTACCTCTAAATTAGAATAAAAAATAAAGTACATTGATTTCAGGGCATGCAAAGCCTAGCTAAAACAGATCTCAGGCTCGCTTGTGTGGAAGAAAACATGCCGTTTCATTCCCAGGGCTTCAAACTTCCAGCTGGAGCAAATGAACTGGACAATTTCAAGCAATTTTGCTTCTTTAAGCATCCAGGAATATATGTTTAGACATGGATCATGAATAATGTGTCTGGCATGTGTAATCAGGCTCATGTTCAGACGTACATTTGCCGTCATGTATCCGGAGGGTCCCAATCAGGTCCAGGGAGGCTTTTCCCAGCACAGCGTCGGCCTTCAGCGCGTGATGACTCCAAACTCTGAAATCCAGCTGCGAGTGTGGCGTTATATTCCTGCGGCGACACACAGAATCAGCAAACTAAACTAAACACGCGCTTCATAGGAAAACACTGATTCTTCCATTAAAAGCTGCAACAGAGAGTAAAAGCTTGATATTCACAAAATATTTTCATCTGAACATTGTTTCCAACAAGCATATATTTAAAAGAAAACATTACTAAAATCATATATAACATATAACAAAAGTATTATGTGATTAAAAACACTGAATATAATATTATTTCCATGGCAATGCATCATGCTTGTCACGTGACACCACACCCACACTAGCGCTGTATGGCAGATCTATTGCTTTTATTTCCTTTTTTATTCAAAATATTCACAAACTTCACAAATGTCATCAACTGCCTGATATTCCGATTCTCAAATACATGTAAGTGAACGCGTTTTGTTGTTGAAAAAATGTATAATGATTAGATTTATAATATGTTAGTTGATCTATAAAGCGCGATGGGCGCCACAGTTCAGAGAATCGGATCTGTCAGATTTACAATACATAAATTCATCCACTTCTCCCGAAACACATGAAAGTAAGTTAGGGAGAAGAAAAGAGTAAACTTTATAGTTACTACACAATGTGTATCTAATATGAATAAAACACCTCTGCAATTTATATTTGAATGGATTGTTATTGCCGCTTCCATAGACATCAGTGTGTATTTTACAAACTATAAATGTATTGTTTTGCTAGAACTTCTGTGTGTTTAAATGTCTCTGGCTCAGCGCCAGCACGTTTGAATTTAGCAGTTGATCACGTGATGCACTGAACGCTCTTATCACACCGGTGTGATCGTTCGCGTCAAAGGATTAACGGAGTGCACGTGCCAGCCAGGTACCAAAACAACCTGAACATTACACACCTGCACTCGCACCAATGCGACCGTGTTCAACTTGAACTCGCACATTATCAAAAATGAATCGCAGTCTAGAGCCCTGAGGGGTAATCAGTCTTTTCAGATTTAAATCAGACCAATCTACTTTTAATGTGACTTTATGTAAAGTTATGACCAGTCAAAAGCTTGTGAGACTAGTGTAAGCGGTCAAGAACAGCTCGAGGGACTCACAGGGTCAGACGCTCGTCCCATTTGGGGTTGGAGGAACTGTGGGATTTGGAGGTTTTCTTGCTCTCGCCCTCTGACGTCACTTCCACATAGACGGCCGTTCCAAACCAGTTCTTCTTCCTCTTGAGTTTGGCACAGGAAACTGCCACATGCAGACACAACACACACTCAGCATCTGAAGAAAACATGTCACTTCCTGTTCCTGTTGGTGTTGTCTTACCGACGGCGTGCAGCTCTCTGACGTTATTGCTACAGTCGCTTCTGGAGGAGCCCGTGGCCATGACCTCAAACACACCACACACTCCATCAACTACAGGACCTGAGTGAACACACGCACACACATGCAAATCATCACGAATATCACTTGACATCTGCACACGAGTCACTACGCGCTGCAGTGCTGCACAAATAATTAAACATTTTCATTTAAAACCTCAAAGTTTTATATGAACCAGAAGAGCATTTTATCTTTACACTGCTGGCCTGTTCATGTCCATTATCAGAGTCAGTACAAATAAAACCACAGAACAACTTTTAGGCAAGGATTTTCTTTCTTAGTTTTCTTCCAATTCAATTCAGTCCTTCCCAGAGAAAACTAACTTTGGTAAGCGGGTAATTCGTTTCCCTCACAGTCATCATTCATTCTGGATCTCTAGCTTTACACTGCAAAACTGCCACAGACCGACCAGCCATTTTTAAGAACGAGTCAGTCTCTGTGACTCTCCTTATATCCATATTTAGAGAAATGATTTCACTCATTTTATTCAGTTTTTTTACTCTAGTCCCACGTCTGATGGGCCGGTTAGGGTTTTTTAGGGTTTAATAGGGACATTTGTTTGTCCTCAACTTAAAATACAGAATTAAAGACTACTTTTATGATTCCTTCATGGGGCTTTTGGATCTTTTATTGAAACCAGACAGCCAAAAAGACTGTTTCTACTTCTGGGTGTAATACACCGATCATCCATAACATTATGACAGGTGAAGTGAATAACAATGATTATCTCTTCATCACAGCACCTGTTAGTGGGTGGGATATATTAGGCAGCAAGTGAACACTCTGTCCTCAAAGTTGATGTGTTAGAAGCAGGAAAAATGGGCAAGCGTAAGGAGTTTGACAAGGGCCAAATTGTGATGGCTAGACGACTGGGTCAGAGCATCTCCAAAACTGCAGCTCTTGTGGGGTGTTCCCGGTCTGCAGTGGTCAGTATCTATCAAAAGTGCTCCAAGGAATGAACAGTGGTGAACCGGCGACAGGGTCATGGGCGGCCAAGGCTCATTGATGCACGTGAGGAGCGAAGGCTGGCCCGTGTGGTCCGATCAAACAGACGAGCTACTGGAGCTCAAATTGCTCAAGAAGTTAATGCTGGTTCTGATAGAAAGGTGTCAGAATACACAGTGCATCGCAGTTTGTTGTGTATGGGGCTGCATAGCCGCAGACCAGTCAGGGTGCCCATGCTGACTCCTGTCCACCACCAAAAGAGCCAACAGTGGCACGTGAGCATCAGAACTGGACCACGGAGCAATGGAAGAAGGTGGCCTGGTCTGATGAATCATGTTTTCTTTTACATCACGTGGATGGCCGGGTGCGTGTGCGTGGCTTACCTGGGGAACACATGGCACCAGGATGCACTATGGGAAGAAGGCAAGCCGGCGGAGGCAGTGTGATGCTTTGGGCAATGTTCTGCTGGGAAAACTTGGGTCCTGCCATCCATGTGGATGTTACTTTGACACGTACCACCTACCTAAGCATTGTTGCAGACCATGTACACCCTTTCATGGAAACAGTATTCCCCGGTGGCTGTGGCTCTTTCAGCAGGATAATACTCCTGCCACAAAGAAAAAATGGTTCAGGAATGGTTTGAGGAGCACAACAACGAGTTTGAGGTGTTGACTTGGCCTCCAAATTCCCCAGATCTCAATCCAATCGAGCATCTGTGGGATGTGCTGAACAAACAAGTCCGATCCATGGAGACCCCACCTCGCAACTTACAGGACTTAAAGGATCTGCTGCTAACATCTTGGTGCCAGATACCACAGCACACCTTCAGGGGTCTAGTGGAGTCCATGCCTCGATGGGTCAGGGCTGTTTTGGGACCAACACAATATTAGGACATAATGTTATGCCTGCTTGGTGTAATGTGATTCATCAGCGCAAGACCCGTGCATCTGTAAATGGACTGTTTAAATCAGAGGGGAGAAAATGTCCTTTTATTGCTACATCATGACAGTTTTTGATGCAAAAATTCTACTAACATTAAAAGAACCCAACGGGAAAACATAAAATGAAAAATGCAGTTCATGTTTAAATGGACTTTAAATGGACTCTAAACTTCACATCCAACAAGCCCATCAGCACCACTTCATCCCCAAACTATCCAACAGAATAAAACATGTGAAACATGAGTTCTTCACCTCACAGCTGATGTGCGCGAGACTCTCGCCTGTGGATCTTCAGCCGTCACTGCGAGCCATGGTTCACTGCAACACAAGACATTCACACACAGCTTTAATCCGCTTCAGAACCGGTTCATACAGAATGAAGCTGACATTCACGTTTCGGCCACGTTTGCTCTTGTAAAGATTCTGCCAGTGAAACAGACTCTCCTCATCAGGAATTTACATGATCAGGAATCTCACCTCATGGACTTTTAGTGGCAGAGAAATTTCCCTATTAAATGTAGCGTCAGGCTGAGGTTTGGTCAACTGTGACGTGTGAATTTGCGGCACTGACCAATGAAAGGTTGACCTTTCTGTGGCCAATGCTTCATAGGTTCATAACGTACAGTTTCCCTAAACCACAGGGCTGA
>CM077189.1:35998927-36006427 GCA_039654105.1 Coreius guichenoti | reverse complement strand
AAGGGTGCGGTCTCTCAGGTATTTTATATGCTATTGCTATTGAACCATTCTTGGCAGATCTGAGACGTTAGTTAAGTGGGATCTCGACAGTCTGTTCTTTTAGTACAGATTTGGTAACAGTTAAACTAAGTGCATACACTGATGATGTTACTGTGGTAATAAGGCCAGATGAAGATGTTAAGAAAATGGTAGCTTCTCTTGATGTCTATCAGAGAGCCTCTTCCTCAAGGATAAATTGGCAGAAGAGTGTATCTTTTTTGCTGGGCAAATGGGAGAACGGAGGTCCTCCAGTACTTCCTCAGCACTGCTCCTGGAGTTTGGAAGGAATTAAAGTGCTTGGGGTTTTTATGGGGGAAGATCAATATATTGGAAAAAATTGGGAAGGTCTGTTTGATAAAGTGTCTGGCCGTTTACAGAAGTGGAGGTGGATTCTCCCCCAATTGTCATATAGGGGTAGAGTGCTTATTATTAATAACTTGGCTGCATCTATGCTATGGCATCGTTTAAATGTATTTGATCCACCAAAGATTCTATTGCAACGTCTACAGAAGATTTTTGTAGATTTTTTTTGGGACGGTCATCACTGAAGGAGGTCAAGGGTTAATTGATTTGGCAGCCAAAGTTAAAGCTATGAAGCTAAAAGTTGCTCAGACCTTACTATATGTTAAGGAGCATACTACACCATGGGTGTCATTTGGCCTGGCTTTGCTCAGAACTTTTGGTGTTTTTTCCCTTGACAAGCAATTGTTCTTGATGTCATTGTATAATCAAATCAAATCACCTTTATTTATATAGCGCTTTTTACAATGCCAATTGTTTCAAAGCAGCTTCACAGTGGTAACAGGAAAATAATGCAACAGAATTTGATTCGGCTGTACAGCCGCTCTGGAGAAAACGGTGATGTCATCAGCTCATTTCAATTATCATATAGTGTCAATGCGGGCAGATCAGTAATATAGTTGAAATTTAAGTGTCCCCAACTGAGCAAGCCAAAAGCCAAAGGCGACGGTGGCAAGGAACCAAAACTCCTTCAGGGCCAGAATGGAGAAAAAAACCTTGGGAGAAACCAGGCTCAGTCGGGGTGCCAGTTCTCCTCTGGCCGACGAACAAATAGTGTATGATTATGATTCTGGCAACATTACAGGTCAGAAGTCATATTAGATCAATAGATATTCGTAGGATTATTCGAAAGATTGGAGTCGTCACGCCGGGGACGGGTTTAATGAGGATGTCGTGTTGATGCGGCATTTACAGGGGGGAGTTTAATTGACACGGTCTCTACAGACACTTCAGGCTAAGGTCCACCATCTGGTCTGGATACGGCCCGGATCCGGCCGACTGCAGTAAACCTCGGGATAAACAGAGAGACTCAAGTACGCTCAAGTACGCTTAAGAGCTCGCTCAAGTACTGGGGAGCTAAACCATTTAGTGCTTTGTAAGTAATCAGCAAGATTTTAAAATGTATACGATGTTTAATAGGGAGCCAATGCAGTGTTGCCAGAACCGGGCTAATATGGTCATACTTCCTGGTTCTAGTAAGAACTCGAGCTGCTGCGTTTTGGACCAGCTGCAGTTCATTTATTAAGCGAGCAGGGCAACCACCCAGTAGAGCATTACAATAATCTATCTTAATGTTTCCATAATGGAAATTTTATATCTGATGTAAAATTCTATGTTTCAGTTTTAAATTCCTGGACTGTTTTTAAGGAATTTAGACCAGAAAATTACCATTTTGGCCTGAATGAACCACTGTTTTATAATTCCTTTCTTGGTGGCAATGTCTGCACATCTAATATTTTTGTGAGAACATTTATAGAGAAGGGTTTGACCAAAGCTGCACACCTGATTGATATTGTTTCCAGAAAATGGAGACCAGCAGTTGAAATTTGTGAACAGGTGGGATTTAGATCGGTAAGAATGGTGGAACATTTTATAAACCATCTGAAAGCTGCTTTTCCTCCTCAATTCCTACATTTTGTAAATTGTTTCCTGTCTGGTGACTCGATGCAATGTTCTTTCCCTAAGTTAATTGTGTCTTCAAGAGTTTGTACAGAGGATGACCAAGAAGGGAAGCTGTTGAAACTCAAGGGGCTACAGGAGCTCGATTTTCAAGCAGTTGGAAAAAGAGAGTTTTATCAGATATGTGTTAAGACTGATTATTTTGAAGATATTAATCACAGGTGTGATACAAAATGGAAAGAATATCTTATGGTTTCTGATGATCTTGCTCCTTCTTGGAGGCTCATGTACAAAGGTCCCCTCCCAAAACGTTCGGGAGATTTGCAGTGGAGAATATTGCACTGTGTTGCCTACAAATAAGTTTGTTTCTAAGTTCAACACGACTGTTTTACCATCCTGTAATTTTTGTACCAAACCAGAGACTGTTTCATGTTTTTGCAGAATGTTCCAGGTTAGTACCACTGTTTACTGTATTAGAAAGAATACTTGGAAATTTAGGTTTTTGTTTATGGATGCAGGTATTTGAAAACACACAAAGAACAGTGTACTTTGGCCAATTCTATAGTTGGACAAGCTAGATTAGCTGTTTGGAAGACCTGTAGAATGGCTGCTGATGGGAAAAACATGAGTGCACTGCAAATTTTTACTGCTTTGGTTGAATCGAGAATCAGAGTGGAACACAAATTTTATCAGATGACAAATAATTTACTTGAATTTGAATTTAAATGGTGTGTGAATGGAGCTTTATTGTCAATATGTGAAGATGAGACTAGTGTTTAACTGGTGATGTTTGATGGGCATTTTTAAATTTTATTTATTTTTTATATTTTGAGATTTTGTTTTGTGTATGCATATTGTAGCATTGTGTCTGCATAGATAGAATATATTATATTTTAGTGGGTTAGTTAATGTTAAATAAAGAGTTGTAAAGTCAAGTCTCTCACACATTCCCTCTCTCTCACACTCTCTCTTTCTCACACACACACACACACACATTCTCTCTCTCACACTCTCTCTCTCACACACACTCTCTCTCTCTCTCACACACACACACTCTCTCACACTCTCGCTCACACACACACATTCTCTCTCTCACACACTCTCTCTCTCAGTCTTTCTCACACACACACACGCTCTCACACACACACACTCTCTCTCTCTCTCTCACACACACACACACACTCTCTCTCTCTCACTCGCTCACACACACTCTCTCACACACACACTCTCTCACACTCTCTCTCTCACACACACACTCACACACTCGCTCATACACACTCTCTCACACACACACACACTCTCTCTCTCTCTCTCTGTCTTTCTCACACACACACACACTCTCTCTCTCTCACACACACACACTCGCTCACACACACTCTCTCTCACACACACACTCTCTCTCTCTCTCTCTCACTCGCTCACACACACACTCGCTCACACACACACTCTCTCTCACACACACACACTCTCTCTCTCACACACACACACACTCTCTCTCTCACTCGCTCACACACACTCTCTCTCTCTCTCACACACACACTCTCTCACACTCTCGCTCACACACACACATTCTCTCACACACTCTCTCTCAGTCTTTCTCACACACACACACTCTCTCTCTCTCACACACACACACACTCTCTCTCTCACTCGCTCACACACACACACTCTCTCACACTCTCTCTCTCACACACACACTCACACACTCGCTCATACACACTCTCACACACACACACACACTCTCTCTCTCTGTCTTTCTCACACACACACACTCGCTCACACACACTCTCTCTCACACACACACTCTCTCTCTCTCTCTCGCTCACACACACACACTCTCTCACACACACTCTCTCTCTCTCTCACTCGCTCACACACACACACACACTCTCTCTCTCTCTCTCGCTCACACACACACTCGCTCACAGTCTCTCTCTCACACACACACACTCTCTCTCACACACACACTCTCTCTCTCACTCGCTCACACACACACTCGCTCTCACACACACACACACTCACACACACACTCTCACACACACACACTCTCTCTCTCTCTCTCTCTCACACACTCACTCTTTACAGTATAATCTCTTGAGTTTATATCGTATCGTATCGCAGAGACAGAAACAGTTGCAGCTCTTTATTGTATAATGTAAGTTTATTGTGAAACAATGAAATGTTTGATTTCCTCACAGCTCAGCTTTAGATCGATGATCTCTGAACAGAAAACAGTGAAGTACAAGATTAACTCCACACGGTGTTCATCTATAACTCCACACACACACACTTCACCTCATGTCCACTGAAGGTTCACAGAGAAGCCTTTATTACATTTCTAACGATCAGAATATTCCTCAGTCCATCCTCTGAACAATCAACTCAAACACGAGCTGGAAACGCACAACTAAACGAAACATGACAGACAAACGTTAGTGATATTGCTGTAAACATGAAGACATTAGAGTTTAATAGAGTTTAAATCACTTCATCTGCTAAGCTTTGGCTGAGTAAAAACCTGATAAATCAACCAATCACAAAACACCCGGACAGGCATCCGGAAACCCAAGCACATTTTAATATGTTTGTCATATAAATACATAAAATTCTGCTGAGGGAAAAGACGCAAGGCACCGTGTCGTCAGTGAAACTCATGGTGTGTGTTTGTGGGAAGGCACACAGCTTTACTGTGGTGTGGACATGATTTCATCAAGTAGTGTAGAAGCATCTATCCCATAATCCCTCAGGAGCGTAAAGTGCATGACGTGTCCTGCTACAGCTACACGGACACACACACCAGAAGATATGGCTTCAGTGAACTAAACACTCACACTAGCAGCATTTCACCACGATTTTGACCTCAAACCACAGACATGTGACCCGTGGAGTGACGTCATCATCATCTGAAGCGGTCAAGTCACGTGTGTGTGAGTCTCACTCATAACAAGAACTAAAACACAGACGAGCCCCTGAGACAGAGACGCTTCTCCAAACGTGTGTGGCGCTGATTGTCTGAGCGGTTCTGCCTGCTGTCTCAGGCGTGTGTGTGTGTGTCTTTGGCCGAGCGAACAGGTCACATGACGCCTCCTCCGCACACAGTAAAACGAGAGGAGCGATGCAGAGACGTCAGTGTTCGACATGAGTGACCTGAATGACAGGAGGAGAAGAGCTGCTGACGGCCGGGCCGCACCAACACACGGCGCTCTGAGACGACTGGAGCGCACATCTGCACACACACACACACACACACACAGAGACAGATGTTAGTGCATCTGCATCATGTTTGTGTAGATCACACTGTTTTAAAGTCGTGGTAAAATGTAAGTAGCAACAGATCTTTTCTTCCATATTGTGACATCGATTATAGAAAAAGGACAAAATGTCGGGCGGGACTTGGTTCTGTGCATCGGTTGCTGATTGGATGCTGAGATGTGGGCGTGGCACTCAGTGTATGCAGGGGCGGAGTTTAAGTGCACTAATGATCGGAGAGGATCAGCATCCGTCACCAGAGAGAAGACTGACGTTAGGATGAATCGTTCACAATGCGTTCAGAAAATAGAGTGAAATTACATGCCATGCCAGTTTCATAATGACTGTATAATTAAGATCTGAGGACTCACTGGTTCTCATCTGGCAGCTCCTGATCGGCCTCAGCCGCAGAAGACTCCACGTCCACACTGCTGTCGCTGGCCGCGCCGGACGCACAACACGGACTGTCTGGAGTCAGGACCGCGCCACTGAACACAGAGAGAGAGACAGTCTGTACCCGTGTGTGTGTGTGTGTGTGTGTGTGTGTGTGTGTGTGAGCAGTGACGCTGTGAGTCTGTGTGTGTGTGAGCAGTGACGCTGTGAGTGTGTGTGTGAGCAGTGACGCTGGGAGTCTGTGTGTGTGTGTGTGTGTGTGAGCAGTGACGCTGGGAGTCTGTGCGCGTGTGCGAGCAATGTGTGTGTGTGTGTGTCTGTGTGTGAGCAGTGACACTGGGAGTGTGTGTGTGTGTGTCTGTGTGTGAGCAGTGACGCTGTGAGCGTGTGTGAGCAAGTGTGTGTGTGAGCAGTGACGCTGTGAGTGTGTGTGTGTGTGTGTGTGTGTGTGTGTGAGCAGTGACGCTGTGAGTGTGTGTGTCTGTGTGTGAGCAGTGACGCTGAGTGTGTGTGTTTGAGCAGTGACGCTGGGAGTGTGTGTGTGTGTGTGAGCAGTGACGCTGTGAGTGTGTGTGTGTGTGTGAGAAGTGACGCTGTGAGTGTGTGTGTGTGTGAGCAGTGACGCTGTGAGTGTGTGTGAGCAGTGACGCTGTGAGTGTGTGTGTGTGAGCTGTGACGCTGTGAGTGTGTGTCTGTGTGTGAGCAGTGACGCTGTGAGTGTGTGTGTGTGTGTGTGAGCTGTGACTGTGAGTGTGTGTGTGTGAGCAGTGACGCTGTGAGTGAGCAGTGACGCTGTGAGTGTGTGTGTGTGAGCAATGACGCTGTGAGTGTGTGTGTTTGTGTGAGCAGTGACGCTGTGAGTGTGTGTGTGTGTGAGCAGTGACGCTGTGAGTGTGTGTGTGTGTGTGTGTGTGAGCAGTGACGCTGTGAGTGTGTGTGTTTGTGTGTCTGTGTGAGAGCAGTGACGCTGGGAGTGTGTGTGTGTGAGCAGTGACACTGTGTGTGTGTGAGCAGTGACGCTGTGAGTGTGTCTGTGTGTGAGCAGTGACGCTGTGAGTGTGTCTGTGTGTGAGCAGTGACGCTGTGAGTGTGTCTGTGTGTGAGCAGTGACGCTGTGAGTGTGTGTCTGTGTGTGAGCAGTGACGCTGTGAGTGTGTGTGTGTGTGTGAGCAGTGACGCTGTGAGTGTGTGTGTCTGTGTGTGAGCAGTGACGCTGAGTGTGTGTGTGTGAGCAGTGACGCTGGGAGCGTGTGTGTGTGAGCAGTGACGCTGTGAGCGTGTGTGAGCAGTGACGCTGTGAGCGTGTGTGTGTGTGTGAGCAGTGACGCTGTGAGCGTGTGTGTGTGTGTGAGCAGTGACGCTGTGAGCGTGTGTGTGTGTGTGAGCAGTGACGCTGTGAGTGTGTGTGTGAGAGCTGTGACGCTGTGAGTGTGTGTCTGTGTGTGAGCAGTGACGCTGTGAGTGTGTGTCTGTGTGTGAGCAGTGACGCTGTGAGTGTGTGTGTGTGAGCAGTGACTGTGAGTGTGTGTGTGTGTGAGCAGTGACTGAGTGTGTGTGTGTGTGAGCAGTGACTGTGAGTGTGTGTGTGTGTGTGAGCAGTGACTGTGAGTGTGTGTGAGCAGTGACTGAGTGTGTGTGTGTGTGAGCAGTGACTGAGTGTGTGTGTGTGTGTGTGTGTGTGTGAGCAGTGACGCTGTGAGTGTGTGTGTGTGTGAGCAATGACGCTGTGAGTGTGTGTGTTTGTGTGAGCAGTGACGCTGTGAGTGTGTGTGTTTGTGTGAGCAGTGACGCTGTGAGTGTGTGTGTTTGTGTGAGCAGTGACGCTGTGAGTGTGTGTGTGTGTGAGCAGTGACGCTGTGAGTGTGTGTGTGTGTGAGCAGTGACGCTGTGAGTGTGTGT